>CM059192.1:89818899-89874539 GCA_030323885.1 Branchipolynoe longqiensis
AAAGGGACATTCATGGTTTGTACATGTTTACACTGGCTGTTTATTATCTAGGATTGAAAAGGGACATTCATGGTTTGTACATGTTTACACTGGCTGTTTATTATCTAGGATTGAAAAGGGTCATTCATGGTTTGTACATGTTTACACTGGCTGTTTATTATCTAGGATTGAAAAGGGACATTCATGGTTTGTACATGTTTACACTGGCTGTTTATTATCTAGGATAGAAAAGGGTCATTCATGGTTTGTACATGTTTACACTGGCTGTTTATTATCTAGGATTGAAAAGGGACATTCATGGTTTGTACATGTTTACACTGGCTGTTTATTATCTAGGATTGAAAAGGGTCATTCATGGTTTGTACATGTTTACACTGGCTGTTTATTATCTAGGATTGAAAAGGGTCATTCATGGTTTGTACATGTTTACACTGGCTGTTTATTATCTAGGATTGAAAAGGGTCATTCATGTTTGTACATGTTTACACTGGCTGTTATTATCTAGGATAGAAAAGGTCATTCATGGTTTGTACATGTTTACACTGGCTGTTTATTATCTAGGATTGAAAAGGGTCATTCATGGTTTGTACATGTTTACACTGGCTGTTTATTATCTAGGATAGAAAAGGGACATTCATGGTTTGTACATGTTTACACTGGCTGTTTATTATCTAGGATTGAAAAGGGACATTCATGGTTTGTACATGTTTACACTGGCTGTTTATTATCTAGGATTGAAAAGGGTCATTCATGGTTTGTACATGTTTACACTGGCTGTTTATTATCTAGGATTGAAAAGGGTCATTCATGGTTTGTACATGTTTACACTGGCTGTTTATTATCTAGGATTGAAAAGGGTCATTCATGGTTTGTACATGTTTACACTGGCTGTTTATTATCTAGGATAGAAAAGGGACATTCATGGTTTGTACATGTTTACACTGGCTGTTTATTATCTAGGATTGAAAAGGGACATTCATGGTTTGTACATGTTTACACTGGCTGTTTATTATCTAGGATTGAAAAGGGTCATTCATGGTTTGTACATGTTTACACTGGCTGTTTATTATCTAGGATTGAAAAGGGACATTCATGGTTTGTACATGTTTACACTGGCTGTTTATTATCTAGGATTGAAAAGGGTCATTCATGGTTTGTACATGTTTACACTGGCTTTATTATCTAGGATTGAAAAGGTCATTCATGGTTGTACATGTTTACACTGGTGTTATTATCTAGATTGAAAAGGGTCATTCATGGTTTGTACATGTTTACACTGGCTGTTTATTATCTAGGATTGAAAAGGTCATTCATGGTTGTACATGTTACACCAACAGAAAAGGGTCATTCATGGTTTGTATGTTTACACTGGCTGTTTATTATCTAGGATTGAAAAGGGTCATTCATGGTTTGTACATGTTTACACTGGCTGTTTATTATCTAGGATAGAAAAGGGTCATTCATGGTTTGTACATGTTTACACTGGCTGTTTATTATCTAGGATTGAAAAGGGTCATTCATGGTTTGTACATGTTTACACTGGCTGTTTATTATCTAGGATTGAAAAGGGTCATTCATGGTTTGTACATGTTTACACTGGCTGTTTATTATCTAGGATTGAAAAGGGTCATTCATGGTTTGTACATGTTTACACTGGCTGTTTATTATCTAGGATTGAAAAGGGACATTCATGGTTTGTACATGTTTACACTGGCTGTTTATTATCTAGGATAGAAAAGGATATTCATGGTTTGTACATGTTTACACTGGCTGTTTATTATCTAGGATTGAAAAGGGTCATTCATGGTTTGTACATGTTTACACTGGCTGTTTATTATCTAGGATTGAAAAGGGTCATTCATGGTTTGTACATGTTTACACTGGCTGTTTATTATCTAGGATTGAAAAGGGACATTCATGGTTTGTACATGTTTACACTGGCTGTTTATTATCTAGGATAGAAAAGGGACATTCATGGTTTGTACATGTTTACACTGGCTGTTTATTATCTAGGATTGAAAAGGGTCATTCATGGTTTGTACATGTTTACACTGGCTGTTTATTATCTAGGATTGAAAAGGGACATTCATGGTTTGTACATGTTTACACTGGCTGTTTATTATCTAGGATAGAAAAGGGACATTCATGGTTTGTACATGTTTACACTGGCTGTTTATTATCTAGGATAGAAAAGGGACATTCATGGTTTGTACATGTTTACACTGGCTGTTTATTATCTAGGTGTCATCCACGGCCTAGTTACGGCTGAGGGTTCTGGAACAGAGGTAGCAGGGTCAAACTGTCAGCATCATGGTCAAGGACCACCAGTCATCGGTTCATTTTGATGAAGGAACGACAAGAAGGTGGCATAGGCAGTGCAGATAAAACGTGTTTATTTATGACCACACGTGTTAATTAGTTAGTGCTGATTGCTTAAGCCCCAGTCAGACCTCACCGGATTGAGGAACCGGACAGAAACCGGACACTGTCTGGTGAAATACGGCAATGTACGGTTTATATACGGTTGGCATCCGGCGTGTCCGTTCTGTGTCCGGTGGTGTCCAGTGTGTAAGGTAGCATGTTTTGAACATACACAAAACTTGTACTGGACACCACCGGACTGTATGGTTGTTGTCCATTTTAAGTCCGTTTTGTCCGGTTTGTCCATTTCATGTCCGGTACCCATCGGTTAGGTGTCCGATTTGTATCCTGAAGAGTCCGTTGATGGCGCTGCGAGAGTACATCGGTTTTTGGCACGTCCATGAACAGTCCAGTAGGTGTCCGGTAGGTGTCCGGTAGGTGTCCGGTAGGTGTCTGGTAGGTGTCTGGTAGGTGTCCGGTAGGTGTCCGGTTGGTGTCCGGTTGGTGTCCGGTTGGTGTCCGGTTGGTGTCCTTAGCGGAAATTGAACCCACCGTTAGACATTCGGTTGTCATCCGGTTATCGTCTGGTAGCTATTTGTTAATGTACGTTCCTTGTCCGTTTAGCATTCGTTTCATCCGGTACATTTCGGTACATTTTGACACCGGACACCAACAGACTAGACCATTCTTTGTCCGGTGGTGTCCGGTACTCAGTCCGGTAAGGTCTGACTGGGCCTTTAAAGCCATGTCATGGTGAGAAGTGTTCAAATCATAATCTGCTGTATTATTATTGGGTCATCGCTTTTACACAGAATGCAAAAGCACACAATCAACTATGTATTGAGAGACACGATTGAAGTTAAAAGCTCACAATTACAAAAGGAATTTGTGGCAAGGTAACATTTTAGATAAAAGTTGAAGATACCGTTCTTCGTGAATTGGTGATAATTGGAGAGACCCAAGATAAGCCATAAGGTGAATAGAAATATATAAGGGTTGGTGGGCGGTAAGTTCGCTTGGGTCGGCAGCGCACCAGGAACTGATGCGGTGACCGCTGAGTGGGGTTGGGGGTGGGAGTGGTCTGATGGGCCGAATGGCTGGAAACACGGCAGTCAATTAGGAAGTAATGGGGCACGTGACCCTCCAGTGGTGGGTGGAAGGTGGTCTCGTTTATCTTTGGATGCCAAATCAAACACAATTTGATTAATTCCGGCCATCGCATCCCGACAGCAGGATGCCTGCCCCCTGCATTAACACAGACAGCCCTGTGGTATGATACCGAGTTGAATCACGTGACCTCAAAGATGAAGTAGTGGAGTGACATGGGAGACAAAAGTGGCAGAAATCTGATAATTGTGGCAGCCATCAGACAATGTGGCAGAAATATGACAATTGTGACACCAGCAGACAATGGTGGCAGCATCATACCATGATGGCAGGCATGTATACTTGGCCTTACTGGGATAGGGCAAGGAGCAGTGGAATGAGGAAGACCAATTGTGCGCGCTTGGAATTTTCCCTGCTTAATCAACTGATCTACCCCCTAACCCCCCCTCCCAATAAAAGCCTCCTAGACAGTAGAATGGAGCATTAATAACGACAGATACCAGCTACAGTATTGATTCTCACAATTGACCGAGTTGTTGGTTACAGGGCACCACCATCGACTGCGTGTAGTCTCACTTTCATATCACCATTCACCAGACGGGATGGCCGAATGAGTTAGAGAATCCGTCTCCCGTGCTGGTAGATCATGGGGTCGTGGGTTCGAACCCTGGACGAGTCAAACCAATGACTTAAAAATTGATACATATCACTTCCTAGCCAGGCGCTCGATATAAATAGGATAGGGCAGGGACTGGTTGGCTCAGTGTCAGGATAATGTGACTGAGTGAGATATCAGGTCATGGTGCTGGTGGCCTGGTTTCCCAGTGGGACAGCACTATAAAGTCGCCATGAGTGCGCACTGTCACAAGTCGGTACCCGTCCTGATATGACCTTAGATGTTGCTAGGACATAAAAGAAGAACAAACAAACATATCACCATTCCTCCAACCTGGTCCCATAGCCTTCTCCCCGCCGCAGTGCTGAGAGATCTGCAATTGCTCTCAGTGCCCACTAAGCCATCGGAGGTGCAGAACAAAGACTTTCCATCGCCCATGTCAGGAAGTTTTCCTTTGTTTCCATCCTTGTTTGGAAATACATGAACATGTCATTGGTGACATGGGCACAGAGAATGAGAAGGCAGAATTGGAGGAGAAACATGACTTTATTCCCAAATGCAGGCAAGATCATCAGTGCGTAGGGACCGGACGGGATGGCCGAATGAGTTGAACATTCGTTGTCAGGGTTCGAACCAGGCTAGGTAGTGACAAGTATCAATTTTGAAAGTCATTGCTTTGACTCGGCTGGGTTTTCAAACTCCTGACCTTCCGCATGGAAAAGCCTGCGCTCTTAATGTTTCGAACACTGCATCTGGTATAAAATCATGAGTTTATCAAGCTTTCGCTATACAGATCACTTGATCAGATAGGCCTACCGCGGTAACTAAACTTTTCATGCTGATATTCAAATGCATTATTACCCCTGATATTTCTCCTTGATTGCATTAAGATGCTAATTTCAAACTCCGATTCGAATTTTTTTTTCTTGAAGATTTATACTGCCTATCATGGATAAGTCTGACTAGACTTGTTTTCACCATTAGACAGTTTGTCGATAGAAAGCCCGAGCCTACACTTTTACCGACCCAAGGGATTTTTAACCTCCCACACCACATAGACATGCTATGAGAGCAACCGGACTTTGATGACATTGTAAGTTATACACAGTGGTGGAAATCCAAATTGGCGGAGGTGGGGGCATGGGGAATTGAACCACCAACCTTCAGATTAGGAGTCTGACGTAGAAAAAAGTCAGCCACTCTAACCACGAATGAAAACCATGAGGGCGGATTTAGTGTAAAAAGACCCTCTTGGTACCATTAAACGGTTGGCCGGTTTGTAATGACAACTACAGTTACACCCTGAAAGAAAGGATCACAAGAAAGCACACCACGTATACTGCCTAGATAAAAGATTCACCCTATACATACAGTAGGGGTGAACGTCAAAGTAGTCTAAATACGGGCAAACATAGCTTTAGTATGGAACAGGAAGTACACTCACTGGTTCCAGTATCAAATGGCTGCTTATATCAGTGCAGAGTTGGTGAAATGAGAGAAAATGCAAAAAGACAAGATGCCGACAATAAAACACTGTTGATTTCACTTTTAAAGTGTGCTAAAGTATCTTTCATTATATTTTTCAAATCAGAAGTAGCGGGTAAATATGAAAATGTATGTTAAGAATATATTTTGCTTCTTAAATTAAGATTTGCTCAGCTCAGTTCATTTCCCCAGTATGTCGAAATTCTTCACCTGGTTTTATATAAGGTTGTTTTTCACCCCTACTACAAGTACAGGGTGATCTTTTATCTATATGCTGTCATGCACACAGTGCTGCTGATTTGGTGTGGTGGACTGGATGACTCATCCTTTCTTAGACTATCACTCTAAGCACGGCGGGTTTCTCCAGAGGAGATTAATAGTCGTTGTAATCTGCCTGCCTGACAGTAATTCAGCGCAGTAAGACATAAATACGACATAAAACGCAGCCCGCCGGGGCCCGGCCCAGCCCAGCCCGGTTTTCACCACACCGCACCGCCCCGCACTACACTGCACCGCCCGGCCCAGTCTGCACCACACTGCACCGCACTGCACCGCACTACACTGCACCGCCCGGGCCAGCCCAGCCCGGTTTGCACCACACCGGTTTGCGCCACACCGCACCACACCGCACTGCACTACACTGTACCGCCCGGCTCAGTCTGCACCACACTGCAGCGCACTGCACCGCACTACACTGCACCACCCGGCCCAGTCTGCACCACACTGCACCGCACCGCCCCGCACTACACTACACTGCACCGCCCGGCCCAGTCTGCACCACACTGCACCGCACCGCCCCACACTACACTACACTGCACCGCCTGGCCCAGTCTGCACCACACTGCACCGCACCGCACCGCACTACACTACACTGCACCGCCCGGCCCAGTCTGCACAACACTGCACCGCACCGCACCGCACTACACTACACTGCACCGCCCGGGCCAGCCCAGCCCGGTTTGCACCACACCGCACCGCCCTGCACTACACTGCACCGCTGGGCCAGCCCGGCCCAGTCTGCACCACACTGCACCGCACTACACTGCACCGCCCGGCCCAGTCTGCACCACACTGCACCGCACTACACCGCACTACACTGTACCGCCTGGCCCAACCCGGTGTCGCGGTTTAAATTCTCAGTGAGTTTAGAGTCTACGCTCGGGGTTATGCGCATGTCGGGTGACCCTAGCGACTTTTTGACGCACAAATGTGACATCATCGCTCCTAGCCAACCCCAGCCAAGAGGTGGGTTAAACTTTTTGCACAAGGCATGTGTTTTTGTCAACTCCATTCGCAGTGTTCTATTTGAATTTCTAGCAACTCGGCTGACCCGAGTCACCCGGGTCGTGTTAATCGAATACGTGCATGTGCAGAACCCCAAGCGTAGACTCTAAACCCACTTAGAATCTAAACTGTGACACCGGCCCGGTGTTGCAGTTTGAGCGCCCTGTCAGTTTCAGCTGACTGCATACACTCAAACTCAAGGCATTGTCAATGGTCGTGAGCAATCTTCATACAGAAAATACAGGAAAAGTGAAATATCTATAAAAGCACACCACCTAGAAACAAATCGCTTGGTACACATATAGAAAACATCTTTACCAAAAACATTATATTAAATTCATAAGGTTAGTGATGATGCTGTTAGATTTTGATGCATGCGCATGAAACTGGGAGGGCGCTCAGCTGAAACTGGCAGGGCACTCAAACTGCGACACCGGTCTGCTCCATACCGCACCGCTCTGCACGACACTGCACCGCCCCGCCCTGCCCGGCCCAGCCCGGCTCTGCCCATCCCAGCCCCCCGGCTCTGCTTCACACTGGACCATCTCGCCCCATCTCGCCCCACCTCGCCCCACCTCGCCCAACACTCGCCCCGCACTCGCCCCGCACTCGGTCTCTCCTGCATCGCCCTGAGCTGCCAGCCGAACTCAGTGACAGTCTCGCCCTGCCCCGCCCCGCCCCGTACCCTCCCTCCTCACCACGTATTCCACCGACCGTCTTAGCCCTTCCCTCCCCTCCCCTCCGCTCCCCTCCCCTCCCTTCCGCTCCCCTCCGCTCCCCTCCCTTCCCCTCCGCTCCCCTCCGCTCCCCTCCCCTCCACTCCCCTCCCCTCCCCTCCGCTCCCCTCCCTTCCCCTCCGCTCCCCTCCCCTCCCTTCCTTCCCGCTCCCCTCCGCTCCCCCCCTCCCCGCCCTCCTCCCTCCCCCCTCCCCTCCGCCTCCCCTCCCCTCCGCTCCCCTCCCTTCCGCTCCCCTCCGCTCCCCTCCTTTCCCCTCCCTTCTGCTCTCCTCCACTCCCTTCCACTCCGCTCTCATCCTCTCCCATTCTTTCCCCTCCACTCCCCTTCCCCGCCCCGCTCAGCCCCGCCCCCCACCCCATCCCCACCCACACCCACACCCACACCCCTACCACTTCGGTGAAAATGACAACAGTGCCGGATAGCGATCTGCTGCTCATGTCCCACACGGCAATGGTTGCTGGGTGACCGCGTTTGCTCGTGTTCTATTTGCGCCCAGTATTCGCGATACGTAATCTACATGCGCTTACTATCCCGTTTGTGGTGATTTGTCCTCGGAAATGTCCAAGTAAAATGTGCAGAACCCGGGCGAGACTGTACAGAGGCGTGTGTATGTGTGTGAGTGTGAGTGGGCAGGGTGCAGAGTGGGGGTGTAGGGAGGGTGTGAGGGTGTACTGAGGGTCGGGAAGGTGGAGAGTATGAAAGCAGGGTGGTGAGGGTGTAGGGAGGGTTGCGGGGGTGTAGGGAGGGTGGTGGGGGTGTAGGGAGGGTGGTGAGGGTGTAGGGAGGGTTGTGGGGGTGTATGGAGGGTGGTGAGGGTGTAAGGAGGGTCGTGGGGGTGTAGGAAGGTCGTTGGGGTGTAGGGAGGGTCGTGGGGTGTAGGTAGGTGGTGAGGGTGTATGGCGGGTTGTGAGTGTGTAGTGAAGGTGGTGAGGTGGTGAGGTGAGGGTGGTGAGTGTGGGGAGGGGGAGGGGGTGTTGTGGGGCGTAGGGAGGGTGGTGATGGTGTAGGTAGGGTCGGGAAGGTGAGAGTGTGAAGGAGGGTGGTAGGGTGTAGGAGGGTTGCGGGGTGTGGGAGGGGTGGTGGGGAGAGGAGGTGGTGAGGGTGTAGGAGGGTTGTGGGGGTGTATGGAGGGGTGGGAGGGTGTAGGGAGGGTCGTGGGGGTGTAGGGAGGGTCGTTGGGGTGTAGGGAGGGTCGTGGGTGTAGGGGAGGGTGGTGAGGGTGTATGGCGGGTTGTGAGTGTGAATGGAAGTTGAGGTGTAGTGAGGGTGTGAGGTGGTGTAGGGAGGGTTGTGGGGGCGTAGGGAGGGTGGTGATGGTGTAGGTAGGGTCGGGAAGGTGGAGAGTGTGAAGGGAGGGTGGTGAGGTGTAGGGAGGGTTGTGGGGTGTAGGGACGGTGATGAGAGTGTAGGAGGGTCGGAATTGAGAGTGTGAAGGGAGGGTGCTGAGGGTGTAGGGAGGGGTGTGGGGTGTAGGGAAGGTGGTGAGGGTGTAGGGAGGGTTGTGGGGGTGTAGGGAGGGTGGTGATGGTGTAGGGGGGTTGTGATGGTGTAGGGAGGGTTGTGAGGGTGTCGGGAGGGTTGTGGGGTTTAGGGAGGGTGCTGAGGGTGTAGGGGGTTATGAGGGTGTAGGGAGGATGGTGAGGGTGTAGGGAGGGTTTTGGGGTGTAGGGAGGGTGGTGAGGGGTGAGAGTGGGTGGTTATAGAGGGAAAACATAGGATATATTCTTTCCTTTATTACCATTGCCACCTATTTATGGAACGAGAAGGTATAAGGAAGAAGAGGAAGAAAGGAAGATTGCAGAGGAAGTTTGAGGAAGAGGAGTAGAGGAGCAAGAAGTAGGGGAGTAAACGAAGAGGGAAGAGAAGAGCCAAGAATATTGAAGGGGACAGAGAAGGGAGAGAAGAGAAAAAGGAATGCTCGGTACCATTTCAGTTCATGCTTCTTAAGGCACCAGATCCCATTCGGGGCAGCACTATAAAGCAATCATGATTCTACTGATGACTGCGCCCTGCCACAAGTCAGTACCCTACCTGCTGACCTCAGATATCACTATGGCGGAAAACCCCAACCACTTATTGCCTTCTATACAGTCTCCTTCCTCCGCTCATTGGACACCCCTTCACTGGGGGAGGGGTGACCAAATATCTTTGCTCGTAACTGTTGCTAACAGTAACATGCCATAGGGACAGAAGGAACACACGAGGCATTCACGATATACAAGACACAAGACGCATATCGTATACCGCATATCACATACATGATTGCCACATTCCATAGATGCGATATACTATCTGCGTATATATATCTACTGTATATGTCCCAATAGATGTGAACTGCACAAATACAGACACATGGATGTGCGTCTATTCAAAGGGAAAGAATTTCATGGATTTGTTTTTGTCGTGCCTCTGAAATAAAGTGGGATTGTCTTATTTGATCTGCATTCAGTCTGAAAATGATCGTACATTTGTGCATGCTTTCAATCTTGAAATGGGGGTTGTGCTTCTATTGGAACATATACGGTATATGCAATGTGTATTATTTCTATGAACACACCGTCCTGATATGACCTTACATGTTGCCAGGACGTGAAATTCCAACAATCAACCAATCTATGAACACAAGACAAACAATCATAAACATTTTGGAGTGGACTTTCTCTCTCGCTGTCCCAACGCCCGACCTATTCATTAAAACAAAATTCCTGTGACCAACTGGCCTCTGGCACTCCTGCCACCAGTTATATACCCCACCAAGCTGACCAATGCACCACCATTAACACAGATGCAGGTGCATTCCAGGCAGCTCCACCATTGCCAATCAATACCTTCTGGAACGTTCCCAGAATAATATTTGCATAAGCTACCTTATACAGTACAACCCCGTTAAACCAAGCTCGGTTAAACCAAACGATCGGTTGATCCAAACTTTTGTCGGCGGCCAGGCAAAATACTACCATTTATCATATAAAAAAGTTGGTTAAACCAAATTCGGTTAATCCGAAGTATCGGTTAATCCTAACATAATTGTCGGTTTCAGGCTACTTCCGGTACAGTTAAACCAAACTTTCATGTAGTTTTAAGGTCATCTGAGACTTTTTTATATGATTAATTGTAGTATTTTTGCAGGTCGCCTAAAAAAGTTTGGATTAACCGATCGTTTGATTTAACCAAGGTTGGTTTAATGGGGTTAAACTGTATATACATAAAAAAACAATAATCATACTGTCCACATACATTGTACATTCATAATGCACCCCCGTTTTTGCCAAAGCCAAGTCAAAGTCAAAGCTTGGTTAAGCCAATGATCGGTTAAGCCAAACAAATTTCTAGGGTCCCTTCAAGTTTGGTTTAACGGGGTTATACTGTACGACACATATGGTAGGCCTACACATTGCCTGCTATCAAGCCCCCACACTTCTGTGCTACTTACATGCATGTCTACTTTCATGCATGTCAACTCACACCCAACATGCACCGATTACATTATGAGCACAGTTGAGTGAATTCTCCATTCACGCCCATTGGACCTACAGACACGCTCCACCTACCCCTACCCCCCCCTCCCCCCGCATGACCCCATACTGCCGACCATCAACCTTATTTACAGATGCCGACAAAGCCCCCAGACAAGAGTTTGCCCTTTGTTCGTCTTTCCAACTACCAGACAATAGTCCCGCCCTTGTATTGCTATCCAACTGCCACCCCCCCCCCCATCTCCCCACAACAACCAAACCAATATTTACTAACATTCTTGCGGGGTTTTGTTTGTCTGTGTATTTACAACAAAAGTAACAAATATATGATTATCCAAGCAATAAGAATTTATGTCACCAGCCACGATGGCTGAATGAGTTGAGTGTCCGCCTCCTGTTCTGGTAGGTCGTGGGTTTAAAACTCCAAGATTCGAACCCTGGCTGAGTAAAACCAATGACTTAAAAATTGATATGTGTTGCTCCCTAGCCTGGCACTCACCATCACTAGGATAGGGCAAGGAGCAGTGGAATGAGGAAGACCGAGTGTCCGCGATTGAAATTTCCCCCGCTTAATTATTTAATGTACCAAAAATAAACTCAACCTGGATTGGGATTTCTTGTAAGACAATATATGTGAGCCAGATTTAGATCTGATAGTGTTAGTCGCTCCGGCTTCTCCTTCTCCCTCTCCCTACCTCCCACCTCCCCCCCCCCCCCCCCCCCCATCCTTCCCCTCCCCCACACAGTTGCTACCCTGGCCTCCTCACACCGTCATATCTGGTGTCAAGGCTCCCCTGGGTCTTCACTGACAGAGATAAGGCCAGAGATGTGATGCCACCAAGATTCATAGCCTGACCCCAATTACTCCTTATCAATTAATCAGATCGCCAATTTATAAGCCTGCGCGTATAACATCCTCGGGAGGAGGAGGGGGAGGGGAGGGGGGAGGGGGAGGTGGTTACACTACTCAGATGCCGAGCGAGATGGTCTTGTGGGATAGCACGAGCCCAATTCCTCGGTGAGTCGAACCGAACACTTATAAAAAGAAATTGGCGCTTGACGTTATGTACCACCTCGCCTGCTAATCGGAATAATGAGGTTCGGGTAACGACTGGTTGGTTCAGTGTCAGGATAATGTGACTGAGTGGGATAGCTGGTGGCATGGGATCCCAGACGGGCAGCACTATAAAGGCATCATCATATGGACACAATGACACAATTTCGCAAGTCGATAGCCATTATGAGATGAGTTTATCTGTTGATAGGATACAACACAAAAGCCCACTCGTATTTTTCAAAGAAACTCTCAGTCATCTTAAAGTGGTGGAACACAAAGAACAGCAAATAATTTTTTTTTAAGTAGATGCATGAAAGGGTTTCACTGAGCATGTGCAGTGAACTGCCTACTATAACAGTAGTTCTTGACACTGCCATCAGAGGGCAGGTTGGTGGTGGAAATCATTTATAACACCTTTTCTACAGTTCATGCTGCACAGTGAACTGCTACCTACAATATTTGTTCTTGACACTGCCACCAGAGGGCAGGTTTGTAATGGGAACCCCCTTCTAAAACTTTATCCATGAACTGGCCGAATCGGTAGAGCGCAGGCTTCGCGTGCGGGAGATCGGGAGTTCGGTTCCCAGTCGAGTCAAACCAATAACTTATCAAATTCATGTTTGTCGCTTCCTAGTCCTAGCGCTTGGCATTAAGAGGATAGGACAAGGACTGGTTAGCTCAGTGTCAGGATACTGTGACTGAGTGGAGATATCAGTTCATGGTGACGGCAGCATGATTTCCCAGTGGGGCAGTACTATAAAGTCACCATGAGTTCGCACTGTCACAAGTCGATACCCGTCCTGATATCAGCTTAGATGTTGCAAGGATGTAAAAGTCCAACAACCAATCAACCATTTCCACGCTTTTATGGCCCACAAGTTTCAAATATGCAGGAAGTGCAATAACCTACACAGAAGAGGCAGATCCAGCGACCATATAGAAGGCAGTTTATATATACAGCATCCTGGTCACGACACCACTATTGCATCCTGGTCATGGTCCCAGGATTGCATCCTGGTCACGGGATCAGTATTTCATCCTGGTCCCGGAACCAGTATTTCATCCTGGTCACGGAACCAGTATTGCATCCTGGTCACGGCACCAGTGTTGGATCCTGGTCACGGCATCAGTGTTCCATCCTGGTCATGGTGCCAGTATTGCATCCTGGCCACAGAACCAGTATTGTATCCTGGTCATGGCACCAGTATTGCATCCTGGTCATGGAACCAGTATTCCATCCTGGTCACGGAACCAGTACTGCATCCTGGTCACGGAACCAGCGTTGCATCCTGGTCACGGCACCAGTATTGTATCCTGGTCACGGCACCAGTATTGTATCCTGGTCACGGCACCAGTATTGCATCCTGGTCACGGCCCCAGTATTGCATCCTGGTCAGGGAACCAGTCTTGCATCCTGGTCACGGAACCAGTATTGCATCCTGGTCCCGACACCAGTATTGCATCCTGGTCAGGGAACCAGGATTATATCCTGGTCACGGCACGAGTATTGCATCCTGGTCCCGGCACGAGTATTGCATCCTGGTCACGGCACGAGTATTGCATCCTGGTCACAGCACCTGTATTGCATCCTGGCCATGGAACCAGGATTGCATCCTGGTCACGGCACGAGTATTGCATCCTGGTCGGGGAACTGGTATTCCATCCTCGTCAGGGAACCAGTATTACATCCTGGCCACGGAACCAGTATTGCATCCTGATCACGGAACCAGTATTGCATCCTGTGCACGGCACCAGCATTACATCCTGGTCATGGAACCAGTGTCAGGGGGTGTGCAAACATAAAGGGCACTCAGCCTAGAGTGGTACTCGGCCCGTATTCATGTACTATTAGTATTACCCTGTGTAAAATGGCTAAGGCTCGAATCTGTGGCTGTGTAGGCAGGCTATAGTGAAATCAATACAGACAAAGAGAAAGGAAGAGTATAAAGTGTAAAGAAGAGAGAGAGTCCAGCCCTCTGGTTTATTTTTATGGTTACATGGGTTCATTGTAGAGTATCACCCCCACCCCTTTCCCCCAATGGAAAACAAGCATTCTTGGCCCTACCAATAGGGATCCAGCATTCCTGGTCCCCATGGCTACCAGTGGTCTGCCCACCACCACCAAGCTGTATGGCCCCAGGTCCACCACCAACAGTGACCTTTGAGTGTGGCGATCACTATCCCAGCAGAGGGGATAGGCCCTGAGTGCACTCACACCCAGACCTGCCAGCACCACGATGTCTATTTACATCCCACTCAGGTGCCAACATCCCAAACATATATAATACATACATGCGCCTGGTCATATACACCGATCAGTAATAGAACCATGCTGGTGATACTGATTCCATGTAGCTGGTACCAGTAGTACCGATGCTGGTGCTGCTGGTGCTGCTGGTGCTGCTGTTCCCCTCCACGTTGCTGGTGCTGGTATTGCTGACAGCACTCCCTCCTTGAGTAACTCACTCTCTCTCACTTATCTCCACTTTGAAATTAGACGTCAGGATGAGATTGTGACCAGATAGGCAGACAGCGGCCCCTGGAGGCGGACAGTTCAGGAGCCCGGTAGGTTTAGGAGCCCGGGGCTGGTGAGGCAGGAGTCCGCTGAGACACGGCGTCACCACAGAGCGGCGACCGGACCCCCCCCCCCCCCCCCCCCCCCCATCCAGTCACCACCTCCTTAACACCCAACCACGACTGGCCCCGTCTTATTGAAGGCGCATAAGCCGGTGTGGTGGTTTCAGCGGGTTCCCGTGCTCAGAGGTGTCCCTCGCTTCTGCGCTGCTTCTGCGCATGCGCGGATTTCGCATCAACTCGGGTCACCTGAGCCACTTATTGGCGCATGCGCACATCCTACAAACTCGGGTCGAATAATCGAATACGCTTCTCCGCGCTCGGGTGGACAATCTTTTTTTTTTTTTTAATAACCGATAAAAATACAGCAAAATAGGATTTAAAGTATTTTATGATGGCCCAGTTTACCTATATTTCCATTTAATTAATCTAAGTTATTCTTGTTATGCACATGGCACGTGTATTTGTCGACTCCACTCGCCGTGTTCTATTTGAATTTCTGACGACTCGGATGACCCGAGTCGCCCGGGTCGTGTTAATCGATTACGGCCCGTTGGTGCGAAATCCGCGCATGCGCAGAAGCAGCGCAGAAGCGAGGGACACCTCTGAGCACGGGAACCCGCTGAAACCACCACACCGGTGACATCATGATTCCGCAAAAGAACAACAAGGGGGCGGTAGTGCGGGTAAACAAAGGTTTATTTATTGAGAAGACACATGAGAGACCCCGGAATAGCCGGACAAAGGTGAGGTGATAACAGGTTATAATGTAATAAGTAGACAAACAAAAGGGTGGTAAGTTTGCATGGGTGACTACCTAGCCAGGATGTGAGGCAGTGTCTGCTTGTACTGCGGCGACGACGTAAATATCAGGAAAGGCAGCCAATCAGGAAGCAGCAGGAAAGACGCCGTGTGAGTGGGCTTCAGTGTAGAGTCAAGTGGTGGTGCTTGTCATTGCGCTTCAAATCAAATTCAATTCAGTGAATTGTGAACAATATTTTTTTAAACAAAACATCGACCTTGATTTGATCCTACATTTCAAAAATAGATTCTAATGTTCTCATTCCTCATTTAGTTGGTGTTTCCCCCCTTAAGAACACTCGCTTCGACATGGTCACATCAATCGCATATTGCGCAAAGCTTCAACTAGCGTGCACACACCTATTTTTGTTCATGTTTGTACTTAAAATACTTCCAATATCATAACAGTTAATGTTGTATATTAGGTTATAATTTCAACAATTTCTAGGTGACTAAACCATATATGGTCATTCTGTTTAAAACCACCAAAATAACAAACAACCGATTAGGTAATTTTCAAGTATTTACAAATAAATAGAGACAAATAAAATATAATCATTTGGGTTGAGTCTTATGCCAGAAATAGCTACCTTTTATACTTTTAATTAAAGCACATTTTTAGGACGGGCGTCGAGTTAACCCAGTGACCTACAATAATTATACTTGACACAACATGGTTTAGCACTCGGAATAAATAGGATCAGACGAGGAGCAGTGGAATGAGGAAGACCATTTGTTCGCAGTTTAACTTTCATCCCTTAATCAATGAAGGTAGCTAAATATAAAAATAAATGTTTACAAACAACCTACAAACCTGTCCCCTTAAACCTCTAAATATTTTGCAATTAAAAGCAAAATTAAAACTGCGATCTGGTCACGATAGTCCACCCAAATAAAAGCAATATTAAATAACCACCCACATGGGAGTCTCTTAATTCAGGACCAGATGGGATGGCCGGATGAGTTAGAGCGTCTGTCTCCCGTGTTGGTAGATCGTGGGGTCATGGGTTCGAACCCTGGTCGAGTCAAACCAATGACTTAAAAATGTATACTTGTCGCTTCCTAGCCTGGCTCTCGGCATTATTAGGATAGGGCGAGGACTGGTTGGCTCAGTGTCAGGATAATGTGACTGAGTGGGATATCAGGTCATGGTGCTGGTGGCCTGGTCTTCCAGTGGGGCAGCACTATAAAGTCGCCATGAGTGCGCACTGTCAAAATTAGGTACCCATCCTAATATGACCTTAGATGTTGCTAGGACGTAAAACAACAACAAACAAACTTAATTTAGCATCAAAGTTCTGATTAAAAGATGAACACAAACAAATAACAAAATATATAAACAAGGGAAGGAAACCAACCGGAAAGGCAGCCAATCAGGAAGAAGCAGGAAAGAGGACTTGTGAGTGGTCTTCACTGTAGAGTCAAGTGGTGGTGCTTGTCATTGCGCTTCAAATCAAATTCAATTCAGTGAATTGTGAACAATTCATTAGCTGGAGTTGATTGTCTGCGACTGCCTGTGATATTTAAATCAGTTTTCAGAGTACAGCAGGGATAGCTACAGAAGGGTTGGGGGTGGGGCAGATTGACTGTGGAGATACAATACATGACTGATTGTTGGGGTTTAACATCCGAGCAACAGCTACGGTCATATCAGCACGGGTACCATTGTGTGACAGTGTGCAACATCTAAAGTCATATCGACTTGTGACAGTACACACTCATGGCGACTTAATAGTGCTGCCCCACTGGGACAACACAACACCGGCACCATGACCCGATATCCCACTCAGTCACATTATCCTGATACTGACCAAATCAGTCTTTGCCCCATCCTGGTAAAGCCCGGCACTATCCTGTGTAGCAGTAGATATACATTTTCTAAGCCTTTACGTTGACTCGGCCGGGATTCGAACCCACGACCTCAGGCATTACCCGGTAAAGTTGGTTGGTTGGTGGAGTTTTACGTCCTGGAAACATCTAAGGTCATATCGGGACGGGTACCGACTTGTAACACTGCGCAGTCACGGCAACTTTGTAGTGCTTCCCCACTGGGACACCACATCGCCAGCGCCATGACCCGATATCCCACTCAGTCACATTATGGTGACCAGCCGTTGCCCTATCTTGGTTAAGCCCGTCACTATCCTATGTGGCAGCAGAAATCATATACATCTCATAAGCCTTTACTCTGCCTCGGCCGGGATTCGAACCCACGACCTTCGGCGTTACCCGGTAAAGTCTCAACAGATGTCAAACACAGGACTGTCAAGCTGGTGACGTCGTGGATCAGCGCGTAATTCACGGTTTGGCGCGTGTGGCGTTTTATGTCGAATTGAGTGCCCCCCCCCCCCCCGACCCCTTCATGGTCCTTCCGACACCTGCTTGGTCTGTGGCAATTAACTGTCAACAGCCCGGGGAGACTACTTCTGGTAGAGGTCACGGGGTCATGCACTTCACAGGCAGTAAAGTCGCCACACGCAGACGACAACTGAACCCCACGTGACCCACGTGACCAATGGTGCAGTTGCTGGTGACTGGCATTCAGCCAGAACTAGTCAGTCTGCATTTAATTGGATATAAATAAAACCTCGCAATTTCTGACTCTTGTATCGTTTATCAAGCCGTATCTAGTTTTAGCTAGTTTGTTTTTAGTAATAATTGCGCATTCATAATGGTTTTTCAAAATGTGTCGAAGCAAAGTTGGTATTACTCATGGACTAACAAATTTGTTTAAATGGACGAACACAAAGTATAGTAAAAGCTGGAGTGTGGCCTGTTTGCAATCTACAAACAGTTACAAGCCATGAACAAGAAAGAAGACAACCTAAATTATTACTAAAAACTAAATTCAAAAGATTTGAATCAAATTGGATTTGTGCTGCCCAGCGGTGAAAACAAGTGTTAGCATACTTATTCATTATGAGCAGGGTACATAGATTTATCACAAAAAAACCTCAATAAACCTCATTTCTGACCAGACTGAATCGGTAAGAGCACAGGCTTCTCATGTGGAAGGTCAGGAGATTCCAGCCGCGTCAAACCAATGACTTACAAAATTGATACAAGTTTGTCACTTCCTAGCCAGGCGCTTGCCATTATAATGCCCGGTACACACCTACCGTTTGTGTGTGCACACCTCCCGTATACGATCGAAAACTGCCCGGTTCACCCACAAAAATCGCTTGGTGTGCGCTCCCCGCGCACACCTAGCGATTTCGATCCGCGCATAAAACTTAGTTTTTAGTGCTAAAAGCGGCCGTTTACGATTGCGATTCGTGATTTGAAAAACAAATCGGCCCGTTTTCAGTTTTAAGCTGGTCGGGTCGAGTCGCGGGTTTTAGTGCGCGAATCGCATACGGTAGGTGTGTACTAGACATTATAATATGGCAAGGACTGGTTGGCATAGTGTCAGGATAATGTGACTGGGTAGGAAAGTAGGTCATGGTACCAGTGGCCTGGTCTCCCAGTGTGGCAGCACTATAAAGTTTCCATAAGTATGCGCTGTCACAAGTCGATACCCATCCTGATATGACCTTAGATGTTGGTAGGGCATACAATTCCAAAGACCAACCAACTGAAATTTCTGCTTCAATTCCAGATTTGATCAAGCCATATCTAGTTGTAATAACCAGATGGGATGGCCGAATGAATTATAGCGTCCGTCTCCCATGCTGGTAGATCGTGAGGTCGTGGGTTCGAACCCTGGTCGAGTCAAACCAATGACTTAAAAATTGATACTTGTCGCTTCCTAGCCTGGAGCTCAGCATTATTAGGACAGGGCAAGGACTGGTGTGCTCAGTGTAAGGATAATGTGACTGAGTGGGATACCAAGTCATGGTGCCGGCAGCCTGGTTTCCCAGTGGGACAGCACTATAAAGTCTCCATGAGTGCCCACTGTCACAAGTCGGTGCCCGTCCTGATATGACCTTAGATGTTGCTAGGGCGTAAAACAACAACAAACAACATCTAGTTCTAATGAGTTGTCTCTTAGTCGCGCATTCATAATGGTATTTCACAATGTGCCGAAGCAACGTAGTTATTACTAACTGCTGACGAGACGCCGTGACTGAATCGATAAGAACACAAACACAGGCTTCTAGAACATGGTGAATATGATGTACAGAGTGTGTGCTTATGAAAGTTGAATTGCAGTTAGCCCGACGCATTATTAATAGCTTAAACAAAAATAATAAATTAAATCAGTGGCAGGCAATTTTTCAGGCACGGGCGGGGACAATCACCAATTTTTTTTTTTTTTTTTGGTGATGGTTTATTTACCCTGTCCATAAAACTGAAAGTCGCATTGCGGGTTTTTTTGGCCTTATTAACAATTTTGAACATTTTCCAACACTTTTGAACAATTTTTAACAATTACATTTTTTTCAACAATTTTCAACAATTTAAAATAATTTTTAATAACATAAATTGTTTTTAATCCTTTCCTTATTTCCTATATTGCCCTTATATGATAGCAGAATTGTTACAAAGACATAACATTGCTTATTATCCTTTACTTCTTTCACATATATCTTTCCCCTCTTTTGATGTTAGCAGGTTTGAAATAATATATAACTACTTCATTTATTACCCAGGATGGGAGGCAGAGTAGAGAAAGGGGAGAGGTGAGGAAGGAGCTTGTTTGTTGTTGTTTTACATCCTAGCAACATTTAGGGTCATATACCGGGTGCGCTGGCCGAATCGGCAGAGCGCGGGCCGATTCCCCATTGAGTCAAACCGATGACTTATAACATGTATACTTGTCACTTCCTAGCCTGGCGCTTGGCATTAATACGATAGGGCAAGGACTGGTTAGCTCAGTGTCAGGATGATGTGGCTGAGTGGGATATCATGGTAATGGTGGCCTGGTCTCCCTAGAGGGACAGCACTATCAAGTCGCCATGAGTGTGTACTTTTACAAGTCATTACCCATCCTGATATGATCTATGAACTTAGATGTTGTCACGACGGAAAACTCCAACAAGAAACCAACAAACTAAGGTGATATGAAGACGGGAAAGAATGAGATGAAGAAGATACAAATTAGCCACAGTAGTGAATGCACACCTAATTGATGCCTGTGTGCAGGCTGGGGGGGGGGGGGGGGTGACTCGCTTCACTAACAGTATTTATGTTCCTTCCTCTCTGTGCTATGAAAGGAATGAGATATTAACTTACAGCTGCATAGTCCTATAAAAACATCAAATTTGTAAAAACGAGACGATTATCTAGATTTGATTCTAAACATCTAACTTAGATATTGGCGCACTTATTAAGCATTTGTCACCACATAGAAGGGAACTCCGAGACTATTTTATAGAACTTGTTATTGCAGAGGGCAATAGTGTCATAGTTTTGGCATGCTTGCCAAAATTAATTTTGCATTGTTGCACTTCAAATATCTCAAAAGTTAGCCGTTTCCAATCAAAGTTACGTTAAACTAAAGTAAGGAAGATTATAATTATCTCAGAAAATGGCAGAAACTTAAAATAATCGGACTGTGCAACTTTAAGCAATGCGTCAGAAGAAGACAGAGCGGCTCAGCCTTCACTGGGCAACAGCTGCCCTGGTCATATATCACAGCGAGCTAACAATAATGGTGGCCAACACCCCCACAACACACACGCTACCACCACCATCACAATAACCACTATCACCACCACCACCACCATCACTACCACCCCTACCACCTCCACCACCTCCACCTCCACTACCACCACCTCCACACACACAACCACAACTACCACCACTACCACCACTACCACCACCACCACTACTACCACCGTCACCTCCACCACCACCACCACCACAGCAACAACAATCACTACAACAAACACAACCACCTGCACCACCACCACAACTACCACCACCACAACTACCTCCACCACCACCACCAACACCTCCACGAGCACCTCCACACCGCCTCCACCAACATCTCCAACAACACCTCTTCTACCACCTCCTCCACCTCCTCCACC
This sequence comes from Branchipolynoe longqiensis, assembly GCA_030323885.1. Classification (NCBI taxonomy): domain Eukaryota; kingdom Metazoa; phylum Annelida; class Polychaeta; order Phyllodocida; family Polynoidae; genus Branchipolynoe; species Branchipolynoe longqiensis. Next base: position 89,840,374 of record CM059192.1, read on the forward strand.
ACCACCACCCACCACCCGCACCACCGCCACGCCCACCACCACCGCTGCCACCTCCACCACCTTCACCACCCACACCACCACCACCCCCGCCACCACCACCTCCACCAGTTCCACCAGCCCCTCTACCACCACCTCCACCTCGACCACCGCCACGCCTACCACCACCACCACCACTAACTACCACTACCACCTCCACCCCACCACCACCACGACCTCCACCACCCTCACCACTCCCACCGCCACGCCCACCACCACCACCTCCACCTCCACCTTCACCTCCACCTTCACCTCCACTACCAGCACCAGCACCCCCACCTCCACCAAGTCCACCACCCTCCTCCACCTCCACCACCACCACCCCACCATCACCACCACCCTCCACCCCCACCACCGCCATGCCTACCACACCACCACCACTACCATTACCTCCACCACCCACACCACCACCACCACCTCCGCCACCGTCACCACCTCCGCCACCGTCACCACCACCACCACCACCACAGCAACAACAAGCACCACCACAAACACAACCACCTCCAACATCACCACCAAAACAACCACCACTACCGCCGCCACCACTCACAACCAACACCACGACAACTACCACCACCACACACACAACCACCGCCACACGCAGGGATACATAGTCTGGATTATCGATACAAGAACACCTATATTAAGACAACATTCAAAAGATTTAAATAAAATTGGACTAGTGCTGCCGAGCGGTGAAAACAAGTGTTATCACACTTATCCGTTATGAGCAGGGTAAATATATTCATCACAAAAATAATAAAATTAGTAAAATATACAAAGAGGGCCATTCAAATATTTCAACATTTTCACAATTGTACACATCATAAGACAGGGGAACTGGTGTGTTACTCCTGACTGACTTATTAGTTGATGTTTGTTGTTGTTGTTTTGCATCCTAGCAACATCAAAGGCCATATCAGGAGGGGTACCGACTTGTGACAGTGCGCACTTATGGCATATAGTCCTGCCCCACTGGGAGACCATGCCACCAGCACCATGACCTGATAGCCCACTCAGTCACATTATCCTGACACTGAGCCAACCAGTCCTTGCCCTAACCTAATAATGGCAAGCGCCTAGCTAGAAAGCAACAAGTATCAATTTTCTAAGTCATTGGTTTGACTCGACCAGGGTTCGATTTACCAAAACGGGAGACGGACACTCAACTCAATTAGCCATCCTGTCTGGTTAGTATGGCCTATGCTGCCGATACGGCGTAAATAAACCACCAATCAATCAATCAATGGTTACTCACTTATGTGAAACCATGTCCTTCCCTCTGTTACTGCGCATGCGCCGCGTTAATTGATTATTGCCCACGGGACTATATTTGAATGACGTCACACGACGGGAGTGCCTTTCATTTCTAGGTAGATGTTTGTTTGTTGTTGTTTTACATCCTAGCAACATCTAAGGTTATATCAGGACGGGTACCGACTTGTGACAGTGCGCACTCATGCCGACTTTATAGTGCTGCCCCATTGGGACAACATGCCGCCAGCACCATGACCTGATATCCCACACAGTCACATTATCCTGGCACTGAGCCAACCAGTCCTTGACTATCCTAATAATGCCAAGCGCCTGGCTAGGAAGCAACAAGTATCAATTTTTAAGTAATTGGTTTGACTCGACCAGGGCCTACCAACACGGGAGATGGACGCTCTAACTTTTCCTTCGTAGATGTTTGTTTGTTGTTGTTTTACGTCCTAGCAACATCTAAGGTCATATGAGGACGGGTACTGACTTGTGACAGTGTGCACTCATGGCAACTTTATAGTGGTGCCCCACTGGCCACTGCACCAGGCTGCCAACACCATGACTTGATATTCCACTCAGTCACATTATCCTGACACTGAGCCAACCAGTCCTTGCCTTATCCTAATAATGCCGAGCGCCAGGCTAGGAAGCGACAAGTATCAATTTTTAAGTCATTGGTTTAACTCAACCAGGGTTCGAATCCATGGTGGATTCGAATCCCCTCATCTCCCAAAACAGGAGATGGACGCTTAACTCATTCGGCCATCCCATATGTATGTGCTGTATATTTCATTCTGTGATCTATAGCGCATTATACAAGTATAAATGCAAGGGGAACGTATACTTTCTATATATTCCTCCTTGGCGCATTGGTGATGCCCCCCCCCCCCACCCCGCTGTTGGGGTAATTGGTGGGCGGGGCACCCCATCGCGCCACACACACTGGAGAAATATAGCCTCAATGCTTGTTTCCGATTCTGTACGCTAACCATTCTGATTGTCTTCCAGTTTATCCACAAGGTGTCCCCACCGGCGGCTGACGGGTGCAAAAAGGTCAAAGTAGGGGTAACAAGATAATGATCTGTATTACTGGTGAAGATTGTTGGCGATTTGTTAGTTAAAGGTGTGGGTTAAATGTAAAGGCCCTGTCACACTTTACCGTATTGAGGAAACGGATTGAAACGGACAAGAATATTCTAATCCAGTGTGATTTGGACTTGAAATGTATCGATTATGTAATGGACGGTAACGGACAGATAACAAATTGTAACAAATGGTAACAGATGGGTAACAGATGGTAACGGACGGCAACAGTTGATAACGTATCTAACAATCAACGGACAAGTCAGTATACAAAAAGAACTATAATGAACAGCAACGGACGTGTACTGGATATGAAACAGACGGGAACAGATGGTAATGGACAGGAACGGGATGGGAACAGACAGGTAACAGACGGGAACAGATAGGAAACAGATGGGGAACGGACGGTAACGGATAATAACCACATACATCAGTCCAGTGCAATCTGTTACAAGTTTTGTGCATGCTCAAAACCTGTAACGGATCGAGCCGGATATCAAAGGATATCAAGGGACATGCAACGGACACACACCGGACTTTGTTGGATATCAACGGACTTTGTTCAATTTCAATCCGTTTCCTCAATCCGGTAAAGTGTGACAGGGCCTTAAGCCAGGCCGATCAGGGATGTTAACGCTGCGAAGTGTCTGGAACGCGCCGATCTAGGTGAGCCTAAGTAGGTCACGCTATGTAGGTCACACTATGTAGATTCATGTGAGCGAGCTACATCAGAAGAAAACAAAGCACCCGGTACCAGCGAGCGTTCTGGGAAACGCTGCCATGAACGCCAGCATTCCGTACACACCAGAGACTTTCCGCATTTAATGTAATGAATTTTTAAAACCCCGTCATGCGTAAATTATCTTTAGAATACATTTACACAGTTTAAATTTCCTGGTGCATACAAAAGGGGTGGTACGGTAATTGGCTTGTTGGTTGGTGGAGTTTTATGCTCTGGCAACATCTAACCAGTCCTTACCATATCCTAATAATTCTGAGCGCCAGGCTAGGAAGCGACAAATACCAATTTTGTAAGTCATTGGTTTGACTCCACCAGCAATCAAACTCCTGATCTCCCGCATGGGAGGCCTGTGCTCTACCGATTCGGCCACCGCATCCGGTAGGGTGCGGTAATTAGTGTGGGAGTTATTGATGGATTTAATATCTACAAATACACCTGTGCATCATGATAAAGTAATGCGTGCATGGTGATCTGTATAAGTCGGTTCGGTTTGACGGCGCTGTTTGTAGTCGTGTGCAGGTGATATGAGAGAATGAATCACTTCAATTTATTGATGGAGCGGGACATAGCTGAGGTGGTAGAGTGTCCACCTGTGAAGGTGTCGGTCATCCTATCGATCCTGCTCAGCGGACCCATTTGCAGTTTGGGCTCTTTTCCATTCCAACCAGTCGGCCACAACTGGTTCATCAAAGGCTGTGGCATGTGCTGTCCTGTCTGTGGGAAAGTGCATATAAAAGACGCGTTGCTGCTTATCGGAAAGAGTAGACTATGAGGCGGTAGCAGGTTTCTTCCAAAGAAATATGTCAGAATGACTATATGTTTGACATCCAATAGCCGATGATACGATGAAAAAGTCAATGTGCTCTAGCGGCATTGTTAAATAAAACAAGCTTTACTTTTCAATAAACCCACAATAATAAACACGTCACAATCTTGTTAAAGCATTGTAATCCTAGACTACTCTGCTTTATATCCTCATGCTTATCGTAGTATTTGTATTTTAGTTATACTTTAGAAATCATCACCAGACATGGTGACCGAATCGGTAGAGCGTAGGTTTCTCATGTGGAAGGTCAGGAGTTTGAATCCCAGCCGAGTTTAAACCAATGACTTATTAAATTGATACTTGTCACTTCCTAGCCTGGCGCTCGGCATTAATAGGATATATCAAGGACTGGTTAGCTCTGTATCAGGATAGTGTGACTGAGTGGGATATCGGGTCATTGTGCCGGCCGCCTGGTGTCCCACTGGGGCAGCACTATACATTTTGCCATGAGTGTGCACTGTCACAAGTAAGTACCTGATATGATATAACCTTAGCTTTGTTTGTTTGTTTGTTGTTTTACGTCCTAGAAACATCTAAGGATACGATCAAAGAAAAGAGATAAGCGCAGGAGTCTGGTTGTTGGAGTTTTACGTGCTAACAACATCTAAGATCATACCAGGACGGGTACCGACTTGTGACATTGCCCACTCATGGTGACGGTGCACACTCTGGGAGACCAGGCCGCCAGTACCATGACCCGATATCCCACTCAGTCACATTATCCTGCCACTGAGCTAACCAGTCTATGACCTTAGCTGTTGCTAAGATGTATAACAACAACAACAACAACCAAACAAGCGAAACTTTAAAAATCATGTAAAACATTGCGTAAATAACTGTACCACTGATGTCCAGAAGACCAGTTCTACCGCACTGAGGAATGAAATGAAACATCCCATTTAGCAAAAGATTGGGAAATGACATGAAAACCCATGAGGAACCGGGTTAGAATAGTTCCTCTGCACCCCCTTGCAGATCGTAAAAGGCAACAAATGGGGCGGCTCGTTTGCCGTGAGCCGCGGCTCGTGTCGGTGGAGGAAGGGATCCTGGTGCATGAGGACTGCAAGGGGCCAAGGCACATAATTGATTTTCTGCTTTTACATGTAAAAGCGATGGTTTGAACAAAAAACAAACATTTCTCATCGTGAATATGGCCTATGCTGCCGACACGGTGTAAAGCAACCACCAATCAATCAATCAATCAATCATGAAAACATTCCATTTAGCAAAAGATTGGGACCAGACGGGATGGCTGAATGACTTGAGCGTCCGTCTCCTGTTTAGGGAGATCTGGTGTTTGTGGGTTCGAACCCTGGTCGAGTCAAACCAATGACTTAAAAATTGATACTTGTCGCTTCCTAGTCTGGTGCTCGGCATTATTAGGATAGGGAAAGGACTGGTTGGCTCAGTGTCAGGATAATGTGACTGAGTGGGATATCAGGTCATGGTGCTGGCAGCCTGGTATCCCTATGGGGCAGCACTATAAAGTCGCCATGAGTGCACACTGTAACAAGTCGGTACCCGTCCTGATATGACCTTAGATGTTGCTAGGACGTAAAACTACAATAAACAAACAAACAGCAATAGATTGGGCTGGAGACACTAGGAGGAAATCACAGGTTGAATGTATTGTTGATTAGGCAGTAATTTTCAATGAACAAGACAATAAAATTGCTCCACCCTAACATGTTCCAGGACCATGGTCGTCAATCCCGACTCACACACAGAGAAGGAGCGGGACGTAGCTCAGCCGGTAGAGTGTCCACCTGTGAAGGTTTGGATCATCCGATCGATCCTTCTCAGTGGACCCATTTGCAGTTGGGGCTATTTTCCGTTCCAACCAGCGGTCTACAATTGGTTCATCAAAGGCTGTGGAATATGCTGTCCTGTCTGTGGGAAAGTCTGTATAAAAGACCCCTTGCTGCTTATCGGAAAGAGTAACCTATGTGGCGGAAGCAGGTTTCCTCCAAAGAAATATGTCAGAATGACCATATGTTTGGCGTCAAATAACCGATTATAAAAATCAATGTGCTCTAGATGTGTCGCTAACTTTTTTTAAAAATATTTAAAGAAACAATAAAAAAAAAAATGAGAAAGGATGCATGTAGCACAATGATAGAAATAAGCAACAATTTTCACTTGTCAATGGGATAAGACTGGCCTGATTTCCACTTCTCAACAGGACTTAGCTATATTATCTCAGTTAACCTCCATGTTTATGGGAATAAAACCACACAAATAAATCAAAACAACAAAACAAATGTCAAAAATAATGTAACTTGTCACGTTTCCAACGGAAAAGCTCAAGCCATATTCTGTTTTTCCGCGCTAACTCTCACTTGGCTCGGACAAGCGGGCAAGCTCTTATTTCGAATGCTGCAGTAGATAGTTAGTTAACCAACAACTAAAAGTGACAAAACAATGGGAACCACGAGACTATTACTGCAGAGCAGTGAACACAAGTCATTAGAATTAATCGTTGGGAGCAGCATAAATACAATGTCACAAACAAATTAAATGATAAAACACGCCTCACCCACAGTGTGCGGGGGGAGGGCAGTTCCAGAAGTTTAATTTTCTATTACAGTATAACCCCGTTAAACGAAACTTGAAGGGACTTAGAGATTTGTTTGGATTAACCGATCATTGGTTTAACCGAGCTTTGACTTTGACTTGGTTTTGGCAAAATCGGTTGTGCATTATGAATGTACAATGTATGTGAACACTATGATTATTGTTTTTTATGTATGTACAGTTTAACCCCATTAAACCAACCTCGGTTAAATCAAACAATTGGTTAATCAAAACTTTTTTCGGCGACCTGGCAAAATACTACCATTTATCATATAAAAAAGTCTCAGATGACCTTAAAACCACATGAAAGTTTGGTTTAACTGTACCGGAATTGGCCTGGGGGCGACAATTTTGTTTGGATTAAATGACACTTTGGATTAACCGCCTTTGGCTTAACCAACTTTTTGATATGATAAATGGTAGTATTTTGCGGGCCGCCGAAACAAGTTTTGATTAACCAATTGTTTGGTTTAACCAAGCTTGGTTTAACGGGGTTGTACTGTATTATTCTGACCATTCTTTGCAAAAATTAGAATCAGCTGGAACCTTTGGATGTGTTCATTTCTTAGGATATATTTTCGTTAAAAGATCGCCTCCCCAAACCAATGACCACACCCCATCAGATTGTGCATTGTAAAAGTAGCAGCGGACCGAGTCGACTGATTAAACTCAGCAAGCGGGGCTTAATCTATTTGACCCTCTGTTCACTGAACCTCTAGGTGAGCTGTTAGATGGTTGATTATTGGAGTTTTATGTCCTGGCTACATTTAAGGTCATATCAGGATGGGTACCAACTTCTGACAGTGTGCACTCAGGGTGATGTAATAGTGCTGCTCCACTGGGAAATCAGGCCGCCAGGACCATGACCCGATATCCCACTCAATCGCATTATCCTGATACTGAGACATAACCAGTTCTTGCCCTATCCTATTAATGCCCAGTGCAGGTTAGGAAGCGATGAGTATCAATTTCATAAGTCATTGGTTTGACTCGACCGGGAACCAAACTCACAATTTCCCGCAGGCGAGGCCCTCGCTCTGCCGATTCAGCCACCTGGTGAGCTGGTAGAACTGTGAACACACTGATATTTGTTCGTACGTGACTTGGTTCCATTAGAGAGGGTGGATGTGGAGATGAAATGGACATCCGCAGGGATGATTGTATCATTCAGGCAACTGCTGCTGAAAGACTTTAAAAGAACAGACATTGCTTGTACACGCAAAGGCCTTACACGCCCCCTGGTGTACACTGATGGAACACGCACAATGCAGGAACCAGCACAACACAGGAACCCGCGTAATGCAGAAACCAGTGTAACGCAGAAAGCAGCACAACACAGGAATCGGCGTAGTGCTGGAACCAGCATAACACATAAATCAGCTTAATGGTGGAACCAGCATAACACAGAAAGCAGCCTAATGCTGGAACCAGCATAACACAGAAACCATCATAACACATAAACCAAGGTAACGCTGGAAGCAGCATAATGCAGAAACCAGCATACTGCATAAACCAGGGTACCGCTGGAATCAGCATAATGCAGAAATCAGCGTAACATAGAAACCAGTGTAACACCGGAACCAGCGTAATGCAAAAACCAGCATAACACAGAAACCAGCATAATCCAGAAACCAGCATAACGTTTGAACCAGCACAACACAGAAACCAACATAACGCAGAAACCAGCATAACAAGAAACCAGCATAACACAGAAACCAATGTAATGCAGAAATAGCATAACACAACAGAAACCAGCGTAATGCAGAAACCAGCGTAACACAGAAACCAGTGTAATCCAGAAACCAGCATAATGTTGGAACCAGCGCAACACAGAAACCAACATAACGCAGAAACCAGCATAACGCAGAAACCAGAGTAACACAGAAACCAATGTAATGCAGAACCAACATAACACAACAGAAACCAGCGTAACACAGAAACCAGCGTAACACAGAAACAAGCGTAACGCAGAAACCAGCGTAACACAGAAACCAGCGTAACGCAGAAACCAGCATGTCACAGAAACCAGCATAACGCAGAAACCAGTGTAACGCAGAAACCACCGTAACACAGAAACCAGCGTAAGGTAGGAACCAGCGTAAGGTAGGAACCAGCGTAAGGTAGAAATCACCATAACACAGAAACCAGCATAACGCAGGAAACAGCGTAAGGCAGAAATCACCATAACACAGAAACCTGCGTAATGCTGGAACGAGCGTAGCACAGACACCAGCATAACGCAGAATCCAGCGTAACACAGAAACCAATGTAATGCAGAAACCAGCATAACACAACAGAAACCAGCGTCACACAGAAACCAGCGTAACGCAGAAACGAGAGTAACACTGGAACAAGCGTAACGAGGAAGTGAGTCAAGACTTCCACTGGTCCCCTGAGGACAGACTGAATCTGCGAGCCGATTCGGCCACCCCGCCTGATTAGTATTCAGCTAAACACATTTTGAACTACTCTGTCAAATGTTCTTATTTGAATTTGCGTCGCCTTGTGACCAGCCCTTTTATGAATTATTTAATTGATCCAAATGATTTAATTTTCGTCATTTCTAAATGGTTCAGTGATTTTGCATTATGCTTAATGACTGAATGATCTACTGGAAACCTGGTGCTTTGATTCCACGCAACACCTGATGCCTGAGGGCATATTAGGATTGGTATTGACTGGGTAAGGCCTGGTTCATTGGGGTTTTGCGTCCTAGCAACGCCAAACGGAACCTGTTACTGTTAATAAAAGCATCAAAGTGTCGAAGGCATAACACTTATCTAGACGTTGACTTACTTATGTAATATAGATCTATACTGATGCACTTATTAAGCAAGTGTTGCCACATAGAAATCCAAATTAGCAGAGGTGATGGCATGGGGAATCGAACCCCTTACCTTCAGATTAGGAGACTGACCTATAAAAAAGTCAGACACTCTAACCACTCGCCGCAGAGAACACCAAAAATATAATATAGTTGATCTGGTTATTGGACATTGATATTGCACCGATGAACCCTATCCGCATTGACTGGAGTTATTATAGATTGGCGGTGTATTTATACCTACTCAAGCATACCTGTAGTGTACGGTTGTGTCACATGATTCCTCCTGCAGGCTGTGAGAGGCGATAACAATCTACACCCAACGGAATGAAATAATACTTGTGGCAGAGAACGCACAAAGTAATAAAACACTATTTGACGTAAATTTGTGTGGATACATTTGTTGATTAAAGCTGCATAGTTCGATGAAAGCATCAAATTTTCAAATCCCAAACAATTATTTAAATTTGATTCTACATATCTAACTTAGACACTGGTGCACTTATTAAACATTTGTCGCCACATAGAAGGGAATACTGAGGCACTTGATTAGAACCTGCTACTGCAGAGAGCTATGGTGTCAGAGTTTTGGCAACCTTGCTCAAATTAATTTTGCATGGTTCCACTTCAAATATCTCAAAAGCTAGCCTTCTAAAATAAAAGTGACTTCAAAAGGTACATAATAATGATCAACCTAATGTATTTATCTCAGAAAATGTCAGAAACTCAAAACCATCGTACTATGCAACTTTACGCTGGGGAAATGTCAATCATGGATGATTGGTCTTCCTCATTCTACTGCTCCCAGTAACGCTGAGTGCCAAGCTAGGTGGCGACAAGTATCAATTTTAAATCCTTGGTTTGACTCGGTAGGGGGTTCGAATCACGCGACCTACCAAAATTGGAGGCGTACGCTCAACTTATTCGGCCATCCTGTCTGTCCATATCCAGACCTGTCTGCATACTGCGCTGCTACTCTACTGCACACACCCCGCCCATCTCAACAGGTGAGTGTTATGGGGTTGTCACATTACGACGCTTCTCGCCGGCGCGCCGCCAACGCCCAAAATAAGTTCTACACGTCGAGACACGTCCAACTTTTCGTCATTTTGGGAAAAAGTTTGACGTCAGCGCAACGTGTTGGTAGCAGGCGGCCGACGTTGTGGCAACGTATATCGATGCGTGAGGAAAAAAACAAAAATGTTTGGCGCGCTGTCCTCATAAGACCTTAGATGTTGCTAAGGCATAAAACAACAATGCACCAGTTTGGCGCAACATGTCGGAACGACCCTCCCGTGCACCCGGTGTCTGCCTAGCGTTTGCATAACGTTATTCCAGCGATGGTGACGTGCTTCTGACATCCACATAACGTCCGCACCGACACGTTGACGCGCGTTGTCGGTCGTCGAAAGTTTTGTGCAAGCACAAAACTTTCGACGCATGCCGACGCGTGCCAATGTGTGGGTGGGACCATCGCTGTCAATCAAAGTGTACCAACATGTACCGATGCATGCCTAACGCACGAGTAACGCTTCCCGACGTCTCCCGACGTTTCGCCAAAAAGTGACACATGTCGACACGCATTGGAGAGAAGCGTCGTAATGTGACAGCCCCATTAGTACAGGGGAGTGGTCGCCTATTTATAGCGGCCACCATTCCACCACTTGCGGTCAAGTAACCAACCCTCCCTGTTAGGGCCAGGTATTTAAGAGCCTGCAACACATGCCTTCAGGTCATTCAGTGACGAACATAACCCGACATCTCGAAAGGGGAGAGGGGGGATAAAAATGTGCATTGAGTCAAAACCTATTCAAGCCACATTATTCATAACCTAATGTCGAACTCAATCAGATTATCTTGACACTGACCAACACATTGATACCCAACTCAGACACACTATCTTAACAATGAACCAAACAATTGATATTCTACTCAGTCATATTATCATGACACTCAGCCAAACAATTGATATCCTACTCATTCAGTTTATCTTGACACTGAACAACAAATTCATATCCCACTCAGTCACATTATCGTGACACTGAGCCAACCAGTTGATATCATACTCAGTCACATTATCGTGTCACTGACCCAACCAGTTGATATCATACTCAGTCACATTATCTTGACGTTGAGCAACAAATTGATACCCTACTCACTCAAATTATCTTGACACTGAGCCAAACAATTAATGTCCTACTTAGAGACATTATCTTGACAACGAACCAAACAATTGATATTCCATTCAATCATATCATCATGACACTGTGCCAAACAATTGAAATCTTACTCAGTCACCTAAACAGAATCTTGACGCTGAACCGAACAAGTGATATCCTACTCAGTCACATTATCTTTACACTGAACCAATCAATTGATATCCTACTCAGCCATGCTATCTTGACACTGATCCAACCAGTTCGGTGCCCCACCCTATTAAAGGCCAAGCTGTAAGTACCAATCCACGTAAATCTTCTGTTTGACTAACCACGACCGGGGGGGGGGCCCCCCACCTCCACACTACCACGACCCCGATCCCTAACTCCCCCCTCCAGCCGACACAGGAAACAGACGCTGCAGCTAGACAATCCACATCCGGTTCCACCCAACCCAGTTATCCAAAGGCCCCCTACCCGCCCCCACCCCACCACTCACCTGCCCCCTCCCCCACCCCGTCACTCACCCTGCCCCACCACCCCGTCCCTCACTCCGCCACTCACCCCGCCCCCCTACCCACCCCCACCCCGCCACTCACCCAGCTCCCTGCCTGCCCCCGCGTCCCCTCTCCCATCCCCGCCTCCACCCGCAACCAAAGCCGGCCCCTGATAGAACACTCGCCATAAACCAGCGGAGTTAGGAAGGGGGGGGGGAGAGGGGGAGCGGCAAGGGAGGGGACGGGGGAGGAGGAAAGGCGGAAGGGAGGGAGGCTTGAGTGGAGGGAAAGGGATGGGGAGAGGAGAGGAGAGGGAGGGGAGAGGGAGAGGGAGGGGGAAGGGAGGGGAGGGGAGAGGAGGGGAGGAAGAGGGGGGGGAAGAGGGAGGAGGAGGGAGGACACGGGAGGGGGAGGGAGGAGAGAGGGAGGGGGAGGAGAGAGGGGGAGGAAAGATTGAGGGGAAAGGGGAGGGAAGGGGAGCAGAAAGGGGGATTGGGGGAAAGGGATTTGGAGGACGGGGAGGAGAGGGAGGTGGAGAAGGAGCGCATGGAAGAGAGGGAATAGGTGGGGCATCGGAAAGGGGGAGGGGGAAGGTGTTGAGGGAAAGGAAGGAGGAATGCGCACGAGAGGGGAAAGAGGTAAACAAGAGGCGACAATGGAGGGCTGGGATGGAATGAAGGAGGAGGAGGATTGAGGTGGTGAGAGTAGGAAGAGGGAAAAGTGAGGATGTGAGATAGGAAAGGAAGAAAGGAGATGGGTAAGCTGCAGACATTAGGAGGGAACGTGGGGTAAGTAGAGGGGAGGGATAAGCTAGTGCGTAATGGGTTATATGGTAGTGGGGCTGGGGGGGCTGGGGGGGGGCAGGGGGGGTGGGGGGTGGGGTGGGGGGAGGGTGGGGGGGGGGAGAGCAGACAGGGGGGCGGGGACCAGAGGGAGGAGGAAGCGGAGAGACAGGGAGCTGAGTGGGTTATGGCTGGAAAGAGGAACGAGGAGGGAGGAGAGAGGGAGGAGGCAGAGGAGAGGGAGGGACGCGCAGAGGGGTGGAGGAGGGCGGACTCTACATCCGGATACATGTTCTACTTCCGGTTACATGTCATACTTCCGGTTACATGTTATACTTCCGGCTACATTTTATACTTCCGGCTACATGTTCCACTTCCGATTGCATGTTATACTTCCAGCTACGTGTTCCACTTCCGGTTACATGCTCCACTTTCAATTACATGTTCTACTTTCGGCTACATGTTCTATTCCCGGTTACGTGTTCTACTTGGGTTGCTACTCCGGTTGCATCATCTACTTTCGGTTCCTTCATTTACTTCCAGTTACATGTTCTACTTCCAGTTACATCATATACTTCCGGCTACATGTTTTACTTCTGGCTACATGTTCTACTTCCAGCTATATGTTCTACTTCCGGCTACATGTTCTACTTCCGGTTACATGTTCCATTTCCGGTTACATTTTGTACTTCCGGTTACATATTATACTTCCGCTTGATCAGTCCCTACTATCCACCCTACTATACGGAGCCGAGGCCTGGACAGTGTACAGACGACAGGTGACAAAGCTGCATGCCTTCATGATGCGACATCTGCATTCAATCATGAGGCTAACCTGGAAGGACAAAGTGACAAATAAGGAAATACTCGAACGGACGGGGCTGCCCTCTATGGAAGATCTTCTGATCAAAAAGAATCTCCGGTGGACTGGACACCTCATGAGGATGTCATCAGACAGGCTACCAAAGCAGATCCTCTATTCTCAACTGTCTTCTGGCTACAGAAAGAGAGGGCGCCCTCGTCTCCGGTTCAAGGATACCATCAAGAGAAACCTGAAGCTGAGAGACATTAAGACCGACTCATGGACGCAACTCTCACAGCAGAGAGCTAAATGGAGAGTGGCAGTCAAGTAATGAAAACAGTCTTTGTCGCATCGCGACCGACAGCATTATGATGATGATGATGATCAGTCCCTGTGTAGGTAAATAGTCGTTCACAAGAAGGGCGACCAAACCACTTGGGGCTGTTGTCTGACTGCTGGATGCTGACAGGTAAGAGGTCCAGGAGGGGGAAGGGGGGGGGGGGAGTGAGCAACCAGGATATGCTTGCCACGGTCCGGGTTCTGTTAGACAGGGCTAAGTCACACAAAGCTGGCTCTTCATCAGCACACAGGGACGCACGGAACTAGGCACGTGTGTGTATGTATATAAGTGATATATATAATATTTTACATATATAATATATATAACATATATAAGATATATAATATATAACATATATATCCTATATCATGGATATAATAAAATAACTAAATGATATATATAATATATATAATATTTATAATATTTATAATATATGTAATATTTTATATATATAATATATATGTATATACTGTATATAATATATATGACGCATACGAGTCATATGATGTACATGATTAGATGATGTATATTCTATAGATTATTTCATAGATATATATTATATATATTATATATATAATATCTATAATATCTATATTATATATATTATATATATATTATATATATATTATATATATTATATATATTATAGATATTATAGATATTATAGATATTATATAGATTATATAGATTATATAGATTATATAGATTATATATTATATATATTATAGATATTATATATATTATATATATAATAGATAATATATGTATATTGCATATTATATATTATATATATTATATATATTACATACTGTATGAAATATTATGCTTATATAAACGATTATTATTACAATTTAAATTACATATATTAAACCAATCGGCTGGGACGGATTATTTGCTGTTTAGTTCGATCCGCAGCGCCACCCGCGGACCTGTGGGGTACTAGGAACCTTGGATTAGTCATTCCCTGTAGACATTTTGAGCATTAGCAAAGAGAGAGAGATGGACAGATAAAGAGATCGGTACATGAATGGCAATTGTTTGACATGTATGTCGCTGTGACATGAGAGCAGAGTTTCCCGATTATACTCAATATCTTGTAAATATGATCGGTGACAAATTGGTTGAACATGTTGCAGTGCATGATGGGTTAGTGGGAGGGTCGGCGGGTGGGAAGGTGGGAAGGGATGGAATGGATGGTGGGTGGCGTGTGGTTACCATGGCCACGGCATGAGTGATGGGAGGTGGGGTGATGGGGGCTGCAGGGATCTATGATAGATCACTCACGTATCTGTGCGCATCGTGCATTTGGCAGGCCTGCTCCGTGTTGGGGGGTTGGGGGTAGGGGAAGGGGGAGGGAACAGGGGAGTGGAGTGGAGGGAGAGGGGGGAGGGGAAAGGGAGGGGGAGGGGCGGGGGGGGGGGAGACGATGGGGGAGAAGCGAGGAACAGGGGGGAGGGGAGAAGGAGGGTGTATGAAGGGGTGGGGGAGAGAGGTGAGGAGCGGGGAGGGGAGGGAACATGGGGGGAGGAGGGAGGGAACAGGGGGTTAGGGGAAGGAGGAGAAGGAGGGGGTATGGGGGGAGGAGAAGGGGAGGAGCTGAAGGGGAGGGAACATGGGGGGAGGGAGGGAACAGGGGAGGGGTACGAAGGAGGGGGGTGTGAGGGGGAAGGAGGAGAAGGGGATGAAGGAAAGGGGAGGGACAGGGGAGAGATATGGGAGGGATGGGGAAGGACAGAGGAGGGATAGGAGAGGGGGACGAAGGTTGAAGAAGAGGGAGAGGATGTGATGGAGAGGGGAGGGTGGAAGTGACGGCATAGGAGAAGCGAGGGGTTGGGAGACGGGGTGGAGAGGGGAGGGGAGGGATTGGAGAGGGATGGGAGATGGGGTGGGACAGGGGAGGGACAGGGGAGAGACAGGGGAGGGACAGGGGGGGCAGCTCGAAACGGGTTGGAGGAGAAGGAGTCGAATACGGTAAGTAGAGTGGAAGGAGAAGAGAGAGTGGGAGAGTGGAGGGAGAAGAGAGTGAGGGAGAGTGGAGGGAGAAGATAGAGAGGGAGAGTGGAGTGAGAAGAGAGACACAGGGAGAGTGGATGGAGAAGAGAGAGAGAGGGAGAGTGGAGGGAGAAGAGAGAGAGGGAGAGTCGATGGAGGGGAAGGAGAAATAAGAGTGGGGAAGAGAGTGGAGAGGGAGCGTGGAGGGAGAAGAGAGAGAGGTAGAGTGGAGGGAGAAGAGAGAGGGAGAGTGGAGGGAGAGGAAAGAGAGGGAGAAGAAAGAGAGAGTGGAGAGCGAAGAGAGAGGGGGAGAGTGGAGGGAGAAGAGAGAGGGAGAGTGGATGGAGGAGAGAGAGAGGGAGAGTGGAGGGAGAACAGAGAGGGAGAGTGGAGGGAGAACAGAGAGGGAGAGTGGAGGGAGAAGAGAGAGAGGGAGAGTGGAGGGAGAAGAGAGAGAGGGAGAGTGGAGGGAGAAGAGAGAGTGCGGTTCACCGACCTTCACCGACCTTCACCGACCTTCACCGACCTTCACCAACCTTCACCAACCTTCACCAACCTGCACCGACCTTCACAAACATTCAACAACTTTCACCGAACTTCACCGACCTTCACCGACCTTCACCAAACTTCACCAACTGTCTCCAACCGTCACCAACGTTCTCCAACCTTCACCAACCTTCACCAACCTTCACCAACCTTCACCAACCGCCATTAATAACTAGCAACCATTACCAACCATTACCAACCATTACCAACCACTAGCAAACGTTACCAACCATTACCAACCACTATGATGGACAATTAGCAACTATCACTAATGAATAGTTTTCAACTATCACCAACCACGATGAATAGTCACCTATCACTAACCATCACCAGCCACCAGGAATGCCTAACACCGACTACCAACCACTAGCAACCATTACTAATGATAACCAACCATTAGCAACTATTAGCAACCATTAGCAACCACTAGCGACCATTACTAACGATTACTAACGATTACTAACCATTAGCAACCGTTAGCAACCATTACTAACCATTACCAACCATCATCATCATCATCATCATCATGCTGTCGGTCGCGATGCGACAAAGACTGCTTTCATTACTTGACTGCCGCTCTCCATTTAGCTCTCTGCTGTGAGAGTTGCGTCCATGAGTCGGACTTAATGTCTCTCAGCTTCAGGTTTCTCTTGATGGTATCTTTGAACCGGAGACGGGGGCGCCCTCTCTTTCTGTAGCCAGAAGACAGTTGAGAATAGAGGATCTGCTTTGGTAGCCTGTCTGATGACATCCTCATGAGGTGTCCAGTCCACCGGAGATTCTTTTTGATCAGAAGATCTTCCATAGAGGGCAGCCCCATCCGTTCGAGTATTTCCTTATTCGTCACTTTGTCCTTCCAGGTTAGCCTCATGATTGAACGCAGATGTCACATCATGAAGGCATGCAGCTTTTTCACCTGCTGTCTGTACACTGTCCAGGCCTCGGCTCCGTATAGTAGGGTGGATAGCACGATTGCGCGGTAGATCTTACTTTTGACCCGAATGGACACATGGTGGTTGTTCCAGAGTCTCTGGCGTAGTCGGCCGAAAGATGCGCTAGCCTTGGCCATCCTCCTCTGTATCTCAGCATCAATGCGTCCATCACTTGATATAGTGCTTCCGAGATAGGTGAATTCCGGAACAGAGTTCAGCTTGTTTCCGTCAACCATGATCTCCTCCTCTCGGGTTCTTGTAGAGTTGGGTTGGTACAGCACCTACGTCTTCTTGATGTTAATTTTCAGACCAAACTTTTTTGATGCATCGGAGAAAGCATCCACTATTTTTCTGGGTCTCTTCAGCAGAGTGGGCAACCAGTGCACTGTCATCTGCGAATAGTAGCTCTCTCACCAGTATCTGAGTAGTCTTGTACATTTCATGAAAGCTGCCTGCAAAAGTGTTGAAGTGCTGCTGGCTTTTGCAAGTTACCAGCGGCACTCTCTCGGGGAGCAAATAGAGGTTTCCATTACCAACCACTATGAACAATTAGCAACTATCACCAACCACGATGAATAGTTAGCAACTATCACCAACCATCACTAACCACCATGAATACCTGACAACCACTACCACTCATTAGCAACCACCACGAACAATTAGCAACTATCACCAACCACGATGAATAATCATCAACCATTACTAACCATCATCAACCATTAACAACCACTAAAACCCATTAGCAACCATTAAGAACAGAAGAAGCCCCCCCCCCCCTACCCCCCAGGAAGCCCTCATATCTCAGGGCCCCCAGACGTTAAGTTCGGTGTTACTTACAAGTTACAGCGTGCCTCCAGGGCGGCAGTAGACGGGTTCCCTTCCCTTCATTATATCGGGGCCGACACACCCTGCAGTAACCTCCCCCCGCCACCGCCACACCCACCCAGCCCCTCCCCTGCCACCCCCACCCAGCCCTCACCCCCACCCCCACCCAGCCCCCCACCCAGCCCCTCACCCAGCCATTCACCCCGCCACCCCCACCCCCACCCAGCGCCTCAACCCTCACCCACCCAGCCCCTCACCGCACCCCACTCAGCCCCTCACCCAGCCCCTCAACCCTTACCCACACAGCCCCTCACCCACCCACCCCCACACCCACCCCTCCTCTCAACCGCACCCCACCCAGCCCCTCACCAAGCCACTCACCCCTACCCAAACAGCCCCTCACTGCACCACACTCAGCCGCCCTACCTACCCCCTCCCCCCACCCCACACCCAGCCACTCATCCCTCACCCACCCATCCCCTTACCGCACCCCACCCAGCCCATCACCCCTCACCTCCCCCCACCCAGCCCCTAACCCAGCCACTCAACCCTCTCCCACCCAGCCCCTCACCCAGCCACTCATCCCTCACCTAGCCATCCCTCTCCACACCCCACCCAGCCCATCACCCCCTCACCTCCCCCACCCAGCCCCTTACCAGCCCCCTCCCCCCGCCCACTCCTCATCGCACCCCCCTCACCCCTCACACCCTCCCTCACCCGGCACCTTACCAGCCCCTCACCCCTCACCAATCCACCCCACACCCGCACCCCCCCACCCACCCATCCATCGGCCTGGCTTCGGTATGCCAGACATGGTATGTTTCATGGAGAATCTTTCCACGTCGTCGCATCACATCGCGTCGCATCATGTTGCATCGTGTCGCGTCACGTCACACTGTGTCGGGTCACTTGGTTGGTTGTTGGAGTTTTACGTCCTGGCAAAATGTAAGGTCATATCAGGACGGAATCGCGTCCTGTTATATGACATCGTATCGCGTTGTGTCGCATCACACCGTGTCACGTTACGTCCTGTCGCGTTGCGTCGCGTTGGGTCGCATTGCGTCGCGTTGCGTCGCGTTGCGTTACGTCGCGTTGCGTCGTGTTGCGTCGTATCGCATCACACCGTGTCGCGGTGTGTCAAGTCGCATCACACCGACTCGTGTCGCATCACACCGCGTCGAGTCGCGTCGTGTACTTCCCGTCTGCACGTCTATAACGCCACGTGAATCCGGTCACGACGCTGATGCTTGTATTCACGACCTGCCTCCCCCCTCCCCCCTCCCCCTCTCCCTGCCCCCCCTGCCCCCCCTCCCCCCCCCCTCACCTCCACCCTTCCCCCTCCCCCTCCCCCCTTCCCCCACCACCACTTCCCCCCTCCCCCCTCCCCCACACCCCCTCTCCCCCTCCCTTTGTTTATTATTCCAAAAGCGAGGTATTAATGCTGTATCGATTTCGAGTATCTTGACGTAGAACTCCTACTCCCGTCCCCCCCGCACCCCCACCCCCCCCCCCAACGCCCCCTGGCAGGCTGTAAATCTTGCACTGGGCGGGCCGTTTCCGGGGGCGGAGACAAGGATCTGAGCAATAGATATTTCCCACAGAGCACGCGCAGTGAGCTGCTACACACATCATTACTTCTTACCACTGCCACCAGAGGGCGGGTTGGTGGTGGAAATCTTCTATAAGACACCACAGAGATTTAAGCTGCGAGCCACTGTGTTAGTTCTTGGCACTGCCACCAGAGAGCAGGTTGGTGGTTGAAATCTTCTATAAGACCTGTGGTCGAAATCTTCTATGAGACTCCTTCACAGAGCATTAAGCTGATAGTCTAGTCTAGTATGTCCTAGTCTCGGCTAGTCCTGGATAATCTCAGGTACAGGCGCCCGCCAGATTATTAAAAAATAAACGCATGCATACAAGAAAAAATGCTTATAATCATGAATGGAATGTGTAAACTAATATAGATGACAAGCAAAATTTATCAAGTAAATTTCATTTTCTGACGAAATAGGTCGCGTAACAATTGGCGCCCCATAATGGGTGATAATGAGTGATAATGCGGTGCATGGGGGTTCAGCTGTCAAAGCCCAGCCACACTGTATGCACACGGCAGGCAGCGTCTATCAACCGGAAGTCACCCAAGTGTTCACTGTATGATTTCTTCCATGTGCAGAAACCAGGCGCGGTGGTCGAATCGGTAGAATGCGGGCCTCGCGTGCGGGAGTTTGGTTCCCGGGTTGAGTCAAACCAATGACTTATCAAATTGATACGTGTCGCTTCCTAGCCTGGCACTCGCCATTAATAGGATAGGGAAAGGACTGGTTGGCTAGGTGTCAGGATAATGTGACTGAGTGGGATATCAGGTCCTGGTTCTGGCGGCCTGGTTTCCCACTGGGGCAGCACTATAAAGTTGCCATCAGTGTGCAATGTCACAAGTCCGTACCCATCCTGATATGACCTTAGATGTTGCCAGGATGTAAGACTCCAACAGCCAGCCAACTAATCATTTGTAGGATCTGTCATGTATGATAAACTCGACCATGTATGATAAACTCGACCAGGTATGATTAACTCGACCATGTATGATAAACTCGACCAGTCTTTGTCGCACCGCGACCGACAGCATGATGAAGACTTTTTTGTATTAGATACATATATTGGTCGCAACACTCACATTGCATTTCCTTTGAAGGGAACGACTCCCTCTCCCCATGCGAACAGTGAAATTTGATCAGGATATTTGTAAATAAGTAAAGTTGTGTCGGTCGTGTTAGTGACCCTTTAATGGTTGATAATTGTGAATAAGTAAAGTTGTGTTGGTCATGTTAGGTGCCCTTTAAAGGGTTGGTAATTGTAAATAAGTAAAGTTTTGTTGGTCATGTTAGTGCCCTTTTAATGGTTGATAATTGTGAATAAATAAAGTTGTGTTGGTCATGTTAGTGCCCTTTTAATGGTTGATAACTGTAAATAAGTAAAGTTTCGTAGGTCACATTAGTGCCTTTTAATGGTTGATAATTTGTGAATAAGTAAAGTTGTGTCGGTCATGTTAGGTGCCCTTTAAAGGGTTGATAATTGTAAATAAGTAAAGTTTCGTTGGTCACGTTAGTGCCCTTTTAATGGTTGATAATTGTGAATAAGTAAAGTTGTCTTGGTCATGTTAGTGCCCTTTTAATGGTTGATAACTGTAAATAAGTAAAGTTGTGTCGGTCATGTTAGTGGCCCTTTAAAGGGCTTCCTTGATGAGCAGGTATGGGGGTTGTTGGGCTATAAATAGAACCTACCTGACGTCACGGCGTTGCTCATGAATATAAGACACGGGGAGTAACTCCCTGAAAGCTTTCTTCCCACTCCCTGCATCACAATGACCACTGGCACCATTCACTAACAATCACACACCCCACCCAGGGTTGCCAACCCTTACAGTTTTGCCGTAAGGTGTACAATACTTTATGTCCCTATCATTACCTTATGCTAATCTTTCGGTTTTTCATTACGGATTATTGTGTCCAAAATGCACCACAGCGCATCTAAGATTTTAATATTTATCTGGGGGTATTCTACCCCCATGACCTTAGATGTTGCTAGGATGTAAAACAACAACAAACAAACAAAACCCCAGACCCCTTGATATAAAATCCCTTAATATCTTCCAGTTTTTCATTTTTCCAATGTTGGCAGCCCTGCCCAACACGAGGGAGTACTAACAAATAAACGACACTAAAAAACACCGACAACCACATTTAATTAAGCCTGTGGTGAATGTATTTTGAATTCTTTTGTTACACTTTTCATTTCTGCGTATACACCAGGGGCCGTATGCAGGAGTCAGTGTTAGCGAGGCAAAACGGTGTTTGTCGGGAATTCCGGGTTAGCGGCGAAAAAATGGTATGCACGAGTCAGTGTTAGGCCTAACACCAAAGGCTTAACCGGTGTTACCTTAACCCTAAAAAATATCAGGTTTACCGAGTTTATTAGGCCCAAATCTATTCAATGCTGTCATATTTAACAGAATTACATACGCAATAAGTGAAATTTTATCAATTTAACCCTAAATTCGAAGCAATATTAACGCTGCCGCCGTAACGGCGGAGATATTAATACTTATATTTTAGAATCGACGAACGTAAAGTAAACAAATCGCCGCCGTCGCCGCTTTCAATACTGGCGGCGGCGGCGGTTTGTTTACTGTAGGTTCGTCGATTCGAAAATATAACTATTAATATTGCCGCCAATGCGGCGGTAGCCTTAAAAACGCTTCGAATTTAGGGTTGATGCGCGAAAAGGAAGAGAGGAGGCGGGGGTGGAAATAAGGCGTCTTTATTTACGCCTCAGACAGAGCATACAGAGAGTAACAAGAGGACAAACAAAAGTAAATAAGGAATAATCTGGTAATGTAAGGAAGCTCATGAGGAGCGGAGTAATGAAATAAAGCAATAAGGAGGAGCAGTGAGGAAAGTACATGATAAAATAAGTAATAAGGTTCAGGCAGAGTAAAAGTCAGTAGGTGTTCTGTGAGGGGGTGCCGAGGAGCCCTCCACCGCTGGGAGAGAAAAGTAGGAGGAGTGTAGGGTGGGTGGGTGGTGAAGAAAGCAGAGAGAGCTGGGAGACGGCAGGAGGGCGAGTGCCTGAGGGAGGCCGGCGGGCGACCTTATAAGGGAGGAGGGACGGGCGACAGCAGGTGAGGTGGGAAAGCTGTCGGCCCGGGGGAGGGCGAGAGGTGGCGAGCAGCGGCGTCGGGTGAGGCGCGAGGCTGCGCGACGCGGAGGGCGGGGGAGGTGGCGGCGCGCCGCGCCGTCTGCCGAGGTGAGAAAGCAGCGGGACGGCGCGGGGCGGGGGAGGGTCTCTTCCTCTCCTCGCATCAAACGCAATGCTTCGCATTACGACCGATGCGCGAAAAGGAAGAGAGGAGGCGGGGGTGGAAATAAGGCGTCTTTATTTACGCCTCAGACAGAGCATACAGAGAGTAACAAGAGGACAAACAAAAGTAAATAAGGAATAATCTGGTAATGTAAGGAAGCTCATGAGGAGCGGAGTAATGAAATAAAGCAATAAGGAGGAGCAGTGAGGAAAGTACATGATAAAATAAGTAATAAGGTTCAGGCAGAGTAAAAGTCAGTAGGTGTTCTGTGAGGGGGTTTTTCATTACGGATTATTGTGTCCAAAATGCACCACAGCGCATCTAAGATTTTAATATTTATCTGGGGGTATTCTACCCCATGACCTTAGATGTTGCTAGGACGTAAAACAACAACCAACAAACAAACCCCCAGACCCCTTGATATAACATCCCTTAATATCTTCCAGTTTTTCATTTTTCCAATGTTGGCAGCCCTGCCCAACACGAGGGAGTACTAACAAATAAACGACACTAAAAAACACCGACAACATTTAACTGCCTGTGGTGAATGTATTTTGAATTCTTTTGTTACACTTTTCATTTCTGTGTATACACCTGGGCCCGTATGCACCAAGTTGTGCTAGCCTTAACCGGAGCTAGGCGCTAACACCGGTCAGCTCGCTGCGGGTAGTGGGGGGTCCGCGAAAAAGATTAACTGGTATGCGCCAATGTTTTAGCCTGGGCGGATAGCTGACCGTGAGTTTATTTATAGATTTGGGAATTCCCTTCAGTCGACGATATGAATAACGCCGCCAATGCGGCGGCGGATTTAATATTGCTTCGAATTTAGGGTTAATTTGATTAAATTTCACTTATGGCGTATGTAATTCTGTTAAATATGACAGCATTCACTAGATTTGGGCTAATATATAGCCGCCGATTCGGCGGCGACGGCGGCGGCCATATTTAGTTGACGTTGGACAGTATGGATATCGACGTCGCTGCGGAGGCGGCGGTTTGTTTACATTACATTCGTCGATTCGAAAATATTAATATCGCCGCTGCTACGGCAGCAGTGTTAATATCGCTTCGCATTTAGGGTTAAACTGATAAGATTTCACTTATTGCGTATGTAATTCTGTTAAATATGACAGCATTGAATAGATTGAGAGCCACACACGCACACTAACCGCCCCGGCTAGCAGTTAAACCTGATTTGAAGGTGGGATAGCTTAGCCTAGGCTACGGTCCGCGGTTTGCGCTGGCACCGATTGATGCATACGGATTTTCCACAGTTAGCCGTGTGGGGATAGTCAAACCGCGGTTAAGGCCTTAACTCCGATTGGTGCATACGGCCCCTGAAGTAGTTGATACTAGTCTGATAGCCAAGGAGCACAAGCATAGGTAGATCGGCATACGTTGATTGCATTAAGAAGCATATGAAGCATATGAAGCATATGAAGCATATGAAGCATAGGAAGCATAGGAAGCATAGGATTGCTTTTTTGTATTGTTGTTTTACGTCCTAGCAACATCTAAGGTCATATCAGGACGGATACCGACTTGTGACAGTGCGCACTCATGGCGACTTTATAGTGCTGCCCCACTGGGATAACAGGCTGCCAGCACCATGACCTGATATCCCATTCAGTCACTTTATCCTGACACTGAGCCAACCAGTCCTTGCCCTATCCTAATAATGCCGAGCGCCTGGCTAGGAAGGGTCAAGTGTCAATTTTAAGTCATTGGTTTACCTTGACCAGGGTTCAAACCCACGATCTCATGGTCTACCAACACGGGAGACGGACGCTCTCACTCATTCAGCCATCCCGTTTGGTGGGAGCATAGGAAGCATAGGAAGCATAGGAAGCATAGGAAGCACATGAAGCTAGGATGCTAGCATTAGGAAGCTAGGATGCCAGAATGGCAGAAGTGAAGGTTCGTTTCTTTCATTTGGAAAAAAAACTCATTCCTTACAACATTGATTTTGTGAGATTAACATGACGATCACCAACTTTAAAAAACATATTTTATTTGGCCTAATGCCGAGCGCCAGGCTAAGTAGCGACAGGTTTGGAAGTCACTGATCTGACTGCGTCGATTGGGAAAAGTTTTGAACATAATCATTCATTCACCAGATGCGATGGCCGAATGAGTTGAGCATCCACCTCCCGTTCTGGTAGGTCGTCGGATTCGAATTCGCGGGTTCGAGCCCTGGCCGAGTCAAATCAATGATATAAAAATGGATACTTGTCACTACCTAGCCTGGTGCTCGGCATTACTAGGATAGGGCAAGGAGCAATGGAATGCGGATTGATTGATTGATTGATTGGTGGTTGCTTTACGCCGTGTCGGCAGCATAGGCCATATTCACGGCGAGAAATGTTTGTGTTTTGTTCAAACCATCGCTTTTACATGTAAAAGCAGACAATCAATTATGTGCCAATAGACACTAATTAAATTAGAAAGCTCACAATCATATATCTGTGGTCAAGGGAAACAAATTCCCATAGAAAAAGAAAGTTTCATTAATAATTAATAGAATCCATTTAGTAAACTATATAAGGTGGTACAGTCCAGCTGCCCTCAAAAAGGCTAAAATGTTTTCCTGTTTTACCTTAGTAAAAAGGTCATGCATACTGCCTGCAGTGTAGAACCGTTGGCGCAGGGCCAAAAAATCAACGCAACTTAGTAAAATGTGTTTGAGTGTCAGCGGGGACTGACACCCAATACATTCAGGGGGAGGTTCCCCCTTGAGCAGAAAAGCATGTGTAAGCCACGAGTGGCCAATACGGCAGCGGCTAAGGACCACTTGGTCCCGCCGACCTCCCGCATGAGTCTGTGGTGGCTTTCCCACAGATGGTTCAATTTCTTTAAGTTTATTAATGTTTTCATCCCACTCATGTTGCCATTTGGATTTTATGTGGGTGGCTATTAGTGGTTTCAGATCAGAGTGAGGGATCAGACACGGTTCAAGATCACAGTTCAGGGCCTTCTTCGCAGCCCGATCAGCTCGTTCGTTTCCTTGTATGCCAGCATGGCCAGGCACCCAGCACAGGTGGATATCATACCCATCTGTTGTCAGTTGGTTCATTTTATAAATGACCGTTGCTAGAATAGGGTGATTCGTTTTCAGTCCAGCAACAGCCAGGAGGCAAGAGAACGAATCACTGTATATAACATAGTTAGTGTGGTTGGATACCTCGATACACTCCAAAGCGAGAAGGAGTGCTCAGGCCTCTGCAGTGAAAATCGAGCTCTGATCGGGCAAACGTACACCAAATTTTTCCCGTCGGCAGACTGCCGCAGCAGCTACCCGGCTTTGGTCTTTCGAACCATCAGTGTATATGGAGAGGTGGTCTGCAAACTGGCCTTGAATCTCTGCATGCAGTCCTTGGTACTCGAGTGGATGTGTCCCAGATTTCCTCAGTTCCGTGAGTCGGAGGATAACCGATGGCTTTCTCAACGACCACGGGGGATGTTCTGGGACTTTGGCATCCTCCAACACGTCCAAATCCACGCCCAAGGCCTCCAAATGAGGTTTCATTCGGAGCCTCAGTGGCCGGATGTAATTTGGCCTGGCTTCATACCTGGATTCGTCATGTTGCTCGAATAGACAATTGTGTGCAGGATTCAATGCATTAGTTTTTATCTTGACTACATATTGCATGGCCAGTTTGATTCTCCTGTTATTAAGTGATGGTTCATTGGCTTCGACATAAAGGCTCTGAACTGGTGAGGTGCGGAAGGCCCCAAGGGCCAGGCGCAGTCCCTGGTGGTGGATCGTGTCTAGCAGCCCAATATATGATTTCCTTGCGGAACCGTATACTATGCTGCCGTAATCCACTCGTGAACGAACCAAGGTTCTGTACACGGAGAGCAGAACATCTCTGTCCGCTCCCCACTCTGAGCTGGACAGCACCCTCAGAATATCCAGCGCTTTCAGGCATCTTGTTTTCAGGTACTTTATATGTGGCACAAAAGACAGTTTTGCGTCGAGAATGAGGCCCAGAAATTTGGTTTTCTCAACGACTTTAATGGGATCCCCATCCAGGGTCAGCTCCGGTTCCGCATGCATTCTACGCAGCAGGCAGAAGTGCATGCAGACTGTTTTGGTCTTGGAAAATTTGAAACCGTTCAGAACTGACCATCGATGGATCCCATTTATGCTTGGTTGTAGCTGTCTCTCTATGACATTCATGTTAGCACCGCTGTAATATAAAACAAAGTCGTCCACGAAAAGACTACAGGAGACCCCCTGCTTTACAGCAGCAGCAATACCATTGACCTTGACCCCGAAAAGACCGGAAGACCAATTGTCTGCGATTGAAATTTCCCCTGCTTAATCAACTAATGTACGAACAAACAAATGCAAAATCGGGGGTTAGCAGTTAGTAAATACCACCCCCCTCTTCCCTCCCTCACCGGTCGCGTCCTAATTGCTTAATGTCTAAACTCCCACTTCTAGTCCAACCACCAATCGCTCCACTTGTTTCAATTAGTGTTCTAACCACTCACACAGACCGGAGCCTGAGTCAGTCAATGTGGTTGGTCGCTGTAACGCTCGTCTCAATAGGAATTAGGTCAAGTGGATTAAGCCCGAACGGCTTGATCATGAGTCACCCTGAGTAAATTTTACAACACGCAATCGGATTGGTCATTGTCATCGGTTAGGGGATCAATGCTAATTGCTATCAGAAAATCTCCAAAATTTACACTCACGTCGTTTTTCACAGTGAATGTTTAGTGTGAGAATCGAATCACACCAGCCCCAGTAGAGTCACGTGACCTATTCTTAGGATGCCGCCTAAACCCTTTTAAAGTTGCATAGTCCGCTGGTTTTTATTTTCTTGAATGTTCTTAGATAAATATATTATATTGATCGTTATAACCTACATTACTTTAGTTTGAAGTAACTTTTATTTCAAATGGCTAACTTTGGAGATATTTGAAGTGCAAATGTGCTAAATTAATTTTGGCATCACACCAAATCTCTTACACCATCGGCTTCTGCAGAAACAGGTTCTCTTAAATTGCCTCAGTATTCCCTTCTATCTGCTGACAAATTTTTAATAAGTGCACCAGTATCTAAGTTAAGGCCCTGTCACATTATGACCCGTCGCGCAATCGCGCGGCCAACGTGTAAAATCACTTTTTTACGCCGAGAAGCGTCAAACATTTCTGCGCGGGGGGAAAAGTTGGATGTATACATACCGTATACATAGCGTATGGCCATTGTATGACCAACGTATGGGTAACGTGCTTCTGGGTGAAATAAACTCAAATTATGCTCATGATACATTCACAGAACGTCAGTGAACATTATATACATAAGTTGATTGCCAGAACTATGCCTCATACCTTACATACGTCAAGACATGCTGGAGAAACGCTAAACAAATGTTAGACTATGCTATGCATACATTGTCAGTACACGGACTGTATGTTCCCACTGCCTTTAACATAGGTCAACATAGTGCAACATAGTGAACGTTTGTCTAACGTACATCGATGTATGCCTAACATATACATAGTGTCTGGCCAACATCAAATCCACACATTGTCGACCGTTGTCGTACCTCAAAAGTTTTGTGCATGCACAAAACTTTGCCGACCCCCTGACGTGTGACGCCATATCTCAATGAACATCAATGTACATTGACGTATACCAACGAGTGCCTAATGCACACATACTGCACAATGATGTATCCCGATGTAGCGGCCAAAAATCACATACGTCAGCATAAGTTGGCGCGATGCATCGTAATGTGACAGCCCCTTTAGATATGTTGAATCAAATCTAGATAATTTGATATTTTCATCGGACTATGCGGCTTTAAATTAGCGAAGTCTTCAGACATGGCTAGCGACTGTCTATAATATAAATGTAGAAATTGAGCAATTTCATTATCTAGGTCAATCAACAAAACTCTTGGTGATATTGGGCAGGGGGAATACACTTTCACCACCCTGATCTTTTCAAACCAAACGCCATTCTTCCAACCTATGCCCGGTCCTGATATGACCTTAGATGTTGCCAGGACGTAAAACTCCAACAACCAACCATCCAACCTGTACTTATACAGTGCACCGAACTCATCCTGATTGTCAATAAACAAACTTTGGTGTTACTGAAGACATACTGCATCGCCTCTTCTAGTTTGTTTGGTTGTTGGGGTTTGACATCCTATAAATACCTAAGGTCATATAAGGACAGGTACCGACTTGTGACAGTGTACACTCATGGCAACTTTATAGCCTTGTCACACTAGGAGAAACAGACTGCCGAAACCATGACCCGATATCCCACTCAGTCACATTATTTCTGTAAACTTGTTCTTGGTGTAAAATCAGGGAGTTCCCAATTTTTTTTTAAATGCCCCGTCAGTTCACATACCCCTCTGCCCATCGCCTCTGGTTAGCCAATCATATCTCAAGCTTCACTTCCACCTGAAACCATCCCTAGTAGACTTAATTAACAGTGACTTACAAAACTGACACTTGTTGCTTCTTAGGCAGGCGCTCGGCATTATTAGGATAGGGCAAGGACTGGTTTGTTCAGTGTCAGGATAATGTGACTGAGTGGGATATTGGGTCATGGTGCTGGTGGCCTGGTCTCCCAGTGGGGCAGCACTATAAATGTCAGCATGAGTGAACACTGTCACAAGTCAGTACCCATCCTGATATGATCGTAGATGTTGCCAGGACATCAAACTCCAACAACAAACCAACTTAATTAACAGCGTCTGCGTATAAGTGTAAACTCAGCAATTAAAGACCAACCTACTCCTGCTGTAAAATCAGCCAGACAAAGAGAATACCAGAGCACACTGGTGATAATTAATTAGTCTTACAATTACAGAAAATCAATTCAAAGTTGATGTGTTTTAAATGTTTTTTTTTTTTTCGTTTTGTTTTTGTACATTAGTTGATTAAGCAGGGGAAATTTCAATCGCGGATGATTGGTCTTCCTCATTCCACTGCTCCTTGTCCTATCCTAATAATGCTGAGCAGCAGGCTAGGTGGTGACAAGTATCAATTGTTAAGTCATTGGTTTGACTCGACCAGGGTTCGAACCCATGGGTTCCCAAGAATCCCATGATCTACCAAAATGGGAGACGGACGCTCAACTCATTCGGCCATCGTGTCTGGTTCGGCGTTTGAAGTGGGTTTGCATCTGCTGTAGTCCTACAAAGAATCCACCAGTGCTGTAATTAGTTAGTGTATACAGTCAGTCCACGTTTTAGTGACCCTGTTTAATCTGGACATCTCGCTACCCAACCAAAACACCCATGGGACAAGATCTCCACTGCTCATTTCGTCAATCCCTCTAAATAGATTTTGTTTTATACCCGATAAGCCTGCTATTCTGGGATTGGGTACTGGGAACGTGGTACTTGTTCAAAATCTTTATTTTTTGTGACTACAATGTAGTTTATTCAGTGAATAATGCCTTTTGTCAGCACCAGAGCACTGGTCTTCCGCCCGTTCAGTACAATTTGTTGGTACATAAATGAAACTGTCAGTTGCAATAATAACCTCATGCAAATCCTGTTCGCTAAAAAAAGTATTATACATAATATAAATTAACTATATTTTGTAGTCTGGTTTAATGAGAGTTCACTGTATAATGATCAAATGTGGTCCGGTGTTGTGAATGTTGCATGGCTAATGGCTTTTGTGTCGGGTCACGCATGGCAAGTTGGTTGTTGGAGGTTTATGTCCTTGCAACATCTAAGGTGATATCAGGACAGGTACCGACTTGTGACAGTGCACACTCATGGTGACTTTATAGTGCTACCTCACTGGGAGACAAGGCTGCCAGCACCATGACCCGATATCCCACTCAGTCACATTATCCTGACACTGAGCCAACCAGTCCTTGCCATATTCTAATAATGCCGAGTGCCTGGCTAGGAAGCAAACAAGTATCAATATTATAGGTCATTGGTTTGACTCGTCAGGGTTTTCGAATCCCACGATCTACCAAAACAGGAGAAGGACACCCGACTCATTTGGCCATCCAGTCTGGTGTGTGGGGTGGGAGAGGAGAGGGGAACAAGATAAGGAAAATGAGCACCCCCCCCGAACCTCTGTTTCGCATTGGTTCGCATTGACCCAGGCTGGTCGACAGAAAGCCATTGACAGAAGGCCTTCACCCTCAATATAACCGGTCGACTGTACTATTCAGCCTTTGTATAGGAACTGTACACATTTCAAATGCATTCTGTAAGTAGTACATGAAAAGCAGGTTTTATAGCGGGGTTAATATTGTAAGTAGTATATGAAATCTAGACTTTTGATGTGGGTCTGCATTGGTCGTAATGCGAAGCATTTCGTTGATGCGAGGGGAGGGAGAGCGACTCACCCGGCCCTGAGCGACTCACCCCCCCCCCTCCTGCACTGCTCACCTCCCCCCACCCCTGAGCGACTCACCCCTGCCACTGCTCACCTCCCCCCTGAGCGACTCACCCCCCTCCTGCCTCTGCTCACTTCCCCCCTTATAAGGCCGCCCGCCGGCCTCCCTCAGGCACTCAGCCTCCAGCCGCCTTCCAGCTCTCTGCCCCTTTTTCTTCTACTTTGGCATTCCTTCTCCTCGGACCGCTGCACCTCTGCCGACCTCCACCATGCCCGGACGCGGAAAAGGCAAGAGCCGGAAAGCAGCCAAGATCTCCGGTATGGCCACACCCGGGCCGTCCTCGGGCTCCCCGGGGGGATCCTTCCCCTCCACGGCCCCGTCCTCGCCCGCAGCACCCTCGGGCCACGCCAGCAGCGAGATCGCCCTCCTCATCGAGTCCATCAACCGCCTCACTTGCCGCGTGGAGGCCGTCGAGACGGGGATCGCCCGAGGGGCTCCCGAGGAGCCTGCACCCGCGCCACGGCAGGAGCCCGCATACAGCCTGGCGCCCGCCCCGGCCCCTCGGGCGCACGCCGCACCCGGGAGCCGGCCGCCGCCTCCACCTCAGGCGACGTGGCCCGGAGGCCTACACCCGGAGTACGAGCAGTACTCCCGCGTACACGCCAGCTCGACACCGACAGCGCCGCCCACCTACCGCCAGCATCCCGCGGAGCACACCCCCACCTCCGCGGCCGACGCAGTCCGCGACATCCTCGCATCCGCCGAGGCGCAGCACACCGTACGGCGCCGAGGTATTCCTGCTGACTATGTTTTTCCTTCTGATCTTGTGGAGAGGGGTCCGGGGCGCAAGGTGGTTAAACTCGGGGAGGCGACCAGGGACGAGTATAGCCTCGCCCTCCTCTCACTGGTGAACCACCCTGCCTTCCCGGCCCACTCCCTCCAGGGCCTACACCACCACCACCTCACCGTCATGAGGGACATCCTCATCCACCCCTGGCCGACCATCCGCCAGTACTCAGAGACCATATTTTCCTGGATCGCGGACGGAAGGCTCCCCCAGGGGTGGCATGACCCTGTGGCCCTCAACGCGGTCAGGCTCGACTCCCTCACCACGCCCACCACCCCGCCAACACCAGCTCCCCGAGGCGACGAGGGGGCCCGAGGCGCACACTTGCCCCGGCAGCAAGTCGACACCCGCACCGCCTACGATAGGCACGCTCACGGGGCTCCCTGCTCCGCTTGGAACCGCCATCCCACCTCGTGCGATCGGGCACCCCTCGGAGAGGCTCACGGCGAGGTGGGAAACAGGCACCGGCACGTCTGTGCATATTGCGCCAACGTCCGCCGCATATTAACAATGCACAGCGAGGTCGCATGCCGCACCAAGCAAGCCCGTGAGCGCCAGACCCCCGCCACCTCGGCGGATTTTTGATCCGCCGGCCTCCCCCCGGTTGGCCCGGGGGGCATAGCCCGGCGCCCCACCCCCACCATTCCCGACAGCCCCGCAACGCCCACCGACGGTCCCCCAGCGAACACCGATCGAAACGCCGCCCAGACGAAGCCGAGGATCATCACCCCGCACCTCACACCTCAGACGACTCAGCCCAGCCTCACGGGAGACCCCCCCCCAGACAGCCCAGCCACCGGCCTCCACGGCTCCGACCTTCACGACACCGCCTTCATGAAGCCGCCCGACCCCACCCAGCCCAGCCCTGAGGAGTTCGCGGCCCCCCGGCTCGACCCTCGCCGGACCTCCTCCCCCAGCCCTCAGGAGCGGGCCTACCCTTCTTTTTTGGCCGCCCGCTCCCCCTCCACCTAGACCCCGGACCCTCCTCTCATCCAGGCCTGCCTCTCCGGGCCCCGCCTCGGGCGCCCCGCGCCCCCGCCTCGGGCGTGCCTCGAGCCCTCTCCTTACTCTTTGGCGGAGGGCTCCTCAGCCCCCCCTCTACCAACTCTGACACTGCTCCTTATGAGCCCCTCACTATTTATCCTCTGCTCCTCATGAGCCCCTGACTCTTTGCTCCTCGCGAGCCCCCTGCTCCTCATGAGCCCCCTGTATTGCTATGTGCCTCCTCAGCCTGTTTACCTCCTCAGTTACCCTGTTTGTACCTTACTTGGTCATTTATTGTTATGTTGACTGTTTCTCTGTATGTTGCCCGAGGCGTCACAATAAACGCCTCAGTTTTCCCACCTCCGCCTCTGTTCTTCCTTCTCGCGCATCGGTCGTAATGCGAAGCATTTCGTTTGATGCGAGGGGAGGGAGAGCGACTCACCCGGCCCTGAGCGACTCACTCCTGCCACTGCTCACCTCCCCCCACCCCTGAGCGACTCACCCCTGCCACTGCTCACCTCCCCCCTGAGCGACTCACCCCCCTCCTGCCTCTGCTCACTTCCCCCCTTATAAGGACGCCCGCCGGCCTCCCTCAGGCACTCAGCCTCCAGCCGCCTCCAGCTCTCTGCCCTTTTTCTTCTCCACCCACCCACCCAACTCTCCCTCCTCTACCCTCCCCCCTCTGCGGCGGAGGGCTCCTCGGCCCCCCCCTCTACCAACTCTGACACTGCTCCTTATGAGCCCCTCACTATTTATCCTCTGCTCCTCATGAGCCCCTGACTCTTTGCTCCTTGCGAGCCCCCTGCTCCTCATGAGCCCCCTGTATTGCTCTGTGCCTCCTCAGCCTGTTTACCTCCTCAGTTACCCTGTTTGTACCTTACTTTGTCATTTATTGTTATTCTCACTGTTTCTCTGTATG
>CM059192.1:89875039-89910594 GCA_030323885.1 Branchipolynoe longqiensis
GATACCTGGTGAGGCAACAGTAATGCCTAGGGTATTGAATGAACTAAGTTATTTTTACAAAAGCGACTGTTCGTTGGGAGGTCAGCTAAAATAATCATTTTGTAAACGTGCCGGCTGGTGGTGTGGGTGGTATTAAGCAACGCAGACGGACGAGTTCACATAGAACTGACACAGAAACAGTTATATTCAATATAAAATTGCCGTTTCGTGGAGAAAACGTCTTAACATCGATCATCGACGTCAACGAATACAGAACATTCGAATACTACTATTCTATACGTTAAACTTGAGCAAAAGCATGTAGATCTATTATTATTTAATAATATAGATAAGTATTATGGTTTTGAAGTTCAAAAAGAACCACTGTCATTGCTTTGTTTACATTATGCGCCAAGTTACGCTATCGTATATGTGAATTTCTGTTGACACGATTAGATTGTTAAAACTGATAATTGATGCTTTGTCTTTGTACAGGAGTTACAAAAACACATATTGATTCATTTTTTGCCATTATTTCGAGATAAAACGACTTAAAATTGGTGAAATCGAAGATTTTGGGTTAAATTTGCGAGAAAATAGTCCCTAAAACTAGGTCATCGATTCAAACCGCTTAGGCCTTGTTTTCTCATTGACTTGAGTTCCGTAATGTTAATCCTATAAGGACCTGTCGATCAACCACGCGTCTACCATCGACGTCCCAGGTCTTCTACGAGTTTAGCATTCGGTAAAACAAAAGCCTTGACCAAAGCGTATCGATGGAAAGGGTGACAGCAAAATGCCAAATCCGATTAAGCACTAATGTAAGATCGATGCTAGGTGACTGGACTGTGCCTTAGAATCGTTGCGGAACGACCTCTAAACCGTCACAAAACTAAAAAATGCTCGGAATAAGCTAAAAATGATGGCAAATGAATCGTATGCTCCTTGAGACATCATATATGTTATCAGCGGGGTAAAATAAGACTTAAAACATAGTTAATATTTAAATTATAAAAATAAAATATAGAATTATTTTATTAAAAACCATAAAAAAAGGAAAATGAAAATTTTCGGAATTTTTTTTTTCTTTTTGCTCTCGAAGTCAGATGTACCTTATCTATTAGCGCGACTATTTCAGACTCAGTTTATGGTTTAGGTTGATAAAAGATGTAGAAGATATTAAGGAGGATATAAAGGTGACAACGTAGTACTGTGCACTTCTTGCTATATGCTGGGCAGATGGTAAGAAGTGGAGGGGCGGAGTACGTTGTAAAATTGTCCGATATAATACATGTGAACCGAGGTGAAGTTACTATAATAAATTACAAACTGTCTATATAATGATAAATGTTAAACTATAAAAACCCAAAGGCATATGAGGGATATGTGTGGAATTGGTGAACTATTATTCATTGAGTATAGAACTTGTATATTGAATAGTCCTTGAGAGGGAGTGTCACTTCCAAGCCTGGCTAGGAAAGTCTTGGGAAGAGTCACCTCACATGCCCCCTCCCCCCCCACATGGCATTGTTATGATCATTGACCACTGCATTGTATTCCTATTGGAGGATTGAGTCATGTGACCACTGCATTATGTTGATTGAGGGATCACCTCATGTGACCACGGCCATCTTGGATCTTGTAAGACTATATAAGCAATAAACTGAGGAGTGTCATTCTCTTACCTTTCATTTCCTACTCTGTTTCCTTCATTACCTGTAGTGTTTTCACTTGACCTGTCTCACACCACCCACACCACCAGCCGGCACGTTTACATGGGTGCAGCTATGAAATGTGCTAGTATCAGCTCATCTCAGCTCTTGTTTGAAAAATAGAATACCAACTAAAGAAATATATATAGTAAATTAACATATTAATCTTTATCCAGAATTTCATTTACATCAATATAATCAGCACATCTTATGCCATGTGCATTTAGATTTAGACAAATCTAGGCACTCAGACTAGTGTTAGAGCCATAGCCAGAGTCAGTTTTACTTATTTTATTCATGTTTTTATTTATATCCTATGGTTAATGACATATGTAGAAATAGAAAATGAGTAGGGTTAATCAGATATTGGTTATATATTTCTTTGAAACAAGTTTTTGTTGACACATTTGACATTTTAATATTTAGAACACGAATTACTTCTGAATAATCAATGGTCATGTAAACATCAGCCTATAAAGTGATTGAAATTGTATGTTTCTTAGCTCAAAATGCTTAATTATGGAGAGTTGTGTCTTAAACATATTCATTATATTATTATATTGCATCCTTCCATCCATGTTTGTGCCAAATTGTTATGTATTTCTATTAATTTTGAATAAAATGGCAGTTTTGCCCTAAGCGTATCGGCAAACTCAATGGCCGTACGCCTTTGCTTTGCTCCCAGCGCCATTTTCAGCGCATTCGCAGTCGGAACCGTGGTCTAGTCTAAGGGAGCGGAAATTGACCAATGTGAGTCAT
This sequence comes from Branchipolynoe longqiensis, assembly GCA_030323885.1. Classification (NCBI taxonomy): domain Eukaryota; kingdom Metazoa; phylum Annelida; class Polychaeta; order Phyllodocida; family Polynoidae; genus Branchipolynoe; species Branchipolynoe longqiensis. The sequence goes on from CM059192.1 coordinate 89,877,490, forward strand.
AGCACAGTGCGCCTGGGTTTTATTATGCACTGTGCTTGTGTTACTAATGGACTCGCCAAACAACACCATGGTCTTTTAGCCGCTACATCAACACCTCACAGGTGATATATAGTGCAGTATGGAATGCGTTCTATACCCGGCGGTTATAGCACGGTCTGTTGGCAGCAGTGACCGACCCTTAAAGGTCCAGTAACATAACCAATGCAACTTTACTTAAAGGTCTAGAAGCATGACCAATGCAACTTTACTTAAAGGTCTAGAAGCATGACCAATGCAACTTTACTTAAAGGTCTAGAAGCATGACCAATGCAACTTTACTTAAAGGTCTAGAAGCATGACCAATGCAACTTTACTTAAAGGTCTAGAAGCATGACCAATGCAACTTTACTTAAAGGTCTAGAAGCATGACCAATGCAACTTTACTTAAAGGTCTAGAAGCATGACCACTGCAACTTTACTTAAAGGTCTAGAAGCATGACCAATGCAACTTTACTTAAAGGTCTAGAAGCATGACCAATGCAACTTTACTTAAAGGTCTAGAAGCATGACCAATGCAACTTTACTTAAAGGTCTAGAAGCATGATCAACACAACTTTACTTAAAGGTCTAGAAGCATGACCAATGCAACTTTACTTAAAGGTCTAGAAGCATGACCACTGCAACTTTACTTAAAGGTCTAGAAGCATGACCAATGCAACTTTACTTAAAGGTCTAGAAGCATGATCAACACAACTTTACTTAAAGGTCTAGAAGCATGACCAATGCAACTTTACTTAAAGGTCTAGAAGCATGACCACTGCAACTTTACTTAAAGGTCTAGAAGCATGACCAATGCAACTTTACTTAAAGGTCTAGAAGCATGACCAATGCAACTTTACTTAAAGGTCTAGAAGCATGACCAATGCAACTTTACTTAAAGGGGTAGTAACATTATCAATGCAACTTTATTTAAAGATCCAGTAACATCGCCAATGCAACTTTACTTAAAGGGGCAGTAACATGTCCAACACAACTTTACTTAAAGGTCCAGAAACCCGACCAATGCGACTTTACTTAAAGGGGCAGTAACATGAATAATGCAACTTTACTTAAAGGTCCAGTAACATTACCAATGCAACTTAACTTAAAGGTCCAGTAACACAACCAACATAACTTTACTTAAAGGGGCAGTAACGCGACCAACGAGACTTTACTTGTGTCATGCGGGTGTGTGATGAAAATAGGAAATATTGCACCTATTCCGGGAATCGAACCCACATCTCTTGCATTCCGGACCCGTGTGCTAACCATTACACCACTGAAGCTCCCTGATTTCACCACCCTATCCACGCACACCTGTATCCGTGGCTCCTTGCCTGAGAGATCAGTGTAGACTACTACCCTCGTGCCCTTGGAATTGTAAGTTTTTTAGATGGTCATTTAATGCTTCCAATTACATACATAGAAGCAATACACTTACATATATACATACACACCCATACATCAACAACCATACAGTGCACAGCTTGTTCAGGATCCTCGTCATGGAAACTAGTGTTGTGGAGAGGGATGAAAATGGGAAATATAGTGGGAATCGAACCCACATCTCTTGCATACCAGACCAGTGTGCTAACCATTACACCACCTAGGCTCCTTGATTTCGCCACCCTATCCACACCTGTCTATGTGGCTTCTTGCCTGAGAGGTCAGTGCAAACGACTACACTCGTCCCCCTGGAATTGTAAGTCTTTTAAATAGTCATTTAATGCTTGCAAAATTTTACGTATATAGAAGCAATGCACTTACATACAGTAAAACCTCTCTAAATCGACCGACCTTGGGATCGATGTTAAGTGATCCATTTAGGCAGCTGGTCAGTTTAGGGAGTTAGAATATAGTTACAATAGTATTGTTGGGACCCAAATAAAGCGATCGCTATAGGGGAGTGGTCGATCTGTGGAGGTGGTCGGTTAGAGAGGTTTTACTGTATACATATACAGGGTAAGTTCAACGACCATACAGCGTGTAGCTTGTGCAGGATCCTGGTCATGGAAACCAGTGTCATGGGAGGGGCTGATGGAAACGGGAAATATTGCGCCTAGAACGGAAATCGAACCCACATCTCTTGCATTCCGAGCCAGTGTGCTAACCATTACACCATCTAGGCTCCCTGATGGTGGATTTTGCTATCATTTGACATGGATCTGACCATTTGGAGTTTCATGTTAATTTGATTGACGAGACTGACAGAATAGGATGCCACTAGCTTTTCTCCATGACAATGGCCCTTTTTTTTCTGACACGGCATTAAGCCATCAGCAATTAATCAATCAAAACAAAATGAGGGTTCGTAAATCCGCTATCTTTGTTTAAATTCGAATCAAACATTAAAAACAACAGGAACAGAATAGATGACTTAGTTTACCTGCGAAGCATTACAAGTCAGTTGGTTGTTGGAGTTTTACGTCCTGTCAACATCTAAGGTCATATCAGGACAGGTACCGACTTGTGAAAGTGCACACTCATGGTGACTTAATAGTGCTGCCCCACTGTGAGACCAGGCCACCAGGACCATGACCCGATATCCCACTCAGTCACATTATCCTGACACCGAGCCAACCAGTCCTTGACATATCCTAATAATGCAGAGCACCAATGTTATTGGTTGACTCGACCAATATTCTAATGCGTGGATTCGAATCCTATGATCTACCAAATTGGGAGATGGACGCTCAACTCATTCGGCCATCCCGTCTGGTGACCTGTTCTCTGGGAGTTACCAAGAGCCCAATCAAGGCTGATGGTCTCGGTGGTCAAGCTGTGACTATTGGCGTAATTCTTCCATAATGACCCTTTCCAGGTGTTGGAGGGCCATAGGCCAGGGAATGCTTATGCAGTTGAATAGGATTGAAGAACGTTTAAGGCCCTGTCACATTTTACCGGATTGAGGAAACGGATTGAAACAGAACAAAGTCCGGTGATATCCAGCAAAGTCCGGTTTGTGTCCGTTGCATATCCGTTGATAACTGTTGATATCCTTTGATATCCAGCCCGATCCGATACATGTTTTGAGCATGCACAAAACTTGTAATGGATTGCACCGGACTGACGTATGTGGTTATTATCCATTACCGTCCGTTCCCGGTCCGTTCCCGTCCGTTCCCCGTCCGTTCCCCGTCCGTTCCCCGTATGTTCCGCGTCCATTCTCTCTCCCTTCCCCGTCCCTTCCCCGTCCGTTCCCATCTGTTAGCCATCCATTCCCATCTGTTCCCATCCATTACCATCTGTTACCATCCGTTACCATCCATTCCCATCCGTTGCATATCCATTACACGTCCGTTGCCATTCGATATAGTTCTTTTTGTATACTGAATTGTCTGTTGATCGTTAGATACGTTATCAAGCGTTACCGTCCATTACGTCTGTTACCTGTCCGTTACCATCTGTTACCCATCCATTACCATCCATTACATAATCAATACATTTCAAGTCCGAATCACACCGGATTAGAATATTTTTGTCCGTTTCAATCCGTTTCCTCAATCCGGTAAAGTGTGACAGGGCCTTTAGACTCACGGGAAATAATTAACGTTAACGGCTATGAAGTAGTGGTTCGCTGCAATAGAGTTCTCCAAGGAAAGCATCATAATACCTACTTTGACTAATATTGAATCTGACGCTCTTAAAGGGGCTGTCACATTAGGGGTTTTTGCGGGAGCGTACGGCGGCGTAAGCGCATTATGTCATATACGTCGGTATATGCCACCATACGCTACACATATGCCGTCATACGCCGTCATATGCCGTCATATGCCGTCATACGCCGATCCTCCAACAAGCCTGTTTCCTTGCTCAAAATTGTCAGCGTATGGCAGCGCATGGATCATACGCTGCTCATACACTAGGCGTACGCCATGCATACACCAGCATAGGTTATGCATAGGTTAGGGGTACGTCGGCATAGGTTGGACATATGCTGGATTGACACCCGCCGGGTGTCTCTTGCGTACCCCCAACGTTCTGTAAAAGTGGTGCCACACCACAGCGTATGGCATACCCATACGCCGTCATATGCCATCATACGCTTCGCATACGCTACGCATACGCTACGCATATGCCAGCATACACCATCATACGCCGTCAAACACGCGGCCGTCAAAAAAAAAATTGAGCATGCTCAAAAATTGTTGGCGTATGGCGGCGTATGGCTCATACGCTGCTCATACGCTGCTCATACGCTCGACGTATGCTATGCATATGCCGACATAGGTTACGCATAGGTTGGGCATATGCTGAACTTGTCAATCACAAGCGTCAAACCTCATCACAGTACGCTGCTCATATGTCGGGATACGCTTTGAATACGCCTCCATAGGCTAGGGGTAGGTTAGGCATAGGTTAGGCATAGGTTAGGCATAGGTTAGGCATACGCTGGGCATACACTTCAGATGCCGCTGGGACCTCGTGCATAGCGTATGACGGTGTATGATGGTGTGTGGGTCAAAAACCGCATACGCCGGCATACGCTAATGCCATATGCCGTAATGTGACAGGGCTTTCAGCGATGCTTTACGCATGATGTAATCCCGCCTATCCTTTCCATTGATGACGTCACAATATGGAATATTAGTTTTTTTTGTTAAATGTAGCGGAAACTCAGAAGCAACTTTAACACAGAGACAACACACAGACAAAATGGTACTGGGAGAATATAATTCCATAGAAAATAACTAAATAACTCATTATATATGCGGTAACAATTATCTGATATCGGCATGTTTGTAGGTAAATGTATATTCCGATTAAATATTAAATTCTATTACATTCTTCTCACTCCATAAATATAATGTTTGCTAAAAATGGCAACGTTCTGCAGGAAAGCAGTGTCATGGGTGTGATGAAGTGGGTAGCATTGGGCCTAGAGCGGGATTCGAACCCACACCTATTGCCTCACCTTTTCCGGGGCAAGTGTGCTAACCATTACACAACCTAAGCTCCCTGATCTCATCACCCCATAGATGCCTACCTGTCTATGCGGCTCCTTGCCTGAGATGTCAGTGAAGACCAGTACACTCGTCCCCCATGAATTGTAAGTCTTTTAACTGGTTTATGTCCATCCATAAGTCACTTGATGCTTACAGTTACATACATACAGGCAATGCACTTACATATATATATACAGGGTAGGTTCAACAACCATACAGTGCACAACTTGTCCAGGATCCAGGTCACAGCAACCAGTGTTCAGTGGTGTTGTGTGCGCGTGCGTGTCTGTGTATGAGTGTGAGAGTGTGAGAGTGTGAGAGTGTGAGAGTGTGTGAGTGTGTGAGTGTGTGAGTGTGTGAGTGTGTGAGTGTGTGAGTGTGTGAGTGTGTGAGTGTGTGAGTGTGTGAGTGTGTGAGTGTGTGAGTGTGTGAGTGTGTGAGTGTGTGCATGCGTGTCTGTGTAGGAGTGTGTGATGTGTTGTGAGTGGTGTTAGTGTGGTGAGTGTTGTGAGTGTGTGAGGTGTGTGTGAGTGTGTGAGTGTGTGGGTGTGGGTGTGTGAGTGTGTGGGTATGTGAATGTGAGGGTGTGCGTGGCTGGCTGAGTGTGTGTGAGTGTGTGAGTGTGTGAGTGCATGTGAGTGTGTGAGTATGTAGGTGTGTGAGTGTGTGGATGTGTGTGGGTGTGTGTGAGTGTGTGAGTGTGTGGATGTGTGTGAGTGTGTAGGTGTGAGTGTGTGAGTATCTGAGTGTGTGGGTGTGTGTGAGTGTGTAGGTGTGAGTGTGTGTGAGTGTGTGTGTGAGTGTGTGTGAGTGTGTGTGTGCGTGTGTGAGCGTGTGTGAGCGTGTGTGAGCGTGTGTGAGCGTGTGTGAGCGTGAGTGTGTGTGTGCGTGTGTGAGCGTGTGTGAGCGTGTGTGAGCGTGTGAGCGTGTGAGTGTGTGTGTGTGAGTGTGTGTGTATGTGGCTCATCACACACAGGTGTAAGTAACAATGTCAATTTCCTGTTAAGCATCGAGCAAAGGTTCTTAATTTTCTTGTCACCGGAATGGGTGTGTCGAGGGGGTGATGAAAATGGGAAAGATTGCGCCTAAAGCAGGATTCGAAACCCACACCTCTTACATTCTGGGATAGTATGCTAACCATCTCACTACCTAGGCTCCCTGATGCAATCACCCTATCCACGCCTACCTGTCTATGTAGCTCCTTGCCTGAGAGGTCAGTTACCACGGTGCATAACTGGCTGTCCTCGTGCATATGTCCAAATATGACAAGGGTAGTCCTCATTTCGTCTTTAGTCGGCATCGAAACTCTAACAAAGTTGGTTGGTTGTTGGAGTGTTACGTCCTGGCAACATCTAGGGTCATGTCAGGATGGGTACAGACTTGTGACATTGCACACTCATGGTGACTTAATACTGCTTCCCCACTGGGAGACCAGGCCGCCAACACGATGACCTGATATCCCACTCAGTCACATTATCCTGACACCGAGGGAACCAGTGCTTGCCCTATGCTATTACTACCAAGCGCCTGGCTAGGAAGTAACAAGTATCAATTTGTATGTCATTGGTTTGACTCGACCAGGGTTAGAACCTGTGGGTTAGATTTCCACCATCTACCAAAATGGGAGATGGACGATCAACTCATTTGGCCATTATGTCTGGTCGCTCAACTCTAACAAAGTTGATCCTATCTCAATCCTCCTTTAAGGCCCTGTCACACTACGACATATTGCCTTAGCTTATGCTGACGTATGTGGTTTTGGGCCAACACGTCGATGTACGTCGAGATACGGCATGGGTATGTTAGGCATACACTGGTATATGCTGGTATGCACTGTTATACGGTGTCACAAGCCAAGGCTCTAAAAAGATTTTGTGCATGTCAAAAAACTTAAATGTATGACAACGTGTTGGGCATACATTAGTATATGTTAGGCATACGCTTTGTATATGTTATACATACATCATTAAATGCTAGACGTACATTATACATATGTTGAAGTATGTTAGTCGTAGGTCGAGCCAGCGGAAATGTACAGTCCACGTATCGACAACGTATTGACAACGTGTGACAACATATGAATAACGTACCTCCAACCTATATCTAATGTACGTTTGGCATTTATCCATCATGTCTTGCTGTATTTAATGTATAAGACGTACTTCTGACAATCGAATAATGCATATAATGTTCACCGGTGTTCTGCAAGTGTTCTGTGAGCGTTTTGCGAGCATATTGCGTTTGGCCATACTTTCTATGATACGCTCTCATATGCTGTCATATGCTAGCAATACGTTGGGCATATGTTGTGTATACGTCCAACTTTGCCCCCCCCCCCCCTCACGCTGAAAAGTTTGACGCTTCTCGACCTATAAAAGTGATTTCATCCGTTGGGCATATGCTGACAAAATACATCGTAGTGTGACAGTGTGACACTGACAGGGCCTTAACCCTTTCCCGCTTATCCCCCTCACCGCCCCACTTCGCTGTCCAATTAGGATCCCCTAATGGACGGCAGCACGGTCCAGCCCTTGTTCTTCCTGCCACCCTTGTTGACCTTGGTCTCCGCACTTGGTTTCTTTGACCTCTGACCCTTCTGCTGTCCTTTATTCCGCAGGATCGCCAGTGTGGAGACCTTTGACTTTCGCGGTGCCGCAATCGGTGGGGCCACTTTGCGCATGACGACAGGGGCCACCGCGGTCCTCCGAAACGACGTCGACTGCTGCTCAGAGAGTGACGTCATCATCTGGTTGAGGTCGACGAGATTCTTATACTCCCTCTGCTTGCTGACGTCAAACTCGCTGCTTTTGAACTGGTCGCCGGGGCCTGGCACACCGACGCCGGTCCCGCTCAGGATCGCGGCGTCCTCCATTAGGTCTAGGGCCGACGAGCCCCGCAGTCGCTGCAGCCAACGACCTGCGCCGCCGCGAAGACGACGGTTAGCAGGCGGCACCCGGAAGTCAGGGACGTCGAGACCGCGTCGCAGCTCCAAACGCCGATGCTCGTCGTTGCCAGCGTTTCCATCACCACTTACGTGGTGGCGGCGGTGGTGGGGACTGCCACCACCACCACCACCACCACTGCCATCGCCACCAGCACCACCACCATTACCACTTCCGGTCGGTGCAATCAGTTCACTTCCTGTGTTTCTGGTCGAGGCATAGACGTTATCGCTGTTGTTGTGGCCCTCTGGCAGCGGCGGCGGTGGCGTTGGCCATTTCCGGTTGGTGTAAACATCAGCGCCCCCTGAGATCCGGGGCAGTAGGCGGCCATTGATCTTGCAATCAAGAAGTGCCGCCAGGTGGCGTTGATGCGACACCTGGCGGCGCTTCTCGACACCAGCGGCCTCCCATTCATCAGCACCCCGGAAGCTGTGCTTGTCAGCCTGCCGCGGCGAGGCCTGGCCCTGTTTGAGGAGCACATCGCTGATCTCATGGTGACCCAAGTGACGGGCATGGATGTACGGGGTCAGCCCCTGGGAGTCGTAGATGTCGACCGGGATGTGGTAGCGGTGCATGGCATCAACGAGCATGCGCGTCACCTCCAAGTGGCCTCCCAGCGCAGCATAGTGCAGCGCCGTGTAGCCGTCTTTGTCCTTCCGCTGAAGGTCAAGGTCACCTGCTGTCGCCTCCAGCAGTTGGCATACCTGACAATGGGAGAGTGAGACAAAGGGTGTTGAATAGAATGCAAAGACAGAGGGATGATAGAGCATTTGCTACTTGTGTAACCATGACTTATTAATAGCACTGCGCTACAATGACTTTTACCCATCTACCATGGGATTCGAACCCATGGGTTCGAACCCTGGTCAAGTCAAACCAGAGGCAGCACTGATGACTTTTCAACTACAGTAAAACCTCTCTCAATCGACCGACCATGGGATCGACTTTAAGTGGTCAATTTAGGGAGGTGGTCGGTTTAGGGAGTTAGAATATGGTTACAATGGCATTGTTGGGACCCAAATAAAGCGATCGATATAGGGGAGTGGTCGATCTGTGGAGGTGGTCGGTTAGGGAGGTTTTACTGTAGTTTTCTCCAGTTTTTTCCCGTTCTCCACTGTCCTCTGGCTCCAGGTCTGTCCATTCCCTGATGTTGTCTTCCCATATCTTACTTTGTCCGCCTTGTTTTCTTCCCCTTTTCGCTGTGCCTTGCAAGATAGCTTTGTCCAGACTAGATAAAGGATTCACCCAGTACTCGCAGTACACGGGTGAATACCAACCCTATATAAAAACTGTCGAAAAAGCGGGTTAATGAAATGAGAGCCTAATTTCACAATCTAAGAAGCAACATTTATTCTTTGTATATGTCTTCGTATTTACCCGTTACCGTTTGAGTTGAAAAATATAATAAAACATCTGGTTTAATAAGATTTAAAAGTGAAATCGATGGCGTTCTGTGGCCGCCATCTTGTCTTTTTTCATTCTCTCCCATTTCACCAACTCTGTGCCTAAATATGTAGCCCTTTGATCCTGGAACCACAGTTTCTAGTTCATGTCCCATACTAAAGCTATTTTCGCCCGTATTTAGACTACGTTGTCCTTCACCCGTGTACTACACAAGCACCGGGTGAATCTTTTATCTATGTCCAGACCTGATCAATGGGAAATATGGCCATACAACTGCAGTTTGCATCTCAGACCATTGTTGGGCCTAATGCCTAGTACACACCTACCGTATATGCGCACCTACCTCCCGTATACGATCTAAAACTGCCCGTTTCGCGCACAAAAATCGCTAGGTGTGCGCTCCCCGCGCACACCTAGCGATTGCGATTGGCGACTAAAAACTCAGTTTTAGGGCTAAAATGGGCCGATTACGATTGCGGTTCGCGATTCAAAAAATGAATCGGCCCGTTTTCAGTTTTAAGCGGGTCGGGTCGAGTCGCGAGTTTTAGTGCCCGAATCGTATACGGTAGGTGTGTACCAGGCATTACATAACTCCAATTTTAATTTCAGAATCTACTTCACACTACTATATAAACCACGTAAAAAATACATTTGTGTAAATACCTAGATACCTGTAACACTTATAATCGGAAGACCAGGTGTTACTTACGCCACTGACAAAATTGTATATATATGAATCAAATTCATTTACCAAAAATTGATTAGGTTGTGGCAAAGCTATGCAAATTAGGACTAGTCATATTTTTCAATAATAATTGTGAATAAGTGAAGTTTGTTTGGGTCATGTTAGGGTACCTTTAAATTAAAGTTTAAGTGTGCGTGAATCAATAGTGAGAGAACCAATGTAACTTAAACCGTGTTCACACGGGCAATGTAAATCGATTCGTAGAAAGCAACTTGCCTAGTTTGACGCACATTTCGCATGTGAACGGGCGTCGAATTAGGGGTGAATCGATTTCTGTGATGCGCATACTGTAAACCACCTCTCGAGGTAGTTTACGTGAGTCGATTTCTGTGAATCGATTTATTTTGTCCGTGTGGACGCAATAAGGCGGATTAAGGACGTCACATGCATGCGCAGTCGAGAGCTTACTTTGTTGACTTTCCGGTCGATCAAAAGCGCATATTATATAATTTGGTCTATGAACCTGCTAGAGGTGCACATATATTTTTTAATCATTTATTTTTGGGGTTTCACTGCCCAGCAGAAGTTTTGACCGTTCCAAACCAATACGATTCAGTACATACATATCTAGGTCAAACCCACTCTCTCGTGGTGACGTCGCCTAACCGAAAACTGGCGCTGGTCAGACTGGACTTGCTCATGCGCAGATATCGACTTCCGCCCCAAGTAGTGCCCATGTGAACGGGCGGCTAATTTGACTCCTGCTATCCGCCTTGGCTGAATCGCTTTAGATTTTGCCCATGTGAACACGGCTATAGTCTTTGTGAGTATGGCTGTGTGGTTGGAGTTCTACGTCCTGGCAACATCTAAGGTCATATCAGGACAGGTGCTGACTTGTGACAGTGCACAGTCATGTTGATTGTATAATGCTATCCCCACTGGGAAACAGGGCAGCCAGTACCCTGACCCGATATCCCACTCAGTCACATTATCCTGATACTGATCTAACCAGTCCTTGCCCTATCCTAATAATGCTGAGCACCAGGCTAGGAAGCAATAAGTGTCAAATTCATTGATTTGATTCGAACCGGAATCGATCTCCCGCACACGAGGGCAGCGCTCTATCGATTCGGCCATCGCGCCCGGTGTGTCTGTGTGTGTAGTGTCTGTATGTGCAATGTATTTAAGAGTCGCTGGTAGCTAGGAGTGTATAATATGAACCAGTTGTATGAAATGAATCAATCTGGTCGGCATCAGAACATATCAACTTACAAACAGGTTAGGTGTAAAGGCTTCCACACCCCCCACCCCACTCCGGCCCAGGACCGTAGCTCGGAATCTGTGTTTGTATTTAAAGATTTGTTTGGGGGCGAATTTTCTGCAACTGAAATTGTCTCTGCTTAATTCCTTTTTTTTTTTTTCTAGGACTTTTATGTCTTGGCAACATCTAAGGTCATATCAGGATGCTACTGCTTAATTAATAAAGGTAGTAATATATATATATATATATATATATATATATATATATATATATATATGGCTGGTAGGGCTGACAAATATGTTGTTCTGAAGAATAAACTATTTACACAAAAATTGCTGCCAGATGGCTACCTTGTGCAGAATTGGCTGCAGACGTCAAACCATATTGAGAAAACTTGAATATACGCATGTGCCTATTTTCTAACCAGTGATCCATAACTGGTTCATCAAAGGGTGTGGTATCTGCTGTCCTGTCTGTGGGAAAATACATATAAAAGACGCCTTGCTGCTTATTGGAAAGAGTAGCCTAATTGGCGGCAGCGGGTTTCCTCAAAAGAAATATGTCAGAATGACCATATGTTTGACGTCCAATAGGTGATGATATTAAAATCAATGTGCTCGAGAGGCGTCATTAAATAAAACAAACTTTCCTTTTGCGCCATATTTCCTGGGTTGATGTTTATTTATTGCCATTTTTATGCACATATATATATATAATTAATTGTGGTGAGAAGTGACAGAAGCATTATGTTCATGATCAGCTGACATAGCTAAATGAGGAATTGGCAAGCACTATCAGGACATGTTTGTTGATTGTTGGAGTTTTACGTCCTGGCAACATCCAACATCATTTTAGGATGGGTACCGACATGTGAACAGTGGCCACTCATGGCAACTTTATAGTGCTGCCCCACTGAGAATAAAGCCGCAGGCACAATGAGCCAATATCCCACTCAGTGACATTATCCTGCCCGATCCTATTAATTCCGCGTTTGGTTTGACTCGGTCAGTTTTTCAAACTCCCGACCTTCCGCATGGGAGGCCTGCGCTCTACCGATTCGGCCACGGCGTCCGGTAGAATAACATATCTGTCAACACTGTTCCTCCAGCCGTATGTATATTATTGCATTAATTAAATAAGCAGACCCGTCTTGATTTGACCTTAGATGTTGCCAGAACGTAAAACTTCAACAAACAAAGAAACAAACAATCAAGACAAGGCGCTCAATGGACTTTCAAGTGCATTTCTAATGAAGTGCCAGGAAGTTCTAAGTTCCACCACAGGTGGCGCATGGTGTATGTGTGACACGCTGTCTGTGATTTATGGCTTAATAGCAGGTTGCCTTCAGGTGGAAGCTCCAAGTTACCTTTCTTCTTTTTTTTTTGTAAATATAGTTTATTCATTGAATAAAATCTTTTGTCAGCGGCATGGCACTGGTCTTCCAGCCATGTGACAATACAGTTATTTACAATATATAATAGACAATATAATATAACAGACAATGTGGAAATAAACACCACACTAGAAACATGGAAGGCACGTGAATGCAACACATAAATATAGATTATTTAGACAGCCAGAATGTTGGTTGGTTTTTGGAGGTTTACCTCCTGGCAACATCTAAGGTAATATCAGGACGGGTACCGACTTGTGACAGTGCGTACTCATGGTGACTTTTCAGTGCTGCTCCACTGGGAAACCAGGCCACCAGCACCATGACTCGATATCCCACTCAGTCATGTTATCCTGACACTGAGCTAACCAGTCCTTGCCCTATCCTATTAATGCCGAGCGCCAGGCTAGGGAGTGACAAGTATCAATTTTATAAGTCATTGGTTTTTTACTCGACCAGGAACCTTTTTTTTTTTTTTTTGGTAAAGTATTTATTCATCTGAATATGACATTTGTTAGCGCCGGAGCACTGGTCTTCCGGCCATCTTACTAATGGAATTGACAGTCTAAATAATCTAAGTTTGTTCGGCGCTGTATTAGTTACAGCACTGATCCTGTAGAATTAAGGGAGTGGCTCCTGCTGTATAATGTACAGCAGCAGTCACTGTAGTTCATGCAAAAATGGGGCACAGCACCAAGTAGAAAGTGTTTACTCAGGGCAACTCAAACAATCGTTGAGGGTTACATTTTTTCTCTTATAAAACAAGGTAAGTTTATAGTTGATGACATTTTGTCTGTCTTATATAATGTTCAATGTGTTTAAACAGGTTGATAGTTGTGGAGGATGTTTGGTGTGCTGATGGTTTGTTCATGATGGTTAAGGGTGGTGGCAGGGGAGGGGAGTGGTGGGGAGGCAAAACCCACAGGAGAGCAAGCGAGGGGGGGGGGGGGGCAGAAGCTCAGGGCTTTGCTAGTAGTTTCTGTAGTAGTCATTCAAAGGCCTGAATAACCAGGTGGGCTCTATATGCATTTTTGAAGGCAAGTATTGTTTGTGTTTCTCTGACTCTTTTAGGGAGGTCATTCCACATGACACTACCTTTGTAGATTGGTGCTCTGATATATTTATTTGTTGAAGGGTGTGGTACATTGAGGAGCGTGGAGGCCCCTCTCCTTGTTATTCTATTTGTGCGGTGAATGAATTTTTCGTCTTTTGCACATTTGTGCATTAGTGCCATCAGGTGTATGCCCCTTCATTCTGAGAGAGTATCCAATTTGGCTTTCTTGTGCAGTTCATCCACACTGAGTATCTTGCCTTGGTAGACTGTTCTCAGTGCTCGGTTCTGAATTCTTTGCAGTTTGATCTTTTGTTGTTTTGTAAAGAGCTCATATATGATGTCATTGTAATCTATAACAGGCAATAATGTAGTCTTGTACAGACATAGTGCAGTGTTTTCACTTATGAATTTCCTTAATTTCCTAAAAAGTTGTCAGTTTTAGTGCCAGTGTTTGATTCAGTCTTGCCAATTGTCGGTTCCCATTTAGTGTGGAGTCAAGAGTTGTGCCCAGGTATTTGTAGGAGTCCCCTTCATGAAGTAAGGTTCCACCCATTTGTAATTGGACTTGAGGGGCTCTTGTTTTTCTCATTTTCGTCCCATAGATCACACACTCTGTTTTGGCACTATTTACTGTTAGTTTATTTTCATGGCACCATGTATTCACCTTATCTCTCACCATGCCTGTCTGAGCTGCAGCTGCCACAAGATCGTTATCGTGTACTGTGAGTGCTGTGTCATCAGCAAATGATGTAAATGTTCCTCTTTCAGATACTAGTTGTAGGTCATTAATAAAGATTAGGAATAGCAGGGGTCCTAAGGTGGAGCCCTGTGGCGCCTTAGTCTTGACCCTATGGGTGGTGGACTCATTGTTGTTTAGTTTTGTGCACTGCATCCTGTTCTTTAGATAATTTGTGAAGAAATTATATGCGTTGTTGCCTTATCCAGCTCTTGCTACTTTCTGCATCAGGATCTCATGGTCAATTGCATCAAATGCCTTCATGAAATCAAGGAAGACAGTGATTGTTAGTTCACCTTTATCCATGTTGCCCAAAAGTTCATCCAGTAGAGATGCCAGAGCCCCTGTTGTGGATTTGTTTTTCCTAAATCTGTGTTGCTGGTAGGTCAGGTAGTTGGATGATTCAAGGAATGCTTTTACTTGGTCATGTATAATCTGTTCAATAATTTTTCCTGGAAGTGGGATGATTGAAATTGGTTGCAGTTCACTGCAGTATCTGGGGTTATTGGTATTGGGGATTAGGGTGACTGTAGCTACTTTCCATGAACCATGGAAGTTTCCTGTTTTAATTATTAAGTTGTACATATTTGTGAATTCCCTAATTAATGTTGGTATTGCCATCTTTATCAGGGCAGTGCTGATGTCTTTTATACCAGATGATTTATAGGATGATATTTTATTTATTCTGTCAAGGATTTCATCACAAGATGTTTCTTGGAGATCATAGTTGTGGTTATTTAGTTTGGCTTGGTAGCATTTTTGTTGGGCTGTTACTCACTTATATTTACTGGCTAACCTTTCTCCTATTTCAATGAAATAGTTATTGATTTCTTCAGTAAGTAGGTTATCAGGTATCATGTTGCCAGATTTGTCATTGGAAAGGCTGCTAATTTTGTTCTGGTTTGATGGTTCAATCTGTTTGAGTACACACCAGCATTTGTTGGCATTGTTTCGATGTTTGTCTAGTTGTTCTTGGAGGAATCTTGCTTTGGCTTTTCTGACTTCATTTCTTGTTTTCCTGGTCATACACTTGGCTATGAACTCATCACCAGGGTCTTTTGATATTTCAAATGTGTGTCTGAAGCAGTCTCCCTCCATCTTGTTGTAGTTCTGTTAGTTCATCATTAAGGTACCCAGCCATTAGTTCTAATAGTGAGCTCTACATGGGGACAGTGCATGTCAGCTGCTGTTGTTATTATTGTGTTAAGCATTTCCCATCATTTGTTTTTGGTCTTGTTCTGCTAGGAACTCTCTTTGGTTAAATTCCTGTAGTGAGTTTTCCAATTCTCTCTTTTCAGAGTTTCGGTATGAGCATCCCCAGTAGGTGGCAGATCTCTTGTCATTCCTTATTTATATGTATACTGGTTTATGGTCACTTATATTATAATAGATAACTCCTGCATTGGTGCAGTGCTTAATATTAGTGAATGCCAGGTTGGTTTGTATATCATTTGCTGGAGCTCATAATCTGCAGCAAATTGTTTCATTGTTCCCCACAGAGTCTGTTTCTTTTCATTGCAATCCACATTAAAGTCTCATAGTATGAGTATCTCATATTTGTCCAAGTTGGTTATGTGTCTCATGGATTCATTTAGAAGGTCAATTCCTTCATTTAGATTGCCATCTGGAGGCCTGTATATGTTGCTGATGAGTATACTCTCAGATGTTGCAGGACGTAAAACTCCAACAACCAACAAACCACTGCTTAGTCAACGGATCTAAGTTTAAAATGTAGGGTCAAATCTAGGTCAGTGTTTTGGTTTCAAAAGATTGTTGCTTTTATCGAATTATGCAGCTTTCATACTAAAAAGAAAATAAGGTTGTTTTGAAACCTCACGGTAGGAGCTGAAATTGGCTGAAGTGTCCTGCTTACCAAAGAGAATATCCTAAATGGCACTTGTAGTAGGCCAAGCAATGTAGGCAATGTATTCAGGCACTTTAAAGTTGCATAGTCCGATGGCTTTGAGCTTTTGTCATTTTCGGAGATAAATAGATTAGGTTGATCGTTATAATCTACTTTAGTTTTAGTTTTTTTTTGGTCCAATACTTGTTTAAGCTGGGGAAATTTCAGTCATAGACGACTGGTCTTCCTCATTCCACTGCTGGTCGATAGAAACCCTGAGCCTACACTTTTACCGACCCAAGGGATTTTTAACCTCCCACACCACATAAACATGGTATGAGAGCAACCGGCCTTTGATGACGCTGTAAGTTAAATCCAAATTGGCAGAGCTGGGGGCATGGGGAATCGAACCACCGACCCTCAGATTAGGAGTCTGACCTAGAAAAAAAGTCAGACACTCTAACCACTCCGCCACAGAGAACGCCACATTTGAACGTAACTTTTATTTTAAATAAGTTAATTCTTTAGATATTTGAAGTGCAAAAATGGTAAATTAATTTAGGCCATTATGCCAAAATTCTGACATCATAGGCTTCTGCGGTGACAGGTTTGGTTCAATTGCCTCAGTATTTTTCCCTTCTATGTTGCGAGAAATGTTTCATAAAGGCATCAGTATCTAAGTTAAACATCTAGAATCAAATCCAGATAATTGTTTTGGTTTTGGCTGTGGTGTAGAACTTGAAATCTACGTCAGGTTCAGCAAATAACCAGACATAGCATGGTGGCAGATAGTGATATCAGACTGAGTCTGATATTAGTTTTATCTAACTCAATATCCTTTAGACATTTATTGTTGAGAGAATGAAAGGGAAAAAGACAACGAGAGAGATTGAGTGAAAATGGGAGGGAGAAGGAGGAAGAGGGAAATACGAAGGAATGTAGGAAGGGAAAAGAAGGGAAGGAGAGTGAGAGAGCGGGAAAGAGATGAAGAGAGGTGGAGAGATGGCAAGAGAGACAAGAGGAGGAAGACAGAGAGGAGGGGTAGAGATGGAGAGATGAGAGAGAGGAAAAGAGAGATAGAGGGAGAGCGGGAGACGAGAAAGAGGAAGAGAGAGAAGAGGACAAAGGGAGATACGAGATAGAGGAAGGAGAGAATGGAGGAGGCACTGAGGGCGAGATGAGAGAGAAAGGAAGACAGAGAGGATGAGGTAAAGAGGGCGAGATGAGAGAGGAAGGAGAGGCGGAGATAGACGTGAGAGAGGAAGAGAGACAAGGAGAGGGGGAGAGACGAGAGGGAGTGGAGGAGTGAGTATGGGAAAGATGAGAGCGAGGGGAAGACAGGGAGGATGAGGTAGAGAGGAAGGGACGTGAGAGAGGAAGAAAGCGATTGGGGGAGAGATGAGAGAGAGGAAGGCAGGGAGGATGAAGGAGAAAAGGGGGCGAGTGAGGAAGACAGAGAGGTTGAGAGAGGGAAAACGTAAGGGAGAAAGAGACAGTGGGAGAGCGTAAGGGAGAGATCAGAGAGAAGGGTGAAAGAGAGAAGGAGAGACGAGATGGAGGAAGTGATGCAGAGAGACACTCAGACAGAGAGAGAGAGAAACACTCAGACCGAGGTAGAGAGACACTAAGATAGAGAGCGACAATCACAATGATAATACCATCATATATCATATCATGACTAAACTAGAGTTTCTTTAAGGTTTTCCCCCCTAGTTTTCTTTTAGAGAGGTGGAGAGAGACAGAGAAGAGAGACAAACAGAGAGGGGAGACACTCAGACAGAGAGGGGAAGAGACACTCAAATAGAGATTGACAATGATAATACCATCATATATCATATCATAACTAAACTAGAGTTTCTTTAAGGTGTTCTTTCAAGGTTCTTTTAGAGAGGTGGAGAGACACTCAGAGATACCCTCAGAAAGATAAGAGAGACAGACAGAGAGGAGAGACACTCAGACAGAGAGGGGAAGAGACACTCAGATAGAGAGTGACAATGACAATGATAATACCATCATATATCATATCATGACTAAACTAGGGTTTCTTTAAGGGTATTTTTCTTCTTTTTTTTAGAGAGGTGGGGAGACACTCAGAGAAACCCTCAGACATAGAAGAGAGACACACAGAGAGGAGAGACACTCAGACAGAGAGGGGGAGAGACACTCAGGCAGAGAGGGGGAGAGACACTGACCTGCTCGGTGCGCCCCTGGCGGACGGCCCAGGTGAGGGCGTCCCGTCCGGTATCTAGGTCACACTGCAGCGGGTCGGCGCCGCGTCTCAGCAGGTAGGCGAACATCCGGGCCCTTCTCGCAGCGTCCCCCACCTCCAGGCACACCACCAGCAGGCTGCGTCCTGCAGCGTCGCGCATGCGCGGAGGCAGGCCCTGCGCGCAAAGGGGGAAAGGGGAAAGTTCTGAATTTTGTTAATTAAAGTTGCATAGTCGGATGGTTTTGAGTTTCTGTCATGTTTTTAGATAAACATATTCACAGTGAGACCAGCAGTCCTCCTGTCAGCTGGGCCAGGTGTGTGACAGTACAGTCGGTAATGTTAGCTCTCAATGTGTAACTATTCACACTAAGACCAGCAGTCCTACAGACTGTACCTGGTGTGAGACAGTACAGTCGGTAAGGTTAGTTCACAATATGTAACTATTCACACTAAGACCAGCAGTCCCACAGACTGTACAGTACAGTCGGTAAGGTTAGTTCGCAATGTGTAACTATTCACACTAAGACCAGCAGTCCTACAGACTGTACCCGGTGTGAGACAGTACAGTCGGTAATGTTAGTTCACAATGTGTAACTATTCACACTAAGACCAGCAGTCCTACAGACTGTACCCGGTGTGAGACAGTACAGTCGGTAATGTTAGTTCACAATATGTAACTATTCACACTAAGACCAGCAGTCCTACAGACTGTACCTGGTGTGTGACAGTACAGTCGGTAAGGTTAGTTCGCAATGTGTAACTATTCACACTAAGACCAGCAGTCCTACAGACTGTACCTGGTGTGTGGCAGTACAGTCGGTAAGGTTAGTTCGCAATGTGTAACTATTCACACTAAGACCAGCAGTCCCACAGACTGTACCTGGTGTGTGACAGTACAGTCGGTAAGGTTAGTTCGCAATGTGTAACTATTCACACTAAGACCAGCAGTCCTACAGACTGTACCTGGTGTCAGACAGTACAGTCAGTAATGTTAGTTCACAATATGTAACTATTCACACTAAGACCAGCAGTCCGACAGACTGTACCCGGTGCCAGACAATGCTACATACCTGATCCATGAGGGCCTTGACACGACTGAAACGGGAGGCTGCCACAGCCTGGAACAGCGAGCTGGTCATGGCACTTTCCGCCAGCCTCCTGCTCCTCTCCCTCTCCCTCTCCTTCCCCTTCTCCCTCTCCCGCTCCTTGTTGCTGTTGTCGTTGGTGTTGCTAATGTTGCAGTTGTTGGTGGTGTTGCTGCTGATGTTGTCGTTGATATTGCTACTGCTGCGGTCGTCAGTGGTATTGATGGTGTTGGTGGTGCTGCTGCTGGTGTTGTTGATGTTGCTCCTGTTGTGGTTGTCACTGTTGTTGCTGTTTTTGCTGGTGTTGTTGTCGTTTATGCTGCTACTGTTATGGTTGTCATTATCGTTGCTAGTGTTGCTACTGGTGTTGTCTTTGATGTTGCTACTGTTGCTGCTGTTGCTGCTGATGTTGCTATTGATGTTGTTGCTGCTGTTGCTGCTGTTCCTGTTGGTGCTGCTGATATTGCTATTGCTGTTGTTGCTGTTGTTGTTGCTACTGTTGCTGTTGTTGTTATTGTTGCTGTTATTGCTACTGTTGTTGGTGTTGCTGTTGTTGCTACTGTTGTTGCTGTTGTTACTGTTGCTGTTTCTGTTGTTGCTGTTGTTGCTGTTGTTGCTGTTGTTGCTGTTGTTGCTGTTGTTGCTGGTGTTGCTGGTGTTGCTGACCTTCTGAGATTCCTTCCTAGTGGTCCCAATCCCAGCAGTGGCGCCCTTACAAAGCCTCAGCCTCGTTTTCGACTCCACAATGGCGGCAGTACCATCGCCTCCGCCACCAGCCGCCTCTTTCTTGGCGTCGTAGTGCGCCGCCTCGCCGATAGGGGGCAGCACCAGTGTGCCTGGCAGGTCTCTGGGCCTGGTACCATTACCAGTCATATTGCGCACGGAGAACAACATAATCGCACGTCTCCCTCTATTGCACACCCAACTACACCCCCCCTCCCCCCACACACACACAAAATACGCCACCACCTCCCCCCACACCAACACCCCACAACCCACACAATGCTCGGCCCTGACTGAGTCGACAGCACTTTGGCTGACAGTCGAGTGCCAAACGGTAAATTCGAGCACCAGACTGTACAATGCTCAGCTCTAACTACTCTGACAGGACCTTGGCTGACAGTCGGGTGCCGAGATAAATCGGTAAATTCAATCTACCCACTACTCTGACTGAGTCAACAGGAATTTGCCTGACAGTCGGGTGCCGAGTTAAATCGGTAAATTCAAGCTCCCTGCTGTACAACGGTCAGCTCTGAAGACCTTGGCTGACAGTTGGGTGTCAAGTTAAATCGGCAAATTCAAGCTCCCTGCTGTACAATGGTCAGCTCTGAATACTGCGATAAGATATTGTCTAACAGTCGGGTGCTGAGTTAAATCGACAAATTCAAGCTCCCTGCTGTACACGGGTCAGCTCTGAATACTGCGATAAGATCTTGTCTGACAATCGGGTGCCGAGTTAAATCGGCAAATTCAAGCTCCTTGTCGTAAAAGGCTCGACTCTGACTATTTCAACAGGACTTTGGCTGACAGTCGGATGCCGAGTTAAATCAGTAAATTCAAGCTTCCGGCTGAACAATGCTCGGCTCTGACTACACTGACAAGACTGCTCCCGACAGTTCAGTGCCGACACAAAGCAACTCAAGACAGCATGACTAAAAGAGTTGAGCACCCACTTCCCATGTGGCAGGTCATGGGTTTGAACTGTGGCCGGGTTAAACCAATGACTTAAAAATCATTACTTGTCTCTATTTAGCCTGACGCTCGGCATTACTGGAATAGGATACACAGCAGTGGAATGAGGAAGACCAATTGTTCGTGATTGAAATTTCCACCGCTTAATCAATGAAAATATAACATTCACAAATAAGTCCTGTAAGTGATTGTTACAGCACACTGCCGTTTTAATAATGACAAGAGAGAAAACTTAACATTAAAATAATAAGGATATTAAAAAGACCGATTAGAAGAACTCAAAATAAGGCGTAGCAGCTGTTTCTAAGATGAACAGCCTCTGGTGATAAAAACGAGTTATCTAGTTCTCTTCTGAGTTACCGTCCGCTGGTCCCTGAGGTAGAACTGAAGCTGTGACCCGGTGTGTTTACACATTCGGAAATAGAGGTTGATGTCTCTCCCAGCGCTGTCCTTCACTGTCAGCCCTATAATTTACGTTAACGTTGACCCTATAAAGTATAAGCACAATGGTTCCCTATGCCTAAACTTGGTAGCATTCTACATTCGTTTCTAGTGTCGATTGCAGTGAAATTGTGCTACCGCTTATTCTACATTCCATGAAATACCACTTCCGGTACGAGTGTTGCACTATGTAGCAGTGTGAAATGCTGCAGTGTGGTTCAACCTTGCCCTAGCGTGGCAAGTGACCTGACTATAGCCCCGTTCACACAGCACAACTTTAGGCCGAACTAGATAAGGCGAACTAGATGAGGCGAACTAGTGTCGTGTCCACACATGGAGCGGTTTAATGCGGAAATCGATATCTGCGTATGAGCAAGTACCCCCATCTGTATCTGGCGAGCACTGCTATTTGTTTAGTTTTCACTAGTCGATTCGATGCCGATGTAGCTGCTACGTTAATATCGCTTGGAATTTAGGGTTAATTTAATTAAATTTCATTATTTGAGGATGTAATTCTGTTAAATATGATCGCATTCAATAGATTTCGGCCTAATCAGGCCCTAACACTGCCGGGCACCAGCAATAGTTACACCTGAGCCTGTATCTGGCAAGCACTGCTATTTTACACTATCACCGCCCAGGAACCAGCTAAATCGCTTCATCTATACTACCTCGTGAGGTGGTTTATTTGAAGCGAACTAGATGCATCGATTCAGCCCTAAATCGCATTAGCGTAGCGTCCACACGGCGAATCTCAGTCAAACTAGGCAAGTCGATTTATATGAATCGAATTAACTGCCCAGTGTGAACGGGGCTTAAGGTTGGGTGGACACCAACCTTGGCATCTCGAATGTGACGTATTAGGTAAAGTGGCTGGTTTAATACTTGCTGTCTGCATCTATAGTGTAGGTCCTGTGTGTATGTTGCATGTTCTAGAAGCTTACGAAATAACCACATATGTAGTAGTGTTCTAGAAGTTTCTGAAATAGTCACAGCAGGGAGTAGTGTTCCAGAACCTTCTCAGTCACATCAGGTGGTAGTGTTCTTGAAGCTTCTGAAATAGTCACAGCAGGGAGTAGTGTTCTAGAACCTTCTCAGTCACATCCGGTAGTAGTGTTCTTGAAGCTTCTGAAATAGTCACATCAGGGAGTGTTCAATAGATTCTGAAATAGTCACTTCCAGTAGTGTTCTAGAAGCTTCTTAAATAGTCACATCTGGTATTGTACGAGAAGATTCTGAAATAGTCACAGCAGGGAGTAGTGTTCTAGAAGCTTCTAAAATAGTCACATCCGGTAGTGTTCTAGAAGCTTCTGAAATAGTCACATTGGTAGTGTTCTAAAAGCTTCTGAAATAGTCACATCTTGTAGTGTTCTAGAAGCTTCTGAAATTGCCACATCCAGTAGTAGTGTTATAGAAGCTTCTGAAATAGCTGCTTCTGGAAGTGAGTACCTTTAAAGACTGACTCCTCCAGGAGGGTAAATGGCAAAGACTGGCAAGTCTTCCAATGCTCAGGACCTCCAGTAGTCTGCCTACATATAGAGAAAAGAGGGGGGTTGGGGGGGAGGGTGGTGGGGGGTTACACGTAACCAGCCTCACCCCCAACCCTACCCACACACCCCCACCCACATCCACACCTAACCACCCACTGCTAAGGGTCCAACGAGTAAACATTGCAACTTACCCCCCCACCACTTCAAAGTTGCATAGTCCGATGCTTTTGAGTTTCTGTAATCTTTTTCTAGATAAATATATGTGGTTGATTGTTAGAATCTACCTTACTGCACTTTCAAGTAATGTGTATTTGAAATGTCTAACCTTGAAGATATTTGAAGAGCAAACATGCTAAATCAATTTTGGTAAGCACGTCGAAAACTCTGACATCATATACTTATGCAGTAACAGGTTTGATCAAATTGACCTAGAACACCTTTCTACGTTATATACAGCAACAAATGTTTGACAGGTGCACCAGTATCTAAGTTAGATATGTGGAATGAAATCTAGATAATTATTTTAGTTTCGAAATTGTTATACTTTTGTCAGACTATGCATCTTTAAAGTTGCATACCCCGATGAGTTTGAGCTTCTGCCATATTTACTTTAGATAAATATATTATGTTAAACATTAAAGCTGCATAATCCGATGAAGCATCTAATCCGATGAAGCATCGAATCAAACCAATGACTTAAAAATTGATACTTGTCACTTCCTAGCCTGGCGCTTGGCATTACTAGGATAGAGCAAGGACTGGTTTGCTCAGTGTCAGGATAATGTGACTGAGTGGGATATCATGTCATGGTGCTGGTGTCCTGATTTCCCAGTGGGGCAGCACGAAAGTCGCCATGAGTGCGCACTGTCACAAGTTGGTACCCGTCCTGATATGACCTTAGATGTTGCTAGGACGTAAAACAACAACAAACAAACAAATCTGGTAGGTCGTGGGATTCGAATCCCCAGGTTCGAGGCCTGGTCGTGTCAAACCAATGACTTAAAAATGTATACTTGTCGTTACCTCGCCTGGTGCACGGCATTAATAGAATAGGGCAAGGAGCAGTGGAATGAGGAAGGCCAATTGTCTGCAATTGAAATTTCCCCTGCTTAATCAACTAATGTACCAACAACAACAACAATAACAATAACAACAAAGAAGCAGAATTATAATCGATTTTCAATTATCCGCCGATGACAAGAAATTACCCATATGACCGAGACAAAATCATGAATCTGCTCCCCCCCCCCGGAAAAAAAAAGAAGAAATTTCTCATCCTCAACCTAGCACTCTCCTGATATATAGGAAGGTTACCCACAGCAGTCTCTTGGACAGGTTTGCAGGATTCAGGAAATATTGTGAATCCTACAAGTGTGCTCCCAGTGCACGCACGTGTGTCAGCTTAGTCGGCAGGTGTCTTGGGGGCATTAGTGCATGTTTACTGTATCCCTGACACTCGCAATTATATATTGACTGTTCTATTTTGGTAGCATGGAATAAATAGTCAGCGTGGTTTCTGTTTGTCCTTTGTTATATTATATAGACGTCCGGACAACATCTAAGGTCATATCAGGACCGGTACCGACTTGTGACAGTGCGCACTCATGGTGACTTCATAGAGCTGCCCAACTAGGAAATCAGGTCGCTGGCATCATGACCCAATACCTCACTCACTCACATTATCCTGACACTAAGCTAACCAGTCCTTGCCCTATCCTATTAATGCCGAGTGCCAGGCTAGGAAGAGACAATTATCAATTTTGTTAATAAGTCATTGATTTGACTCGACTTGGAACCGAACTCCCGATCTCCCGCACGCGAGGCCCGCGCTCTTCCGATTCGGTAGAGCACCCGGTGTTGTCGGCAAGTGTCTTGGGAGCATTAGTGCATGTTTGCTGATACCGCTGACCGTCACAATTATATATAGACTGTTCTATACTGGTACCGTAGAATAAATAGCCAGCGGAGTTTCTCTGTTTGTTCTTTGTTAAGGCCCAATCACACTGCATAAGTGTATGCCAACGTATGTGACACATGCTGTCATACGGCGGGAGTTTTGAACATGCTCAAAAATACTACTTATGCCAAACGTACCCATAACATGTCCCAGCGTATACCAGTGTATACCAGCGTACACGAGCATACACCAACGTGTTGGCGCAAATTCACATACGTCAGCATTTGCTGATGCAATACGGCACAGTGTGACAGGGCCTTTATATTATATAGACTGCTCTATGTTGGTGTCCATTAATACCAGATATCCTATAATAATAGCCGGCGTGTTTTCTCTATTTGGATGTTGTTATATACAGACTTCACTATGTTGGAATGCATGAATACCATATATCCCATAATAAACAGCCAGCAGGGTTTCTCTATTTGTCCTGTGTTATATTATATGGACTTCACTATGTTGGTGTAAATTAATACCCTATGTCTGAGAATAATAGCCGGTGTGTTTTCTCTATTTGACTGGTTGGCTCAGTGTCAGGATAATGTGACTGAGTGGGATATCAGGTCATAGTGATGGCGGCCTGGTGTGCCAGTGTCCCAGTGGGGCAGCACTATAAAAGTTGCCATGAGTGCGCACTGTTACAAGTCGGTACTCGCCCTGATATGACCTTTGATGTTGCTAGGACGTAAAACAACAACAAACAAACAATCTCCAATGATATGGTCAGTTACAAGTAATTGATTTGTGCCGTGTATAACTGCAGTCTCAATCGAACGAACCGTGCGTTTAAGAGAAAAACACTAATGGGTGGTGGGTGAGGAGAGTGGCTTACAATATAAACCACCTGCACCACCTATATTAGGTACATTAGGTATATATATATACATACCTATATATATATACATATGTGTGTATGTGTTAGTTGTTTGCAGGGTTTTCTCAAAGTAAAATACATCTAGTTTACAGAGGATTGTAGGGAATAATACGTGGCATGGGTTTTGGGGGATCCATAAATTAAAGCAAATAAGCATGAATTAATTTATGTAAATCAAAACAAGCAGGATAATCAAGTAGGATAATAAATCAGGATAATACACCACCTACATTAAGTACAGTTTGTGTTTCTGTGTTTTAGTATGCCAACAGTCTAGTACAGTATAACCCCGTTAAACCAAGCTCGGTTAAACCAAACGATCGGTTAATCCAAACTTTTTTCGGCGGCCCGACAAAATACTACCATTTATCATATAAAAAAAGTTGGTTAAACCAAAGTCGGTTAATCCAAATTATCGGTGAATCCAAACAAAATTGTCGGACCCCAGGCCACTCCGGTATGGTTAAACCAAACTTGTATGTGGTTATAAGGTCATCTGAGACCACACTGACTTTTTTATATGATAAATGGTAGTATATTGCTGGGCCGCTGAAAAAAGTTTGGATTAACCGATCGTTTCATTTGACCGAGCAGGGTTTAACGTAGATAAAGGATTCACCCAGTACTCACAGTGCACGGGTGAATACCAACCCTATATAAAAACGGTCGAAAAAGCGGGTTAATGAATTGAGAGCCTAATTTCACAATCTAAGAAGCAACAATTATTCTTTACATATGTCTTATTGATAGCCCGCTACCTTTGAGTTGAAAAATATAATATAATATCTAGTTTAATAAGATTTAAAAGTGAAATCGACGGCGTTCTGCGGCCGCCATCTTGTCTTTTTGCATTCTCTCCCATTTCACCAAGTCTGTGCCGATATAAGTAACCATTTGACACTGGAGGCAGGCATTCTACTTGCTGTTCCATACTAAAGCTATTTTCACGCCTATTTACAGTACGTTGTCGTTCACCCGTGTACTACAAGTACGCGTGAATCTTTTATCTAGGTTTAATGGGGTTATACTGTACATACATAAAAAAACAATAATCAAAGTGTCCACATACATTGTATATTACATGTGCAATACACACTTACTCAAAGTCAAAGTCAAAGCCAAACCTCGGTTAAACCAATGATCGGTTGATGCGCGAGAAGGAAGGAAGTAAGGCATGGGTGGAGAAAAGGCACTTTATTAAGAAATGCCATTATATAATGTACAGGATAATGTCAGGTAAGATCAGCAATGTACAGGATAATAAAGGTAATATCAATGTGAAATAGCAATGTATAAAGTCCAGTAATGGATATATATAAGATAAGCGCTCAGAGGGAGGGAGCCTATGAAGTGAGTCCTTGAGGTGGAGCCGAGGAGCTCTCCACCCTAGGAATGAGGAGAGGAGTGGAGAGGGATGGTGGGTGGGGAAAAAAGCGTAGATAGGGAGCGTGTGTGGTGAGGGAGGCGAGTGGCGTGAAGCAGCCAGGCGGGCGGGTTATAAGGGAAGAAGCGCGGGAGATTATGTAAGGAGCAACGGTCGGGGAAGTGAGAGGGGGGGGGGGGGGGGGGGGTCTCCTTCCCTGCCTCGCATCAACCGCAATGCAAGCATTACGACCAATCCAAACAAATTGCTAGGGTCCCTTCAAGTTTGGTTTAACGGGATTATACTGTAGTCACTTGCGCGACCTGCGATCAAATAGCCGATTTCCGCAACCAACCCGCCCTCTGGTGGCTGTGGCATGAACTAATGTTGTAGATAGCAGCTCCCTGTGAAAGATGCTCTGTAGAAAAGATCTTACAGAGGATTTCCACCACCAAGCTTCACTCTGATATCATTTAATGAGCTAGCGTTGTGAGTTGCAGTTCAGTGTGCAGCACGCTCTGTAGGAAAGGTCTTATAGAGGATTTCCACCACCATCCTGCCCTCTGATGACAGTGGCAATAACTAATGTAGGTAGTAGCTAAATGTGCAACATGTTTTGTGGAATATGTCTTATAGAAGAATTCCACTGCCAACCTGCCCTCTGATGACAGTGGCAAGAACTAATGTAGGTAGCAGCTCACTGTGCAGCATGCTTTGTGGGATATGTCTTATAGAAGATTTCCACTGCCAACCAGCCCTCTAGTGGCAGTGTCAAGAACTAATGTATATAACAGCTCACTGTGCAGCATGCTTTGTAGCAACTATAGATATAGAGGACTTACATCACCTATCTGCCATCTGGTGACAGTGGGAGGAACTAATGTTGTAGGTAGCATCTGACTGTACATGTTTCATGGGAAAAGGTGTGTTGTGCACCAGCCTCGAGTGGACCAGACGGGATGGCTGAATGAGTTGAGCGTCCGTCTCACGTTTTGGTAGATCATGGGATTCGATTCCATGGGTTCGAACCATGAGTTCGAACCCGGGTTGAGTCAAACCAATGACTTAAAAATGTATACTTGTTGCTTCCTATCCAGTCACTTGGCATTACTAGGATAGGGCAAGGACTGGTTGGCTCAGTGTCAGGATAACATGACTGAGTGGGATAGCAGGTCATGGTGCTGGTTGTCTCGTCTCCCAGTAGGGCAGCACTATAAAGTCACCATGAGTGTGCACTGTCACAAGTCGATACCAGTCCTGATAGGACCCTTAGATGTTGAATGTCCACCATTATTGGGAGATTCTGCCAGAATAAATTACAATAATATTGTATTCGCTGACTATTACCTCAAACTACAAATCGTGAAAGCCTACACGGCGTGGCATGTGTTTATTGGAGCTTTACGTCCTAGCAACACCTAAGGTCATATCAGGACGGGTTAATTCAGGTCATGTTGGCAGCCACAATGGTGATCCAAAACACCGCTACCCCCGGAACGGTTGGTTGGTTTGGGGAGTTTTAGGTCCTGGCAACATCTAAGGTCATATCAGGACAGGACCCGACTTGTGACAGCGCACACTCATGGCAACTTTATAGTGCTGCCCTACTGGGATTTCCGGCTACCAGTACCATGAGCCGATATCCCACTCAATCACATTATCCTGACACTGAGCTAACCTGTCCTTGCCCTATCATATTAATGCCGAGCTAGGCTAGGAAGTGACAAGTGTCAATTTTGTAAGTCATTGGTTTGACTCGAACGGGAACTGAATTGCCGATCTCCCGCACGTGAGGCCCACACTCTACGGATTAGGCGAGAGCGCCCAGTACCCCAGAATGAGCCGAACCTGAGAACAATAACCAATCACAGCAAAACCAAATTGGTTATACCTAATAGTCCCACATTCGTCTACAGAAAAAGAGGGGAAAAAACAGTTAGTTTGGAGGACTTTTATTATTGGATAGAAAGAAAAAGCTCTTTCCTTGAATAAACCAATTTGCTTACAGTTTTGTTCGGAGTGAATTTGTTTCAGCAGATACTTACATGGTGGAACATGCAGGAGGTGGCGAACACACATACAGGAAGCCAATTATCCAATGTAAAATATTTCAATGTAAAAATTAATGTTGAATGGATTCACTCTTCAAAGTTAACCCTTAAAAAGAAAAGTTATCTCAAAGTAAAGAATGGTAGAACGTAGTGAGCAACTTAATATATTTAGGTAAATTTAAATAAGGCAGAAACTCAAAGCCATCGGATTATGCACCTTTAAATGTCCCAATACCACTATTTTGTAATGGGCAACCATTACTTTTATTATGTTGTAAAAAAAAAAGTAACCAATAGAGATTTTCGAAAGAAACGAATTTACTTAAAGTGGAAGACCCGTACAATATTGTTTATAAACAACAATCAATTTCGAAAACTATGACTGTACAGGGACCTAGCCTCCATATAACAAGTACGCAGCTGTGTACTGTCTGAGATTATAAATATATGAGCCTGTCTCAAAAGGTTATAACTAATAATCTTTTTGTCCATTGTAATGATTGACACAAAACAGCACAGAAACGGTTACACTGAAAACACAAGGACATCTGCTTCAAAGTAATATGTATTCTATTGGGATTATGAAATACCATGTAAAAAACTAATTAGTTTATCCTCAGCAAATGCATAAGCAGATAGTATGTTGATCATGACAATGGACAAAGTTTTGTCCCATATTACTTAGCACCTTATATATATATATATATATATATATATATATACATATACATATATATATATGGGTCACTCTCCTGAAAACTGGTCAGCATGAGATGGGATTTTAAAACATCAATAAAAACCTTCCTACTTATTTTTTTCCTTATACTTTTCATATTCATGTTCAGATTTGATGAAAGAAATAAGGGAAATAAAATAAAACTGTGTGCAACTTTGGTATTTTTAGTTATGAACTGTTTTTGTACCAAAAAACCCCATTTTACAGTCAGCCATTTGTAACATGACATATGGGACGTTTTTGAATCCTTATTAACATCTTGTATTGCATTGATATATCAAACAAAACAGTTCCCAAATCAAAGAGGAAGTATTTATTAACATGAATGCATGCTTAAATTTAAAAAAAAAATTTTTTAATGTCTTCAGAAATATCATTACAAATTTCCGTCACACGTGTAACCGTGGTGTCTGGATGCCACACAAATATTGTACACTAATTATTCAGTGAATAAAGCATGGCTGGGAATTACTTTTTTTTATCAATATAAGCACTAGATATTTCTGTATATTATGCCATGATTAATATGCTTCTAAGTATGATATTATTTAATTCTGATTAGATATTTATTAAGCAGACTGTGTGGTGTCCTAAACATGTGTTACACGTGTGACGCACATGTTATACTGCCATAGGAGATATCTTATTCATGGACTACACCTTTATTTTTTATCTCATCAATTTATATTTTACATAGATGTAAAGGGGAGATTTCCAGCTTTCATTTGCAACCAAAAAATGTAAAAAATTCAAATATTAAATTTTAACTCTCCATGTGACACTTCTGGCCAGTTTTCAGGAGAGTGACCCATATATATATATATATATATATTAAAATTGATGATGCTTTATAGCTTTTTATTCCATCACGTTTTATTCCAATAGCAATTAGCATTTTATTCCATCTGCGTGGCACCTGAAAGTCCCAAGCGAGACCGTGCCTAGCACCTCAAACCCCAACAATTCACTCACAACTTCCGTATACCCCGATGGTGGCGCCACCTGCTGGGGAACATCACCAGCAACCCTCACCAACAAGAAATAAAATAGCATGGTTGTTGCTGTGAACTTTTGCGGGGGAGGGGGGGTGCATAAACCTGTTACCTACCATTGTGGAACTAGTTGTTGAGTTGTTGGTGCCGGGGGCTCTTGACGCAGGCTTGCTTGGTTGGTTATTGGAGTTTTATGTCCTGGCAACATCTATGGTCATATCAGGACGGGTACCGACTTGTGATAGCGCACTCATGGCGACTTTATAGTGCTGCCCCATTCGGAGACCAGGCCACCAGCACCATGATCTGATATCCCACTCAGTCACATTATCCTGACACTGAACCAACCAGTCCTTGCCCTATCCTAATAATGCCAAGCACCAGGCTAGGAAGCGACAAGTACACATCTTTAAGTCATTGGTTTGACTCGACCAGGGTTCGAACCCGTGGGTTAGAATCCCACGATCTACCAAAACGGAGACAGACGCTCAACTCATTCAGCCATCCCGTCTGGTCACAGGAAATAGAATAGTATGGTTCTTGCTGTGGGATTTTTTGTAGGTTTTTGTTTGGGGGGGGGGGGGGGGGGGAGAGGCGCGGTTGCACAAATCTGTTACCTGTATCATTGTGGAACTAGCTGATGAGTTGTTGGTGCAGGCGCTCCTGACCTAGGCTTGTTTGGTGCCTGTGTAAAGGTACAAAGTTGCCCCCAGTATAGTTTAGTCCGTCGGTAATATTATGTTTAATATAAATATTATATGTATATAAATTGGCAGTGATGCTTCTTTATTTATTTATTCCCTAATTATTGTTTATTACTTATTTATTGTAATTTATTCTGGGCGCATGTCTTATTTGCTGCGAGCCAGGTCTGCAGACGGTGGCGCCACCACCTTCACTTCCGGTGCTACTGCACGTCGAGTCAACGTCATTCGCCATACGATGTTTAGCCTTATGTAAGTAGGGCATCTTTACTCAGCCAGAACCAGGAGACAATAAAAATGGTTATACCACAACTGAATTCTTGCTCCTTCCTTCTTCACAGACAAGACGAATTTATACTGGTAGTAAGCTGTCTGGGTGACAATCTTATACCGATATAAATCTGTACTACGAGAAAAATAAGGAAAACACAGAGTTTGGCTGAGTACTTTGTGATATTGCCCATGGCAATAGTTTGCTGTTTTGGGTTTTTTTTGTGGTAAATATGTTTATTTTGCTGAATAAGTCTTTTGTCAGTACCAAAGCACTGGTCTTCCAGCCATTTTTCAATTCAGGGTTATTTACACAAAAGGTATATAGAATAAGGTATACAATAACTGTTGACTACACAATCTGCAGCATGTAACACAATGAAATTCTGTAACCCAAAAGTTCCATATCAATATGGTAACAGTTGTGTCACATAACTAGATCAATATTAATCATATCAATGTGAGTATTTACATAATATTTAGAATGTAAGCAGAAGTTATCTTCTGTATTCAGTTGGTACAGTTGTAGTAAGTTTTAATGTTCAGTTGCAGTTAGGCAAGCGGTATATAAATGTCAGTTTGTTAGAAATATGCTAGTGTAACTCTAGTGTAGTTAGTTATGTGAGTTTATGAATTATATTGTTGGGGTGAGGTTGTTAATAATACACGGGTCCAGCTGTGACCAGTGAAGCAGTGGGACCAATCCCAGTGCATTTAGGTCTTAAATTTTACTTTTTTATTTGGACTGTCTCTGTCATCATATATGGTTGACTGGAAATAACAGAGGAACAGCAAAAATTTTAAAAAGGAGGGGGAGGGGAGAACTGAGGCTGAGGGTTTGGTGGTCTGCCTCTTACGGTATGGTGACTCAACTGCAACTGCATAAGGGCCTGCCCAACTCGATGTACTCTTAGTGAGTTTTTAAATTCTAGGTAAGAGGACGCTGCCCTAGTTCTGGC
>CM059192.1:89911093-90037304 GCA_030323885.1 Branchipolynoe longqiensis
GAGTAGTCCGAAAATGAAACAATTCTTGCGGCGACACGAGGCTTCAGACAGACGATAAAACTGTAATATTACAGTAATATCAACGTCCAAGACTAATGTAACCCTTAAGAAAAGACACTTTCGTCGGAAATTCGTCGACAAAGTAATTTACTTCAATTTAATCCTTGCAAAAAGTAAAAAGAATAGAGAATCAAATAGAAGAAAACAACCTATCCACTCCAGCCAACCACCAGTCCCAGTCTATGTCTCACTCCTCAAATCTCTCAACCTCAAGAAATTTAGAATTTAAAATAGCATATCAAATTAAATGAAATAAAAATACTACAAATATAATATAGTTTCTATTAAATAATTCTAGTACTACTCCTAACGTCAAAAATGAAACTACACGTGTATTGAAGTCACACCACGTGCGTTCAAGTCACCCACATGCGTTCAAAAATAACAGTAGTCAGCTAACAATTAAATAAAGAAATATAAATGTGAAGTATCATAAAACAAATAAAAAGAAAATGCTACCGAAACACACCGAAACTATTCAACAAACCCTCTATAGTCAGTACTAACCAATCTCGGTAGTTTCTCAAGTCGTGGTCGCCATTTTGTAAACGTGCCGGCTGGTGGTGTGGGTGGTGTAAATAGGTCAAGTGAAAGCACTACAGGTAATCAAGGAAAACAGGGTAAGAATGAAAAGTAAGAGAATGAGACTCTCTGGTTTATTGCTTATATAGGTTCTCAAGATTCAAGATGGCCATTGTCACATGATCCTATTCATCAATCACAGTACAATGCAGTGGTCACATGACTCACTCCTCCAATCAGAGTACAATGCAGTGGTCAATGATCATAACAATACCATGTGGGGTGGGGAGGGGGCATGTGAGGTGACTCTTCCAAAGACTGTTCCTAGCCAGGCTTGGAAGTGACACTCCCTCTCAAAGACTATTCACTTAATGAATAATAGTTTACCAATTTCACACATCCCTCATATGCCTTTGGGTTTTTATAATTTAACCTTTATCATTATATAGACAGTGTGTATTAGCATGTGCCATGTGCTTCTCGTGGGTTTGTTTTGCTCTGATGCATCCCACAATGCACCGCGCCGCTGGAACGGTGATGTAGTCTATTGAGCAACAGACAGAATTATCTAGTCCGGTGGTGTTTGGGCATGACAAGTATCAAGATGTATTAAAATGTGTCAAAATGCTGCGATATCGGGTCAAAGGCCACTGGACGAACGGACATGAAACGGACATGAAACTGATATGAAACGGACATGAAACGGACATGAATGGATAGCCAATGGACGTAACAAACTCAAACCAGACAAGAACCGTAGACGTCAATCCAGCGGCATCCGTTCCAAGTTTTGTGCATGTTCAAAACTTGTACCAGATCGGGCCGGATATCAACGAATATGAATGGATATGCAATGAATATCCAATGATTATCCAATGGAAATAAACCAGACTTTGCCGGATATCAATGGACTTTGTTCGGTTTCTTTCCGATTCCTCAATCCGGCGAGATGTGACAGGGGCTTTAAAGTTGCATCGTCCGATGGTTTTGAATTTCTGTCATTTTCTGAGATAAATATATTAGGTTGATCGTTATAATCTACCTTACTTTAGTTTGAAATAACTTTGATTTCAAATGGCTAACTTTTGAGTTATTTCAAGTGCAAACATGCAAAATTAATTTTGGCAAGAACACGAAAACTGTGACACAATAGGCTTCTGCACGAACATGCTCTATTAAATTGGCATGGTATTCCGTTCTATGTGGTGACAAATGTTTGATAAATGCACCAGTTTCTGAGTTAGATGTATCGAATCAAATATAAATAATTGCTTTGGCTTTGACAATTTGATATTTTATCAAACTATGCAACTCTAAGCCTGTCGCATGTTATGCGACATCTGGTCAAGTAAGTATGTGTCATAGGTTTGTGAGGGTAGGTTGGGGGGGGGGGTCTTCAAATTAAGGGAAACATTGCACTTAGTTGAACTCGAACCCCGCTTCTGCAATTCTGGGCTAGCATCGTAGCGATTAGGCTATTTAGGTTCCGTTTGTTTCTTGTTGTTTTACATCCTCGCAACATCTAAGATCATATCAGGATGGGTACCGACTTGTGACAATGGGCACTCATGACGACTTTATAGTGCTGCCCCACTGGGAAACCAGGCCGCCAGCACCATCCCACTCAGTCACATTATCCTGACACTGAGCTAACCAGTCCTTGCCCTATCCTAATAATGCCGAGTGCCAGACCTGGAAGCGACAAGTATCAATTTTTAAGTCATTGGTTTGAGTCGACCAGGATTCGAACCCACGATTTCGGTTCCCTGATGCAATCAACATACCCATCCCTACCTGTGTATGTGGTATTCAACCGGGTGAGCTCACTGCTATCATCGCTCCCCACCCCCTCCCCCGGAATTGTAATTACAAATATCCAGGTAGTTCCCTGACCAATGACTTACAAAATTGATACTTGTCGCCTGCTGCTCGGCATTAATAGGATAGGGAAAGGACTGGTTAGTTTGGTGTCAGGATAATGTGACTGGGTGGGACATCAAGTCATGGTGCCAGCAGCCCAGTCTCCTAGTGGTGCAGCACTATAAAGTTGCCATGAGGGTGCACTGTCACAAGTCATCACCCGTCCTGATATGACCTCACATTTTGCTGGGACGTAACTCCCGACCTTCCGAACGGGAATTCTGCGCTCTGCGAATGGACCATGGCAAACGGTGGGGGCGAGTCAGTAAAGGAGTCATTAAAGCTGCATAGTCTGATGAAAACATCAAATCCTAAACAATTATCTACATTTGATTCTACATATCTACCTTAGATACTGGTGCACTTATTAAACATCTGTCACCACATAGAAGGGACATTTCTTTTCCCCACAAATGTTTATTCATCAGGGGCTTAATGTATGAAGCAGGGTTAGGGCTCCAAACCTGTGGTTAGCGGGGATCTCTGGGTTAGAGGCGAAAAGTTGCAATGTATGTGGCCGGGTTAGGCAAACCCCGTGGGCTTAACGTCGCCTACACTAACACCAAGAAATATCAACTTTACCGTCGGTGTTAGGGACCGATTAGGCCCAAATCTATTCAATGCGATCATATTTAACAGAATTACATACGCGATAAGTGAAATTTCATCAAATTAACCCTAAAATCGAACCGATATTAATGCTGCCGCTACATCGGCGGCGATATTCATATTGTCGAATATAAACAAAGCAAATCGCTGCTGATGGCACTGGCACTGACACTCAGTATACCCCAACTTTCAATATTATCTCTGTTTTTAATCCTTTCAGAGAAAAGTGCTCTTAGGTTAAATTAAATACTTCGGATCTTCCTCTTCAATTGCGCATTAAGATATTTTCAATCGACCCAATAAACTTTTTAATCTATTTTGCAAAAATAAATGCTCCGCATGGACATAGCATTGCTTCAGCTCATGTATGCGTAGCCACTGTCACTGCTGCCGCCGTAATGGCGGCGATATATTAGGGCAAAATCTATTCAATGATATCATATTTAACAGAATTACATACGCAATAAGTGAAATTTCATCAAATTAACACTAAAATCGAAGCGATATTAATGCCGCCAGCAAATTTTGGTAAAATTAAACCAATAATCGAACCGATATTAACACCGCTGCCGGCAACATGCTCAGAGGGATTTCCCAAATCTATTAAAAAAACGCATCGGTTAGCTAACCAAGCCACGCTTTGGCCACATACATTTTCTGTGACACATATTCCAACACCGAGATTAGCTAACCCACCGACCGCCCTTAACACCGGAGCCGATAAAAAGTTGTTCATACATTTGGCCCCAGAACAAGTATAGTATCACGGCCGGAGCACTGGTCTTCCAGCCACTTTAATGCACTCTGGAATTTTACACATGGTTTGGGAGAGTATCCTGTGCTGTTTCTGTGCAGCACAGGACACTTTGTACAATGGGTGTGCGTGACTCATGCTGCATTATGTGAGTCTTGTCAGTCTTAGGTGACTACTTGACTATGTACTTGATATTGTAATCATTTCTCATTGCTAATGTGCTTTTTTGGTTTATTATGTCTGTGTGTTGGGTTTGTAGTTTGCAGTTGTTTGGTATTCTTGTTTCGTTTTTGGTTAGATTTGTGTTGGTAGTGAGTGTATTCTGTTTCTGTATATGTGGGTGTTTAACAAGGTTCTGTATTTGGTTTGTATTGGTTTGTATTGGTAGGTGTCTGCCTTCATTTTGTTTTGCCTTGTTTTATTATGGGGGGGGGGGGTGAGGTCCCTGGTGGTGGCGGGGGGAAACATGGGGGCGGGCGCTAGAGCGGAAGGGGGGGGGGGGGCTACGTGTGCTGTGTAGAACTCTTCACACTGCTAGGTTTTAGGCCTGATTGACCAGGTTAACTCTATATGCATTTTTAAAGGAGAGGATTGGCTGCGTTTCTCTGACTCTTGGTGGGCGGTTGTTCCACATGATGCTTCCCCTGGATATTGGTGCTTTACCTAGTTTGTTTGTAGTTGGATTTGGTACTGTGAGTAGTGTGGCAGTTCCTCTTCTTGTTATTCTGTTTGTATGATCAACATATCAGTTGTTTCTTGCCTGTTTGTGCATCAATGTCATTAGGTGCAGGTCTCTTCATTTTGAGAGTGTATCTAGCTTGGCTTGGCTAAGCATTTCTAAAACACTGAGAGTCTTGCCTTGGTAAACTGTTCTAAGTGCCCTGTTTTGTATCCTTTGGAGCTTAGTGTCTAGTTGCTGTGTTAGTAGGCCATATATTATATCATTGTAGTCTATGATAGGTAACATTGTTGTTTTATACAGGAGCAGTGCTGTGTTTTCACTTATATATCTCCTCATCTTCCTGAATGTCTTCATCGTCAGTGCCATTAACTGGTTTAGCCTGTTCAATTGTACAGTGACATTTAGATTTGCATCGAGAGTTGTGCCCAGGTATTTGTATGAGTTTACTTGTTTTCCTGGCACTACATACCACCCTATTTAAGATTCTGTTTGCCTCCTCTGCAGCTTTAGTAGGATCTATGTCATGAATTGTGAGTGATCTTTTTACTTTATGCATTAGTATTTTATGGTCAATTGTGTCGAATGCCTTCCTGAAATCAAGGAAGAGAGTAATCGTCAGCTCTTTGTTATCCATGTTAGACAGTAGTTCATCCATTAGGGATCCTAGTGCCCCTGTTGTCGATTTGTTCTTCCTGAACCCATTTTGTTGGTGGCTAGGTATTTCTGGTTTCTAGAAATGCTTTTATTTGGTCATGTATTATTTGTTCTATGATTTTACCCAGTATTGGGAGGATAGATATTGGTCGTAGTTCACTGCAGTATTTGGGGTTTTTGATTTAGGGAATTGGGGTGACTGTGGCCAGTTTCTAGTCTTCAGCTAAGATGCTTGGATTGATTATTATATTATATAGGTGTGTGAATTCTACTATTACTGTTAATATTGCTGTTTTTATCAGGGAAGCACTAATATCTTTCAATTTCATGCCGGATGATTTGTGTGGTGATATTTCATTTACTCTGTCTAGTACTTCATCTGGTCTTGTCTCCTGGAGGTCATAGTTTTCATTATTTAAGATTGTCTGGTAAATTTTTGTTTGGTCAGTTATCTTGTCAAATTTGCTTGCTAACTTTTCTCCAATGTCAACAAAGTCATTATTGATTTCTTCTGATTGTTGATTGTCTGGTATTGTGTTCCCTGTTTCTTCATTAGTAAGGTTGCTGATTATTGCTTTGTTAGTTCGTTCTATTTGGCTCAGTTCACACCAGCATTTCCTAGCGTTGTGTCTGTGTTTCTGTAGCTGGTCTTGACAGTATCTAGCCTTTGCTTTTCTCACCTCATTTCTTGTTCTTTTAGTCATGCACCTCGCTATAAACTCATCTCCAGGATCTTTGGTCCACTCAAATTTCTGTCTAAAATAATCCCTATCTTGTTGTAGCTCAATTAGTTCATCGTTGATATACCCTGCAGTATTTGTTCTTAGCGTAAGTTCCACCAAGGGACAGTACTCGTTTGCAGCTTTTTCGATTGCATCGTATAACATTTGCCAGCATTGGTTGGGGTCATGTTGTATTAGGAGGTCTCTTTGGTTTATTTCCCTGAGTGAGCCTTCTCAGTAATTGTGGTTGTAGTTTCTGTATGAGCGTCCCCAGTGTGTGTCAGTTCTCATATCATTTCTTATCTTCATTTTTAGGATGTATATTGGCTCATGGTCACTTATGTTGTAGTTGAGGACTCCCGCTTTGGTGCATGGTTGATGT
This sequence comes from Branchipolynoe longqiensis, assembly GCA_030323885.1. Classification (NCBI taxonomy): domain Eukaryota; kingdom Metazoa; phylum Annelida; class Polychaeta; order Phyllodocida; family Polynoidae; genus Branchipolynoe; species Branchipolynoe longqiensis. The sequence continues at coordinate 89,917,399 of CM059192.1, forward strand.
TATTTAAGCCTAGGTCTATTGTTTTATCAGTTGTTCTTGTAACCCTTGTTGGTTGGTGTATCATTTGTTGGAGTTCATGTTCTGTCGCAAATTGTCTCACAGTTCTTTTAGCTAAGTCTCTGATATAGTGAAGATGTCGAACGAAGATTCTGGCAGGTCTATCCTTAGCTGATCAATCTTGTGGGTGAGACTACTTATATTCAGATGACCTATTTTAAAACCTGGTTAGCCCTTCAGTTTAGTCAGAGGAAGTACAGCAGTCGCTAGACGCCCAGCAACTCACATCCCCCTACCCCCTTCACCACAGCCCTGCACAAGCTATCCCCCGCAACCCCTAGGCCCCCCCCCCCCCCCCCCCCAGCCACATTGAGGCAATTTACTAGAACATGTTACTGCAGAGACCTATGGTGTCAGAGTTTTGGCATGTTTGCCAAACTTAATTTAGCATGTTTACATGTCGGATATGGCCAATATCCGACATCTAAACATGCTAAATTAAATTTGACCTTCCGCACCGGTGGCCTGGGCTCTACCGATTCGGACACCGCGTCCGGAACAGATGTCAAAGTGGTCGGAATAAGCGGAGACAAAGTGTCACCTCATCAATCGATGATGCATGGCATTAACTAAACCGATCGGCCCGACAGGCTGGCTGCAAAAAAAAGAGACTAAACTTAATTTTATTTAACAAAGCCTCTAGACCACATTGATTTTTGTATCATCGGCTATTGGACGCCAAACATATGGTCATTCTGACATATTTCTTTGGAGGAAACCTGCTGCCGCCACATAGGCTATTCTTTCCGATAAGCAGCAAGGGGTCTTTTATAAGCACCTTTCCACAGACAGGACGGCACCTACCACAGCCTTTGATGAACCAGTTGTGGACCACTGGTTGGAACGGAAAATAGCCCAAACTGCAAATGGGTCTACTGAGAAGGATCGATCGGATGACCGACACCTTCACAGGTGGACACGCTACCTCCTGAGCTACGTACCCCTCCAATAAATAAAAACGAAAACGAACACCAGGGCACACCGCATTATGAGTCACACTGACTAACTCCAGATGGCGCCACTAGCGTCTTATTACGTAATTAAATCCACGCCCAATACTTTACAGCACAGCTAATCGAAACCACAACAGAGTCAGAGGAGCCAAGTCTCTCGATTTGGTTGTTTGTTTGGTTGTTTGAGTTTTACGTCCTGGCAACATCTAAGGTCATATCAGGACGTACTTGTGATAGTGGGCACTCATGGTGATTTTATAGTGCTGTGCCACTGGGAAATCACGCCGGTGGCACCACGACCCGAAATCGCACTCAGTCATATTATCCTGGCACTGAGCTAATCAGTCTTTGCCCTATCCTATTAATGCCAAGTGCCAGGCTAGGATGTGACAAGTATAAAGTTTATAAGTCATTGGTTTGACTCGACCGGGAACCGAACTCCCGACCTTCCATACGCGAGGCCCGCACACTACCGATTAGGCCACCTCCTGAAGAAGTGAAGTAATGGCTAACTTTTGAGATATTTGAAATGTAAACATGCAAAATTAGTTTGGGCAAGCACGCCAAAACTCTGACACCATAGGCTTCTGCAGTAACAGGTTCTGTTAAATTGCCTCAGTATTCCTTTTTATGTGGCAACAAATGTGTAATAAGTGCACCAGTATCTAAAGGCCCTGTCACACTATGACGTAACGATGTCAGCATAGGGAGAATGTGAAAAACGTTGAACTTCTTGGCATAGTATGCAAATTTGGGCACAAGTTGAATGTGGATGCAACGTAGTTGACGAGAGCGTAACGTCGGTAAAGCGTAGTGATAGCATCATTCAACGAGAGAGGACAACGTAATGATGCTCACGGAACGTTATGAACGTTATTCCATTGCCAGAACTACGTTGCTTTATGTCACCTTATGTTACTTACGCCATTAAACATTGGCGAAATACTGAACATACGTTGAACATACGTTCAGCGTACGTTCTCCTGATGTTCTCCTGACGTTCTCCTGATGTTCCCATTACGCCGCGTGGACGTTTCCACCGGCTTTAATGTGGGTCAACATAGTGGAACGTAGTGGAACGTAGTGGAACGTAGTGGAACGTAGTGAGCAGCGTTTGACTAACGTCCGTTTAACGTCATTGACGTTCGCCGAACATGTACAGAACTTACGGTGAACGTAAACCCTTATGTTCTAGTTACGTCAAAAGTTTTGAACAGGTTCAAAACTTTGACGCGTGCCGACGTAACACGATGTAACGTGATGTAGCTCGACGTCAGTCTAACGTCATTCTGACATCATCATAACGTAACCCAACGTACGTCAACGTAATGACGAAACGTGATCATGTCAGGCTTACGTTTGCTAGTTATGTTGTAGTGTGACAGGGGTATAAGTTAGATATGTAAAATCAGATCTAGATAATTGCTTTGGTTTTGAAAATGTGATCCTTCATCGGACTATGCAGCTTTAAACAGGGTTGTCATTCACCCCTACTGTGGGTGAATCTTTTATCTATCACCACACCTGCAAAGCTACGGTATAGACGAGTTTGTAATTCCGACTGCACATGTGCTGAAAACGGCATCGACAGCAAAACAAATGCCCGCAGCCATTGAGTTTGGCAATACGCGCACTGCAAAACTTCGATTTTATTCTAAATTACTAGAAGTACAGAACAATTTGGCATACAAATGGATGCATGCATGCAATATAATAATAATATAATGAACAAAGTCATATTTAAGACACACCTATCTATAATTGAGCATTTTGAGCTCAGAAACATACAAAACAGTCAGTCACTTTACAGGCTGATGCTTAATCAGCCTTTTTAATTGTGTCAACAGAAACTTGTTTCAAAGAAATATATAACCAATGTCTGATTAACCCTACCTATTTCCTAGCTCTACAGATGTTATTAACCATTGGATATAAAGAAAAACATAAATAAAATAAGTAAAACTGACTCTGACTATAGTTCTAGCACTAGTCTGAGTGACCAGATTTGTCTAGATCTAAATGCAGATGGTATAAGACATGCTGATTAGATTGATGTAAATGCAATGCTAGATAAAAGATTAACATCTTAATTTATTATTTATATATATATATATAATCTTCGTTGGTATTCTACATTTCAAACAGGAGCAGAAAAGAGCTGAACTAACAGATTCCACAGCTGCACTCAGTGTATTAGCATGTGCCATATGATCCACGCAGGTTCATTTGCTGCCCAACATCCCACAAAGTACCGCGCGGCTGGAATTACGAACTCGTCTATTAAAATGGCGCCGCGCAATGCTATCTGGGTAATCTGACCCACATACACGCAAACTGGTGACTGTCACTGAAAAGAGCCCATTAAGCCAAATGCTACGATAACGAACTTCAGGCGCCGGCGACTTTATAGTGATGCCCAACTGGGAACTACAGGCTCCGGCTAATTGAAACAGGTCATGGCGGCGTTGTTGAAATAACGGCCGAGACATTTCTTTGTCATCATAATCCACAACAGGACAAGGCCCTTATGTACACGTGTACCTCCTTACCTACCTACATGCCCAGAAGTCTTTGTGTGGTACTACAAAACAAACACACATCTCTCTGTTTGTTTGGTGTTGTTTTACGTCCTAGCAACATCTAAGGTCATATCAGGACGGGTACCGACTTGTGACCGTGCACACTCATGGTGACTTTATAGTGCTTCCCCACTGGAAGACCAGGCAGCCATCACCATGATCTGATATCCCACTCAGTCACATTATCCTGACACTGAGCCAACCAGTCCTTGCCCTATCCTAATAATGCCGAGCACCAGGCTAGGTAGTGACAAGTGTCAATTTTTAAGTCATTGGTTTGACTCGACCAGGGTTCGAATCCCACAATCTACCAAAACTGGAGATAGACGCTCAACTCATTCGGCCATCCCGTCTGATCAGGCTAGGAAGCAATAAGTATCAATTTTTAAGTCATTGGTTTGACTCGACCAGGGTTCGAACCCACGACCCCATGATCTACCCCCCCCCCCTTTTTAGTTGATTAAAGCTACATAGTCCGATGGTTTTGAGTTTGTCATTTTCTGAGATAAATACATTAGGTTGATTGATATAATGTACCTCACTTTATGTAGCAGTCACACTACGACGACAAGCGGCCACGACAGCTCTGCGACAGCGACTTCCGGTCTGTCGTCGATTGTCGTCGATTGTCGCGCAGTTGTCGCGCAGGAGTCGCCGCGACCCCTCCGCGACAACTCCAGTTTCTCCACTATTTCTCGACTGTCGCCGAGTTGTCGCGGGGATTTTGGACATGTTGAAAAACAGGCACAGACACACACATAGACACACATAGACACACATAGACACAGACACACACATAGACACAGACACACAGAGACACAAACACACACATAGAGACACACACAGAGACACAGAGTCACACACACACAGACACAGACACACAGACACTGTCGTCCCGCTGTCGTCTCGTCTGTTGTCCCGATGTCGTCCGGATGTCGTCCGGATGTCGTCCGATTGTCGTCCAACTTAGCCCGAATTTGCATAGGTCGTCGGGATTTCACAAAATCCCAGCCGCCGGGCTGTCGTCCCTCCCTTGTCGTCGTAGTGTGACTGCTACATTAGCTAGAAGTAACTTTTATTTTAAATTGCTAACTTTTGAGATATTTGAAGTACAACTATGAAAAGTTAATTTTGGTAAGCAGGCCAAAACTCTGACACCATATGTTTCTGCAGTAACAAGTTCTATTAAATTGCCCCAGTATTCCCTTCTGTGTGGCGGAAAATGTTTAATAAGTGCAAAAGTATCTAAGCTAGATATTTAGAATAAAATCGACATAATTGGTTTTGAAAATTTGATGTTTTCATCGGACTATGCAAGTTTAAGAAGGGGAAATTTCAATCGCAGACAATCGGTCTTCCACATTCCACTGCTCCTTGCCCTATCCTAGTAATGCCGAGTGCCAGGTTAGGTACCGACAAGTATAAATTTTGAAGTCACTGGTTTGACTCGGCCAGGGTTAGAATAAAACGGGGGTTCGAATTCCACGACCTACCAGGACGGGAGGCGGACGCTCAACGCATGTGGCCGTCGGGTCTGGTTCAAGTAATATTTTTGTTGTTGGTAAATAGTTTTATTCCCAAGAATAAAACATTTTTTTAGCACCGAGGCCCTACTCAGAGTAGGGCGCGGTGGCCTAATTGATAGAGCTTGGGCCTCGCGTGCGGAAGGTCGGGAGTTCGTTCCCCGATCTAGTCAAGCCAATGACTTATAAAATTCATACTTATCACTTCCTAGCCTGGCACTCAGCAGTAATAGGATAGGGCAAGGACTGGTTAGCTCAGTGTCAGGATGATGTGACTGAGTGGGATATCGGGTCATTCTGCTGGTGGCCTGATTTCCCAGTGGGGCAGCACTATAAAGTCGCCATGAGTCCACACTGTCGCAAGTCGGTACCCGTCCTGATATGACCTTAGATGTTGCTAGGACGTAAAACAACAAACAAACCCAGAGTACATGTGAATGACAATCTGATCTAAATCTGGGTGAGAACTGCTTCAGTCAAACCAATGACTTAAAAATGTATACTTGTTGCCTCCTAGCCAGGCGCTCAGCATTATTAGGACAGGGCAAGGACCGGTGTGCTCAGTGTCAGGATAATGTGACTGAGTGGGATACCAAGTCATGGTGCTGGCGGCCTGGTTTCCCAGTGGGACAGCACTATAAAGTCGCCATGAGTGTGCACTGTCACAAGTCGGTACCCGTCCTGATATGCCCTTAGATGTTGCTAGGACGTAAAACAACAACAAACAAAACAAACAGCTTCAGTATGAATTAACTCGAGGATTCCAGTATGAATTAACTCGAGGATTCCACTGGTTCCAGTGTGTGGTCTCTATCTACACTGGTTATTGGGAGTTTGCAAATCAAGTTTGGGATCCTCATCTGGTTAAGCATATCGTAGCTCTGGAACATGTACAACCTCATGCCACAAGGATGATCCCAGGATTGGGAGAGATGGCTGGCATATGAAGATAGCCTGAGGAGACTGAGGCTACCAACATTTTCATATCGTCTCTGAGTCGTCTTTGAGGCGTGCCCTGAACGCGACCCGGTGACATCACTGCTGCTGATGCTCCCAGCCAAGAGGTGGGGTCATTGGAGTCAGATCATTTTGCACACGGCCCATGTATCTTTAGGTACACCTTGGGGTGTTCTATTTGCAATTCTGATGAACAGGATGACCCGAATGGTCCGGACCATGAGAATCGCTTACGGCCGTAAAGTGCCTGTCACACTATGCCAGATTGAGCAATGGACAGAATTGTCTAGTCCGGTGGTATTCGGGCATGATAAGTATCAAAATGTATTAAAATGTGTCAAAATGTTGCGATATCGGGTCAAAGGCTGCTGGACGAACGGACATGAAACGGACATGAAGCGGACATGAAACAGACATGAAACGGACATGAAACGGACATGAAACAGACATGAAACGGACATGAAACGGACATGAACGGATAGCCAATAGACGGTAAGCAGACTAAATGGACTCAAACCAGACAAGAAACACGGTGGCATCCATTCCAAGTTTTGTGCATGTTCAAAACTTTTAATGGATCGGGTCGGATATCAACGGATATCAACGGATATGCAACGGACACAAACCAGACTTTGTCAGATTTCAACAGACTTTGTTTGGTTTCTTTCCGTTTCTCGTAATCCGGTGATGTGTGGCAGGGCCTTAAAGAATACATGTCAAAATCACGTGACCAGGTCTTTGGTTACACGCAGGGACCAGTGGATACCTGCCACACGAAATGGCCCTCTATCGGCAGGCAGACGAACCATGGACTAGTGGCGCCACCTGACGGAAAGTGACAGAAAAGCAGCGTACTACCAAAGACAATGTATGACAAGATGTGCCACTCAGCGCTTTCATATAGGAATTTCTTAAATAATCATGCAGTGACGCCATCCCATGGCAAACAAGGCAATTGGACAGGTCCCTAAACCCAGCCTGACTGCTGTACTATTGAAACAAGGGTAGATGTTCCCTAGCCGACCATCACTGCTGTACCACCAAAGACAATGTATGGCAATTATACTAAATTATTATTCAATTATACAATAATGTATAATTATTATTCAATTATTGCGACAATTATAATCGTACATTGTCTTTGGTACTCCCGCCTTGGTTAGCACACTCCAAAAGTCAGCAAACCATTTCCGCTGTCAGTAGATGTTTGCTGTTTTGTCTGTTGGGTTTTATGTCCCAGCAACATCTAAGGTCATCCTAGAACGGGTACCTACTTGTGACAGTGTGAACACATGATGATTTAATACTAATAATAGTGCTCTCTCACTGTAAGACCAGGTAGGCATGACCCAATATTCCACTCAGTCACATTATCCTGCTACTGGGCTAACCAGTCCTTACCCTATCATAGTAATGCCGAGCACCAGGCTAGGTAGTGATATGTATAAATTTGGTAGGTCAGTGGTTTGACTCAGACAGTATTTCAAACTCCCGACCTTCCACACAGGAAGTCTGCGCTCTTACCGATTCGGCCAGTTAAGGTAGCGAAAGGGCTTAACTTTGTTGAACTTTTCATTTGACTCTCACACGGGGATCGATCCCATGACATACAACAAAGGAGACGGGCACTCCAACTAGCTGGGAATCCGAGGCAGCTACTCGAAGGAAGAAGTGATATGGAACCCAGGCTGCAGACGTCAGTATCATCTGAATGGCACCGGACGCGGTGGCCCAATTGATAGAATGCAGGCTTTTCATGCAGAAGGTCAGGTGTTCAAATCACAGCTGAGTCAATCCAAAGATTTACAACATTGATAATTGTTGCTACCTAGCCTGTCGCCTGGCATTCCGCATCACTAGGATAGGGACTTGTCAGCTCAGTATCAGGATAGTGTGACTGAGTGGGAAATGAGGTCATGGTACCATTGGTCTTGTCACCCAGTGTGATAGTGCTATAAAATCGCCATGAGTGTGCACTGTCACAAGTCGGTACTCATCCTGATATAACCTTAGATGTTGCAAGGATGTAAAACTCAAACAAACCAACAATTTCGTTGACATCAATATGCGTAGATTGGTTTATTATATATACTATGTGAGGCCAAACCAAAAGAAAACATTTTTGTTTCAACATGGCATTTTTGAGTCCCGCCCACCCTCGTTATTTGTATAGCAATTTTGAAGAAAAAGTCAAATTACAAAGACCCCAGAGTGCACTGAACGTTAGTAGTCAGTCCAGCAGGTTTGTTGTCGTTTGTTGGGGTTTTACATGTTAGCAACATCTCAGGTCAGTTTTAAACCTAATTACATGACAAATTTCTTTAATCAATTAACAATTAAACTGAAAATACGACCGCCCTAAATTTCTTGAACCAAATTTAATTGACCCTGCCCCCACGCTTAACGCTATTGCTTGGTTGGTTGTTGGAGTTTGACGTCCTGGCAACATATAAGGTCATATCAGGATGGATACTGACTTGTGACAGTGTCCACTCATGGCAACTTTATAGTGCTGTCTCACTGGGAGACCAGGCTGCCAGCACCATGATCTGATATCCCACTTAGTCACATAATCCTGACACCGAGCCAACCAGTCCTCACCCTATCCTATTAATGCCGAGCGCCTGGCTAGGTAGTGACAAGTATCAATTTCTAAGTCATTGGTTTGACTCGACCAGGGTTCGAATCCCACAATCTACCAAAACGGGAGATAGACGCTCAACTCATTCGGCCATCCCGTCTGATCGTGTGAATAGGGAAATCTCCCTACTACACAAACTGTAAACAGGTTGGAGAGCTTACCTCGTTTGGGTTACGGGTGTTATTGGATGTCTAATTCAATTACCAAGGTCGAATTTGATGAGATTAGGTAGTGAAATGACATATATGACTGTGGCACAATGAGTTTGGGCTAGTTTTACTATTGGAACATATCACAGGAAAGGACAAAATCATACTAAGATCACTGGTTAGTGTCAGGATACTTAGTTTGGGAACTAATTTGTAAAACAACATTTAAATATTAGTGCTTAATCATAAGTTAATGGTTATGGACCAGGTTCCCTGTGTTAGTTACTGTGTTGGTATAACCAAACAACCACATCACAATAGGGGTACCTCCAGTCAGCCATGGGTGTATATGCTGGTCAGTGGCAAACCCTGTGTGACTGCCCCCCAAACCCACACCCACACCCACACCCACACCCACACCCACACCCACACCCACACCCTTTACACCACTTCAAATGCAGTGGCCAGATTACAGGAGGTTGGGGTTAGTTCAGAGAGGGAGAACAGTGAACATGCTAGATTAGGTTTATTAGCTGTATTCATATTTTTATCAATTATTATTATTGTCACTATTATTATTATCATTATAATTATTGTAATTACAAATACATTTATTTATATCATTCTTATTAATGTCAGTATTAATGAAAGTATTATCATTATTATTGTCATTATTATTGTTATTGTTGACATTATATTGTCAGTATTGTTATAATAATTAGTGTCATTATAAATGGCATTATTATTATCGTTATTATTACCATATTATTTGTATTGTCATTGCCATTGGCATACATATATACATATATGTGCATATGTAGAAATACACATACATGCATATGTATATAAACGCATGGTGACAAGTCCTTTATCACATTAAAAGAGCCCCTTGTGTCCTACCCCATCTTCCCTTGTGGTGTGGGTCGTGGGTGGGTGCATCGCTGGGGGCGTGAAAACCAGAGTGGCGCGAGGGTGAAGTGACAGACTCAGAGCCAGCACCCGCACCCCCACCCCTCCCCATCCGTCGAGGTGAATCAAATGCAATGCAAAGCATCAGGACCCCCCCCCCCCCACCCCCCCTCCCGCCGTGTGGGGGGTATAAAGCTAGAAACACACAGGTCGGGGGCTTCACTCGGGCGGAAAGTACAAGCAGGCGGCATGCGGTACTCACCATACCCTACCTCACCTTACCCGACTCGACCTTACTCGACTCGACCTTACCCTGACTCGACTTTACCCGACTCGACCTTACCCGACTTGACCTTACCCAACTCGACCTTACCCGACTCGACCTTTCCTGACTCGACCTTACCCGACTCGACCTTACCCGATTCGACCTTTCCTGACTCGACCTTACCCGATTCGACCTTACCCGATTCGACCTTACAGACATGACCTTACCCAACTCGACCTGACCCAACTCGACCTGACCCAACTCGACCTGACCTGACTCGACCTCACCCAATGTGACCTTACCTGACTTGACCTTACTCGACCTGACCTTACCTGACCTGAACTTACCCGACCTGTCCTTACCCGACCTGATTTTACCCGACCTCACTTTACTCGACCTGATTTTACCTGACCTCACTTTACCCGACCTAATTTTACCAGACCTAATTTTACCAGACCTCACTTTACCCAACCTCACTTTACCCGATTTGACTTTACCCGACCTCACTTTACCCGACCTCACTTTACCGGACCTCACTTTACCCGGCTTGACTTTACCCAACTTGACCACCGGACTTCACTTTACCCGCCTTCACTTTACCCAGCTGGTCTTTAACCGACTTGACCCTACTGGACTTGACTGCCCTGACTTTACCCCACCTGACTTTACCCGACTCGACTTTACCCGACCTGACTTTACCCGACCTGAATTTACCGAACCTGACTTTACCCGATCTGACTTTACCCGACTGGACTTTACCCGGCTTGACTTTACCCAACTTGACTTTACCCGACCTCACTTTACCCAAGAGGGGCCGTATGCAGAAGTCAATGTTAGCGTGGCAAAACGGTGTTTGGCGGGAATTCCCGTTTGGCGGCAAAAAATGGTATGCATAAGTCAGTGATAGGCCTAACACCAGAAGCTTAACCTAGGTTAAGGTAAACCACAAATTTAGCTAGTTTACAGCGGTGTAAGGTATCAAATCTATTCAATCGTGTCATATTTAACAAAGTTACATAGTCAAATAGTGAAATTTTATTAAATTAACCCTAAAATCGAAGCGAGATTAATGCTGCCGCCGCAACGGCGGCGATATTAATATTTATATTTTCGAATCGATGAACGTAAAGTAAACAAATCGCTGCCGCCGCCGCATCGTCATCGCTTTCATCCGCCAGTATGGAAAGCGACGTCGATGGGGTGGCTGGCGGCAATTTATTAGGCCCAAATCTATTCAATGCTATCATATTTGACAGAATTAAATACGCAATAAGTGAAATTTGATCAATTTAACCCTAAATTCGAACCGATATTAACGCCGCCACCGCATTGTCGGCCTTATTCATATTGTCGACTCGAGGGATTTCCCAAATCTATAAATAACTTCACGTTTAGCTATAATGAAAGTGTTACGCGCTCCTGCATACGACTTGACCCAGTTCCTGACGTTGGTGATAGCTAAACGGTAACAGGCTGTAACACCAAACCCCGCTAACACTGACTCCTGCATACGGGCCCTGGGCCTGTATGCATGGAGCGGTGTTAGTGGCGTGTGGTGTTAACCATCTAACACAGGGTAGCTATCACCGGTTATCGGCGGTGTCAAGAACTATGTCAAGCCGTATGCATGGGTGCCTAAACGGTGAGTGTTAGCTAAACGTGAATGTATTTATAGATTTGGGAAATCCCTCGATTCGACAATATGAATAACGTCGCCAATGTGGCGGCGGCGTTAATATCAGTTCGAATTTAGCGTTAAATTGATCAAATTTCACTTATTGCGTATGTAATTCTGTTAAATATGTTAGCATTGAATAGATTTGGGGCGGTTGGTTTCTCCACACACCGGGAACCAGCACGCCTTGTTACATTGACGTTGCCGACAGTATGGATATTGACGTCGATGCGGCGGTGGCGATTTGTTTACTTTACATTCGTCGATTCGAAAATATTAATATCTCCGCCGATGTAGCGGCAGCGTGAATTTCGCTTCGGATTTAGGGTTAATTTGATGACATTTCACTTATTGCGTATTTAATTCTATCAAATATGATAGCATTGAATAGATTTGGGCTCCATCCTCACACTAACCTAACACTAACACTGCTGTAAACCTGCTATGAGCAGAGTTAGAATTTCCAAGTTTAAACTTGCGGTGTTAGGCCTAACACTGCTCCATGCATACCAACTTTTTGGCGCTAAACCAGAAATCCCGCCCTAAACGTGATTTGGCGTGCTAACACCGCTCCATGCATATGGGCCCTGGTCTTTACCCGACTGGACTTGACTGACCTGACTTTACCCAACCTGACCTGACTTTAACTGACCTGACTTTAACTGACCTGACTTTAGCCTATGTGACTTTGCCCGACCCGACTTTACCCGACTTGACTTTCCCGGACTCAATTTTACCCTACTGGACTTTACCCGACTCTACTTTACCCGACTCTACTTTGCCCAATTCCACTTTGCTAAACTCTACTTTACCCAACTCTACTCTACCTGCCTCTACTTTACCTGACTCTACCCTACTTGACTCTACCTGACCCAACTCTACCCTACCTGACTTGACCCTACCTCACTTTACCCAAACTCACTTTACCCTACCTCACTTTACCCGACCTCACTTTACCTGACCTCACTTTACCCGACCTCACTTTACCCAACCTCACTTTACCCAACCTCACTTTACCCAACCTCACTTTACCTGACTCGACTTTACCCTACTCGACTTTACTCAACTTGACCCCACTCGACTTGAACCTACTCGACTTTAGCCATCTCTACTTTACCTGACTCTACTTTGTGCAACTGTACTTTGTGCAACTGTACTTTGTGCAACTCTACTTTAGCCGACTCTACTTTACCCGACTCTACTTTACCCGACTCTACTTTACCCGACTCTACTTTACCCGACTCTACTTTACCCGACTACTTTACCCAACTCTACTCTACCCAACTCTACTTTACCTAACTCTACTTTACCCAACTCTACTTTACCGGAATCAACTTTACCCTACCTGGCTTTACCCTACCTGACTTTATGCGAACTCACTTTCCCCAACCTCACTTTACACGACCTCGCATTAGCCGACCTCACTTTACCCGACCTGACAAGTAATGGTCGGGTAAAGGGAGGTTGGGTTAAGTGAGGTGGTGTAAACTGAGGTGGGGTAAATTGAGGTCAGGTAAAGTGAGGTCGGGTAAAGTGAGGTCTGGTAAAGTGAGGTCCGGTAAAGTGAGGTAGGGTAACGTGAGGTAGGGTAGAGTCGGCTACGGTAGACTCGGATCAGGTGGGTTGGAGTCGGGTAAAGTAGAGTCGCGTAAAGTAGAGTTGGGTAAAGTAGAGTCAGGTAAAGTAAAGTCGGGTAAAGTAGAGTCGGGTAAAATAGAGTCGGGCAAAGTAGAGTCGGGTAAAGTCAGGTCAGGTCAAGTCAGGTCAGCTAAAGTGAGGTCAGGTAAAGTAAGGTCAGGTAAAGTGAGGTCGGGTAAAGTGAGGTAGTGAAAAGTGAAGTCGGGTAAAGTGAGGTCGGGTAAAGTCAGGTCAGGTAAAGTGAGGTAGGGTAAATTGAGGTTGGGTGAAGTCAGGTAGGGTAAACTCAGGTAGGGTAATGTCAGGTAGGGTCATGTCGGGTAGGGTAATGTTGGGTAAAATTGAGTCAGATAAAGTAGTGTTGGGTAAAGTAGAGTTGGGTATAGTAGAGTCGGGTAAAGTAGTGTCGGGTAAAATAGAGTTGGTAAAGTAGAGTCAGGTAAAGTAGAGTTGGGTAAAGTAGAGTCAGGTAAAGTAGAGTCAGGTAAAGTGAGGTCGGGTAAAGCGAGGTCGGGTATAGTGAGGTCAGGTAAGGTGAGGTCGGGTAAAGTGAGGTTGGGTAAAGTGAGGTTGGGTAAACTGGGGTCAGGTAAAGAGAGGTAGCTTAGAGTGAGGTAGGGTAAAGTGAGGTCGGGTAGAGTAGGGTAGGGTAGAGCCGGGTCAGGTAGGGTAGAGTCAAGTAAAGTAGAGTAGGTTGAATAGAGACTGGTAAAGTAGAATATGCTAAAGTAGATTTGGATAAAATAAAGTCTGGTAAAGTAGAGTCGGATAAAGTAGAGTCTGGTAAAGTCAAGTCAGGTAAAGTTGAGTCGGGTGAAGTTGAGTCGGGTAAAGTGAGGTCGGGTGAAGTGAGGTCGTGTAAAGTGAGGTCGGGTAAAGTGAGGTTGAATAAAGTCAGGTAGGGTAATGTCGGGTAGGGTAATGTCGGGTAAGGTGAAGTCTGGTAGGGAAGAGTGGGGTCGGGGAGAGTCAGGTAGGATAGAGTCATGAAAAGTAGTGTCGGGTAAAGTAGAGTCGGGTAAAGAAGAGTTGGGTAAAGTGAGGTCGGGTAATATTGGGTAGGGTAATGTTGGATAGGGTAATGTCAGGTAGGGTAATGTAGGGCAGGGTAGAGTCGGGTAGGGTAGAGTTGGGTAGGGTAGGGTCAGGTAGGGTAGAGTCAGGTCAGGTAGAGTCGGGTAGGATAGAGTTGGGTAGGATAGAGTCAGGTAAAGTAGTCGGGTAAAGTAGAGTCGGGTAAAGTCAAGTCGGGTAAAGTTGAGTTGGGTAAAGTGAGGTCGGTTAAAGTGAGGTCAGGTAAACTCAAGTCGGGTAAGGTGAAGTCAGGTAAGGTGAAGTCGGGTAAGGTGAAGTCGGGTAAAGCGAGGTCTGGTGAAGTGAGGTCAGGTAAAGCGATGTTGGGTAAAGTGAGGTCGCGTAAAGTGAGGTAGGGTAAAGTGAGGTAGGGTAATGTCAGGTAGGGTAGAGTCGGGTAAAGTAGACTTGGGTACAGTTGAGTTGGGTAAAGTCGAGTCGGGAATGGTCGAGTCGGGTAAAGTCGAGTCGGGTAAAGTCAGGTCAGGTAAAGTCGTGTCAGGTAAAGTCAAGTCGGGTAAAGTCGAGTCGGGTAAAGTCAAGTCGGGTAAAGTCAGGTTGGGTAAAGTCGAGTCAGGTTATAGAGAGGGTTTAAATACACAAATCAGACACTTGCCAGATCATTCAATGTATTCACTATTTCGACATGAGTACTGCATGCCGTAATTACACCTCCACTGACAGCTGAGCCCACTGAGTGTGAACCTGTCATAACCACTTGGAATAGGTGTTAGGGTGGATTGGATTTGGTATCTCAGGCCCACAGTGCACTGCAGACACACCTCTGAAGGCACGTACTACCCATGGGTTAACTTGTTATTAGCAAATGGAGGATTACTGTGCATCATGTGATGCAGTCAACCATACATATACTCTTTAGTAACATCGGTAAGTTCTTCCGCACTTTATATTATTTATTTTATTGTTATTGCTATAGGTCGGGAATAATTATAATGGTGAGTGTATGTCAATAATAATAATAATCTCAATAATAATTACATTAATAGTGATGATAATAATGGTGGGGAATGAGCGAGTGCTCATTCAGGGTCATTGCGGGGCATGCGGGGCAGCAAGGCAAAACCCCCCCCCACCCACCATCGCCGGGTGGGGGGGGGGGGCACACACACACACACACACACACTCCCAGCTAACTCCTGGCTCATCCGGCCAATCACAGCCTACCTCATAACTGCTACCCAAGCCTCTACGCTGGTCACTCCGCTTCACCCATCCGGACTGACCACTGCTCAATTTTACCCCCCCGCCCGCACCGCGAAGAAAGATAAACAATAACAATAATCACCAATTAATTCTATTATATCAATTAACCAATGGTCAGGACCATTTATGTAATTAACCATTTATTAATTAATTAACTTTCTACTGTTACTATATAATAATTTATATATTACTTTACTCAACTACTGCTACCCGCTGGTTGACATCTCACCTTTGCCTCGCCTTGATCATCTGTCCCCCCTCATTCATGCCATTCTCATCCCCTACTCTGATCACCACATGACTCTGATTCCTTGCAGCTCGCGGACGGCCGCAAATCAGCAAAACCATTCATGTAATGCCCCTGGGGGCCGCCCGGAATAAAGACATGTTATCCCACTCATGCCTCCCCGTCCTGTGTGCCTAGCCGCAATGACATTAATAATGTCCGGTCGTCCTCCCGGCCTCCCCGTTCCCCTACCTCCCCTCCCGCTTTCCCTCGGCAGCTGGCGCTTGGTGGGGGTGGGCAGGGGGAAAGGGGGGGGGGCGGCGACGCACGGGGGAGCGGAGGGCATTCTTTATTCACAGCAATAATAATGTCAATAATAATAATGACAATAATAATAAGGACGATGATAATAATTTATATTAATATTGACATTAATAAATATGACATATATAATTATAATAATAATGACAATAATAATAATGCTAATAACAATGATAATAATAATTATTACAAATATAGGTACTAATACAGCTAGTAAACCTAATCTGGCATTTACACTGTTATCCCTCTCTGAACTAACCCCTAACTCCCAGTAAGCTGGCCGCTGCATATGGAGGGGTGTAAAGGGTGTGTGTGTGTAGGGGGGTGGGTAGTGATAACCAACAATAAAATAAATAAAATATAAATACAATCATATTTAAGGTAACTTTTCCTTAATGTTGTTGTACCAGCAAGGCAGCCATATTTGTAGTGATTATACATCAGATGCATAATCACAGTGAATTATTTATTATGTATATATATATATACATATTGGGATAAAAAAAAAAAATCTAAATGATGTACAACAGTCCCCTTAAGGCCCTGTCACACTACGACGTTTCCCACCAACGCGCGTCGACGTGTTGCCTTTTTGGTCGAAACGTCGGTACACGTCCGTTACGTTACCGGCGCGTTACTGGCGCGTTAACGGCGCGTCATACACGTTGAGGGATAGCAACGTGTGAATCGACACGTCGGCGGCCGTCGGCGCGCGTCGGGCCGCATCGAGGTTTTGTGCGGGCCGCAACTTTCGACGGGCCGCAATGCGTCAGCATGTTGGTGGGTGCATTACGGACGCGTTAGTAACACGTCGACACCCGTTGGCGGCGCGCCGGCGGGACGCTGGCAGGACGTTGATCAACGTCGGTTAACGTTGGTTTTTTTTCCCCCAAAATGCCACCGTTCCGTCGGCGCGTCCATCACGTCCGATCGACGGGTAGTCGGCGCAATATTGGCATTGTTCCAGCGTTTCTCGGCGCGTTGGACGTGTTGCCGGCGCGCCTGGATGCATTGGCCGCGCGGTGTGGACGCGCTGCGGGCGCGTTCTAACGTGTTGCTGGCGGGTATGTACGCGTTGACACGGTACTAACACGACACCACGTCAACGCGCCGAAACTGCGCCGACAGCGCGCCGACAACACGCCGATGGCAAGCTGGGACGTTGACATGTTGTTCCGCCGCATGTCGAAACGCATTGGCCGCGTGCCAAAAACACGCCACTAAAACGCCACAACCCGTCAAACTTTCTCCCAAACCGCCGAAGAGTTGGACGTTTGTCGACGGGTTGCAAATATTTTGCGCGTTGCCGGCGCGCCGGTGAGAAACGTCATAGTGTTACAGGGCCTTTAAGACCTCCCCCAGTGGCAAGTGGAAGAATATGAGTGGTCCCCAGACCAGCATATACCCCCATGGTTGACTGGAGGTGCCCATTGTTTGGGATTTTCTGCCATACCAGCAGAATACTATCATGGACAGTTCTGGCCTGTATCCATTTGTTGTAACTAATGAATTATTTCCTAATATTCCCTGTTAATTTACTCAATCTGGTCCAAACTAAATATCCTGAAAATATTCAGGAAATTAGATATAATCTTTTGCTTTCTAGTAATGTATTCTAATATGAAAACATCCCAAAACTCAGTGTGCCACAACCATATTTGTGAACCTGCACATTAATCCTATATAAAATTCGACCTTCGTAATTGAACCGGGGTCAAATTAGGTATTTTAGCCACCGTAGCCCAAACGAGGTAAGCTCTCCAATCTGGTAAATAGAGAAAAAATAGTTGAAGGGAGGATGGGGTACGGGTGCCCAATTTTGACAAAAGTGATACAAAATGGATTAACACAATTAGACCCTTATTCTTTTATATGGATGCTACCCGGATTTGTGTTGTTGGTTCCTCTGTGAGACAGACCAGACGGTATGGCCAAATGAGTTGAGCATCCTTCTCCTGTTTTGAGAGATCGGGGGATCCGAACACATGTACATGTGTTCGAACCCTGGTCAAATCAAACCAATGTCTTATAAAACGATACTTGTCGCTTCCTAGCCAGGTGCTCAGCATAATTAGGATAGAGCAAGGACTGGTTGGCTCAATGTCAGGATAATGTGATTGAGTGGGATATCAGGTCGTGGTGCTGACGGCCTGCTCTCCCAGTGGTGCAGCACTATATAGTCGCCATGATTGTGCACTGCCACAAGTCGGTACGCATCCTGATATGACCTTAGATGTTGCTAGCACGTAAAACAACAACAAACAAGCAATCCTGTGTTAGACAGTGCCTGCTACGACCTACTGACCTGATTTTGATGACAAGGAACCAAGCCAAGTTGGTCACGTCATCCATGCGGTTATATTCTCATTCAGACCTATTTCGGGAAATAGTATAGATAGTTGTTTTCCGCATATTCCATGTCATACATCCGTGTCACGTATTGCACACCGGACATCACATATTGCATCTCGCCTGTCGCATGCCGCACATCACATATCGCATGTCGCATGTCGCATGTTGCATGTCGCGTGTCGTAAATCGTACATCGCATGTCGCTTAGCACATGTGACATGTCGCATATCACACATCGCATGTCACATGTCGCACGTCGCATGGAGCATAGAGCATGTACCACGTGTCATGTCACATATCGCATGTCGCATATCGTATATCGCATAGCCCACGTCATCATAGAAAAGATCATCTTCACACAACAAAACTCTCTGACTACAGCTACACACGTACACATATCCAACAAGATAGTTAGCTAATACCCCTGTCACACTACGACGTAACAGGCCAGCGAGTGGGCAACATAAACATCACTTATTTACGTTGAGATACGTCGAAATTCTTGGTGTTTCAGGGCCAAGTTGGACGTCAGTGCAACGTAGTGGAGATAGGCAAAACATCGAACCAACGTAGTGGTAAGGCATGAGAACATTGAAAAAATGCTCACGGAATGCTCGCACAATTCAAAACACGAGGCGGAAGTACATGATGTGGAAAATTTATTCAGAGTAGGGATGAAGTAAAGGTAGTAATCAAATGTCAAGTAGCAGTAAGTCAGTAATCAGTAATCAAGGTAACGAATAGGAAGGTCACGGTTGAGTACAGTAATGAGTGTAGTAGAAATCAATCAGGTTCAAGGGTAGATCAAGTGTCAATAAGTGATAATGCGTTGGGTCAAGTGTTCAGGTAGATAAGTCAATAGTGATGGGTACGTTAATGAGTCGATAATCAAGGTAGGCAAGAAATGAAGTCTCTGGGTGACCCGGACCTCAACCAAATAAAGTGGAGAGGGCCCGGGTTGCCGCGGTGAAGGAGCGGGCCGGTACGTATTGGTGTACGGCCAACGATCGCCAGTGTCCGAGGTCCTGGACGTCTTGGATAGGTACACCGGCGGCCGCGCAGGCCTGTGCAGCGCCTCGACGGAGGCTGTGGAGGGTGTAAGCCCGATGGTCAGGGCATCCAATGTCTCGGAGTGCAGCGTGAAGCGCAGTGGTGAGAGTCGAGAATTGGTGGGCCATATGTTGTGTAGGATAGTCTTGTAGGAGAGGGGGGTGTGAGGGGGGTTGTAGGGGGGGAGGGGGCGTCGACTTGATTGGTGGTTATGTCGTCGATGTCTTCACTGGCGTGTGCCCGGTCGTGGTAGGTGAGGAGGGCGTCTGGTGCCGCGGCTGGGTCGAGTTCGTCGTCGTCTGGGGGGCTGTGGGTTGGCTGGCGGTGGCGGGTTGGACGCATATTATGGTGGCGTCAGTCGGCTCATATCGCACGACAATATCTGTGGTGATGGAGGTGTGTGGGCGTTGTCGGGTGTTCGACCGTGTGCGTGGCCGGACACGGGTGGTGGTGGCGGTGGGGGTGTGTGGGGGAGGGTCAGTGGGAAGACGTTGGGGTTGGGGGGCGGGAGGGGTGAGAGGAGGGGGGAGGGGTGGAGGGTGGGGGGTGTGGGGGTTTGGGGGGGCGTTGGGGGGGGTCGGGGTCAGAGTGTGTGTGCTGGCCGGAAGTGGGGAGATTTCGATTTCCGGTTCCGGGTGGGGGCTTCCGGGGTCTGTGTTCCGGGCGGCATGTGTCTGAGGACGGGTTATGGCAGCGGTGTCGGGTAGGCGAGCGGCGTCGTTGTCCGGGGCCGTCCAGGGTGCCGCGGCGGTGTCGGGTAGGCGAGCAGCGTAATGGCCATTAGCGGTGTCGTTAGTGGCGGCATCGGGGTCGGGGGTGGCGACTGATGGGCCGGAGGCGGCGACATCTGATGGTGAGAAGTGGCGGTCTGCGTCCGGCATGAGGCGGCGGTTAGGGGTGTCCAGTGACGCGTGTTTTGAGCTGCTCCAGCTTCTTTTGGCGGGAATCTCAGCATCGGTCTGGGCCGTTCTGGCCGTTACGCCACGTGGTGCGTTTTTGGCGGGAGCGGGGTCGGTGGGCACGTCAGTGTGGGCGGGTTCGGTCTCAGTGCCGTATGCGTGTGGTTTTGGGTCCCAGGGCGGGATTGTCGGGACGAACCTGCGTGTAGAGGAGACGAGGCGTAGGGCAGGTGGGGTCGGCTGCGGCGTGTCGCGTGCATCGTCTGAGGTGGCGTTTTCTACGGTCTCGCCAGGGCCGCTATCTAAAAATCCGCCCTCGCTGATTCTTCCGTGTCGAGTGCCGCGGCTTTGCTGTCGCTTTTTGTTGTTGCACTCTTGCTCTCTGTGTGGGTTGGATTTTTTATACTTATTAGCGCACCAGGCGCACAGATGTGCGCGTCGGTCGCTCCCGGTGCCGTGGGATGCGGTGTACCCACAATCCGTGCCCCAGTTCCATTTGTGGCATGGGTGCCCGTCCGTCTCAGTGTTAAACTCTGGGCGTCTGTAGGGTGTAGTGTTCGTGGCTGTCGTTTGTTCGTCAGTGCGTGAGTGGTGGGGTCTGGTCGTGTGATCGGCCTTAGCGGCTCGCCTCTCCTCTTCTTTTCGTATGCCTGCAAGGCAGGCTGCGCGCTGAAGGTCTTTAATGGCCTGTTCGTCGCGCCAGGCCTTAGGGAGGCGGCTGTCTTCGATCATGGAGAAAACCTTCTCCGACCAGGCGAGGCATGTGTCCCACTTCCACTCTGCGGCCATGTCAAACATCTCGTCCTGGTGGCTGAGTATGGGTTTTATCCATGACTGGGGCACTTTGGGGTCTTTCCGCATGCGTGACAGGGCCGCCAGGTACTCGTGCCACGTGCTCTCCCCCGGGCCCACCTTGCCCTTGCGCTCGTCCCTAATAACGTACGTGTGGGGGCGGAGTTGGGTCCTACCTCTTTTGTCGTTCCGTCCGTTTGGGTTGGTTCCGATAATGGCGTCGATCACCTCGTTTTAGTGGTAGTCGTCTTCGCTCGAGGATGTGGCGGTGGCGCACCGTGCATGGCGCGACCTCCTGTGTCTTGGTCGCTCTTGAGATTCTGACCTGTTGCGTCGATCCTTATGGGTGCGTTGGCTGCGGGGCATGGGTTTCGGCGATCTGGGTGATCTCGGTGAGCGTGCGTGGGAGGTCGTAGCATGTGGCGTTGGAGATTGGTCCGGGTCTGGGGTGCCGCGTTTCCTGCGTTTGGGGACGGGTCTGTCGTCCGACGAGTTACTCTGCGATCGCTTGTCTGTCTTGCGCGTCTCCAGTGCCTTGATCCTATCCGACATCGTTTTGGCCACTTCGGCTTGCTGGCGTATTGAGTCGGTCACAGACTGTCTGAGCATAGTGAGCTGCTCGGCCGCAGACATGTCGTCGTCGGTCGTTTCGTCCGCAGTGGTTTTGGGTTTAACTACCACGGAACGTGGTCTGCCCCGCTGGCGTGGTGTGCGTGTGGCCTCGTCAGACACGGCGGCGGCAGTCTATATAATGATAAATGTTAAAATATAAAAACCCAAAGACATATAGAGGATGTGTGAAATTGGTAAACTATTATTCATTGAGTATAGAATTTGTATAATTGAATAGTCTTTGAAGGGAGTGTCACTTCCGAGCTTGACTAAGAACAGTCTTTGGAAGAGTCACCTCACATGCCCCCTCCCCCCCCACATGGTATTGTTATGATCATTGACCACTGCATTGTATTCTAATTGGAGGATTAAGTCAGGTGACCACTGCATTGTACTGTGATTGATGAATGGAATCATGTGACCACGGCCATCTTGAATTCTGGAAAACCTATATAAGCCAATAGATTGAAGAGACTCACTCTCTTACTTTTCACTCTTACGCTGTTTTCCTTCATTACCTGTAGTGCTTTCATTTGACCTATTTACACTACCCACACCACCAGCCGGCACGTTTACAGTACGTTAGACATACATTAGACATACTGTATCCATACATTTTCAATACGGTGTCAATACGTACTGACTTGTGACAGTGTCCACTCATGGTGACTTTATATTTATAGTGCTGCTCCACTGGGAAATCAGGCCGCCAACACCATGACCCAATATCCCACTTAGTCACATTATCCTGACACTGAGCTAACCAGTCCTTGCCCTATCCTATTAATGATGAGCGCCAGGCTAGGAAGCGACAAGTATCAATTTTATTATAAGTTATTGGTTTGACTCGACTGGGAACCAAACTTCCGATCTCCCGTACGCGAGGCCCGCGCTCTATCGATTCGGCCACCGCGCCCGGTAATATGACCTTAGATGTTGCCAGGATGTAAAACTCTGACAAACAGACAAAACACTTCGGATGTCCAGCGTCCCTGACTAAGTACTTTTCTCCCGTTTAACATTAGTTGGGTACAGGTGCAGAATCCGATAAAAGCATAAAAATTGTCACAAGAAAAACACCCTATCTAGCTTCGAACCAACGCATCCAACTTGAATACTGGTGCACTTATTAAGTATTTATGGCTACACAGAAGGACAAACTGGGTCAATTTAAAGTTGCATAGTCCGATGGTTTTAAGTTTCTGATATTTTCTGAGATAAATATATTAGGTTGATCGCTATAATCTACCTTACTTTAAGTTGAAGTAACGTTTATTTTAAATGGCTAACTTTTGAGATATTTGTGGTGTAAGCATGCAAAATTAATTTTGGCAAGCACACTAAAACTCTGACACCATACGCTTCTACAGTAAGAAGTTCTATTAAATTGACTCGATCTTCCCTTCTATGTAGCGACAAATGTTTAATAAATACACAATTATCTAAGTTAGATATGTAGAATCAAATCTAGATAATTCTTTTGGTTTTGAAAATTTGATGTGATGTTTTCATCGGACTATGCAGCTTTAACAGAACCTGTTACTCCTGAAGCCAATGGGGGGGCGGTCCGAGTTTTTACATGGACGCCAACATGAATTTCACACCTCAAATATGTCTTCAGTTAGCCATTTTAGAAAAAAGTTACTTCAAAATAAAGTAAGGTTTGATTGATTGATTGATTGGTGGTTGCTTTACGCCGTGTCGGCAGCATAGGCCATATTCACGGCGAGAAATGTTTGTTTTTTGTTCAAACCATCGCTTTTACATGTAAAAGCAGACAATCAATTATGTGCCAATAGACACTAATTAAATTAGAAAGCTCACAATCATATATCTGTGGTCAAGGGAAACAAATTCCCATAGAAAAAGAAAAGTTTCATTAATAATTAATAGAATCCATTTAGTAAACTATATAAGGTGGTACAGTCCAGCTGCCCTCAAAAAGGCTAAAATGTTTTCCTGTTTTACCTTAGTAAAAAGGTCATGCATACTGCCTGCAGTGTAGAACCGTTGGCGCAGGGCCAAAAAATCAACGCAACTTAGTAAAATGTGTTTGAGTGTCAGTGGGGACTGACACCCAATACATTCAGGGGGAGGTTCCCCCTTGAGCAGAAAAGCATGTGTAAGCCACGAGTGGCCAACACGGCAGCGACTAAGGACCACTTGGTCCCGCCGACCTCCCGCATGAGTCTGTGGTAGACTATAACGATCAACCTAATATATTTATCTCAGAAAATGACAGTAACTCAAAATGATTGGACTATGCAACTTTAAAGCTGCATAGTCCAATGAAATATCAAATTTTCAAAACCAAACCAATTATCTAGATTTGCTTTTACATATCTAACTTAGATACTGATGCACTTATTAAGCATTTGTTTCTGCATAGAAGGCAATACTGAATCAATTTAACCGAACCTTGTGTCGTGGTGTTCTCTGTGGCGGAGTGGCTAGAGTGTCTGACTTTTTCTAGGTCGGATTCCTAATCTGAAGGTTGGTGGTTTGATTCCCCGTGCCCCCACCTCTGCCAATTTGGATTTCCACCACTGTTTATAACTTACAGCATCATCAAAGGCTAGTTGCTCTCATACCATGTCTATGTGGTGTGGGAGGTTAAAAATCCCTTGGGTCGGTAAAAGTGTAGGCTCGGCTTTCTATCGACAAACTGTCTAATGGTGAAAACAATTCTATTCAAACTTATCCATGACAGGCAGTATAAATCTTCAAGAAAAAAACCAAAAAAAAACCTGTTACTGCAGCAGTCTATGGTGTCAGACTTTTGGCAAGCTTGGCAAAACTAATTTTCCATTTTTGCACTCAAAATATCTCAAAGGTTTTCCATTTAAAATAAAAGCAACTTTGAACTAATGTAAAGTAGATACTAGTGATCGATCTAATATATTTATCTCAGAAAAAACACAGAAATTCAAAACCATTGGACTATGCAACTTTAAGGAGGGGTAATTTCAATCGCGGACAATTGGTCTTCCTCATTCCACTGCTCATTGCCCTATCCTAGTAATGCAGAGGGCGAAGCTAGGTATAGACAAGTATACATTTTTAAGTCATTGGTTTGACTCAGTCAGCGGTTCGAATCCGACGACCTACCCAAACGGGAGGCGGGCGCTCAACTCATTCGACCATCCTGGATGCCAAATTCTGCACTTGGATCTACATGCTACCCTGTGTATACATGTATACGTTTGTTGGTGTCTTACGTCCTAGCAACAGTCTGCCCTGATGGTATGACCTGAGGACACCCCGTCCTGATATGACCTTAGATGTTGCTAGGACGTAAAACAACAACAAACAAACAAAAAACATGATATGACACCGGATTCTATGCAGACGACCAGACAGTGGTGGGAAGGAGAGGTGGGGGGGGGGGAAGTCGAGGGGGGGGGGTCTGTGTGTCTATCCGGGTACTATGCCACAGGGGACTACTCAGTCGGGCTCTCTCCACGCTCCGGTAAGCACGTTTCCCAGGATAGCGAATCGCACCAAGCCCCGCCGGCCAACAGGTTCATTAGTTGGTTGTTGGAGTTTTACGTCCTGGCAACATCGAAGGTCATATCAGGATGGGTAAGGTTATATCAGGACCATTTCGCTTCCTTAAATAGTAAATGTGCCGGGTACACATTCATATGCCTCTCTTGGTTGTTGGAGTTTTATGTCCTTGCAACATCTAAGGTCATATCAGGATGTGACAGTGTGCACTTGTGACACCTTCTTAGTGCGGCCTCACTGGGGAATCAGCCCGCCAGACTATGACCTGGTATCCCACTCAGTCACGTGGTCCTGACACTGAGCTAACCAATCCTTGCCCTATCCTATTAATGTTGGGCGCCAGGCTAGGAAGTGACATAAATCACTTTAGTAAGTCATTGGTTTGACTCGACCAGGAACCGAACTCCCGATCTCCCGCATGGAAGGCCTGCGCTCCAACATAGTCGCTTAGAGTTGCATAGTCCGACGGCTTTGAGTTTCTGTCACCTTTTGAGATAACAATAGTAAGGTGATTGTTACAGGCTAATGTACATTACTTTATTACCGGGCGTGGTGACCTAATCGGTAGAGCGCAGGCCTCGCATGCGGAAGGTCAGGAGTTTGGTTCCCATTCGAATCAAACCAATGACTTTAAAATTGATACTTGTCACTTCATAGCCTGGCAGTCGGCATTAATAGGATAGGACCAAGAACTGGTTGACTCAGTGACAGGATAATGTGGCTGAGTGGGATATCGGGTCATGGTGCTGGTCGCTTCATTTCACAGTGGGGGTGCACTATAAAGTCGCCATGAGTGCACACTGTCACAAGTCGGTTATATTATTATATTAGTTCTTTCGAATAGATTCATTTCTAATTTTCTAATTTTTAAACGGCGATGCAAATGTAAACCAAGATGGCGGATTTAGTAAATACTATAAGATGTGGAGTTCTTTATCATAGAATATATCACTGTGCTATACAATTCCGGGTGACTTAGTCTGCTTATCTATAATCATCTTGCAGGTGTCGAGCACCATCTTTAAATGACCATATTCTTCAATATGTGACGGACCACGTCCTACTCCATTTGAGGAATAAAGGAGTAAAACCAAGATACTTCATGCTCCAAGGCACTCACTGCCTTCTTTATTCTACCAAGGTCGGAATAGGAAGTGACCTGTCACGGCCATGCCGGTGTCGCAGTTTGAGCACCCTGCCAGTTTCAGCTGACTGCATACACTCAAACTCAAGGCATTGTCAATGGTCGTGAGCAATCTTCATACAGAAAATACAGAAGAAGTGAAATATCTCTAAAACCACACCACCTATTAACAAATTGCTTAGTACTCATATAGAAAACATCTTTACCAAAAAGATTATATTAAATTTATAGGGTTAGGGTTCTTGATTTCTATTTATTTTTAATAAAACTAATGTTTTGCACTGCGCGTACCGTTAAACTCAAGGCATTGTCAATGGTCGTGAGCAATCTTCATACAGAAAATAGAGGAAAAGTGAAATATCTCTAAAAGCACACCACCTAGAAACAAATCGCTTGATACACATATAAAAAACATCTTTACCAAAAACATTATGTTAAATTCATAACGTTAGTGACGATGCTGTTAGATTTTGATGCATGCGCATGAAACTGACAGTCAGCTGAAACTCGCAGGGCGCTCAAACTGCGACACCGGGCAGCACATAACCTCACTCACCGAAGGTTTCGGTGCAAGCAATAAGTGAAACAGTCCACTGTGGGGACTGTTCCTGCTGGCGTGCTGCCACCTGTTGCTACTTCTTAACAAACAGGGGTCAGTGTCATCACCACCGCCACCGCCACCGCCACTACCACCACCACCACCACCGTGTGGTAGTGGGGCTCATCGCAGAGTGCTCCAAATGTATAAGCTAGGTATTCAACGCCTCCAACAAGCACTCCTCCTGCTAGCTCTACTCTCTGGCAGCCACCTGGCGGGAATTTCCGTGAAGCTCTGTCCGCCATCCTGCGTCTGCAGCGTCGCGACTTCCGGTCTGCGCGTCGGGCCGTGCGCTGTCGACCCGGCCGCGTCGCTGGCGCCACTGCTCGCCGCGCATGCCAACATCCGATCCCTCACCGTGCAGGACGCGCGTCTCGGCCGACTTCCGGCTCAGACATGCGCACTGCATCGGCTCGAGACGCTGGTGGTGTGGCGCAATCAGCTCCTGACACTGCCCTGGTATTGTCTGAGGCGCCTGACGCGTCTGCGCAAAATCGACGTCTCGAACAACCGGCTTGGGCGTATTCCAAACGGCGCCCTCTACGACTTCCACGCACTGCGCTCGTTGGTCATGCAATACAATCGCATCTCGGAGATCGGCACTGATGTCTTCGCGCAGACACACAGACTACCATGGCTGACCTTTATTGACCTGAGATACAACCACCTGACCAGCCTCGGACTGTGGCCTGTCATGTTCACCAATAGAAGCATGAAGGTTTATCTCCAATACAACCAGATTTCAACTTTCACCAACTCGGTCGGTTGGAGGTTCCGCTGCAGCCTGCTGGCGCCCACTGGCGTCCACATAAATCTGCGATGGAACCAGATCACCCACCTCTCGGATATCACAAATGGCTGGCAGCTGTCGGTGTCGGACCTGCTGTGTGCTCTGTTGAACTCTGCCATTGACATCAGAAAGAACGACTTTGTGTGTGACTGTGTCGACTATGCCATCTACGTCGAGCTGAAGACCCACGCCACGTCGTGGTACATTGAGAACTTGTTCTGCAATAAGCCGACAGCGCTGCACGGCAGGAAGATCTTCACGGTGCCGCTCGCTGAGTTCGTCTGCCACGTGGGCGAGCAGTGTCCGGCACAGTGCGTTTGCATTCACCAGCCTTACTACAAGATGATGTCAGTGCAGTGTGACAACTCTGGATTACAAGCCCTTCCAGAGCAACTCCCGACACTTCCCGAGCTCGACTACAGACACGAACACGGACACGGACACGGATATGGCAACAGTAAAGGCAACCGATATAGCTTTGACAACAGCTACAGTCATGACAACGACAATGGATACGGAAATAGAGGCGGCACTAACAATGGCTATAGACATGGCAATGATAACGGATATGGAAACAGAGGTGGCACTAATAATGGCTATGGACATGGCAATTACAACGGATACGGAAATAGAGGCGGCACTAACCATCGCTATGGACATGGCAATGAGAACGGATATGGAAACAGAGGCAACACTAACCATCGCTATGGACACGACAATCATAACGGATACGGAAACAGAGGTGGCACTAACAATGGCTATGGACATGACAACAACAACGCATACGGAAATCGAGGTGGCACTACCAATGGCTATGGACACAGCAATGACAACGGATATGGAAATAGAGGCGGCACTACCAATGGCCATGGACATGGTAATGACAACAGATACAGAAACAGAGGCAGCACTAACCATCGCTATGGACATGACAATGACAACGGATATGGAGACAGAGGCGGCACTAACCATCGCTATGGACATGTCAACGGTAACGGATATGGAAACAGAGGCGGCACTAACAATGACTATGGACATGACAACGACAATGGATACAGAAATAGAGGTGGCACTACCAATGGCTATGGACATGGCAATGACACTGGATACACAAATAGAGGCGGCACTAACAATGGCTATGGACATGGTAATGACAACGGACACAGAAACAGAGGCGACACTAACAACGACTATGGCTACGACCTGCAACTTTCCAGAAACAACATCACAAGCGTCGAGCACAAATCGTACCTGAATAAAACCAGGCGCATCTCCTTGGCACACAACAAAATCCAAAACATCAGTGTGGACGCTCTGAACGCGCTTCGTGGCGCCGCCCTGGTGGCACTGAACAACAACGCACTGCCGTACCTACCGTGCAATGTGAGCGCCGTGAACATGAGCAGCGTGTGGGACCTGCGCCTGTCCGACAACCGTTGGGTGTGTGACTGCCATGCGGTGGAGACCCGGCAATGGCTGATCCGCACACGGGCGGCCATATCCGACTGGAGCGGCATCCTCTGCTGGGGGCCGCCGCGCCATCATGGCATGAACCTGCTGCTGCTCACACCGAATGAACTAACCTGTGGGGCGCCACCGCCTCCCCCTAAGGGTCCGCTCTTCGCATCGCTGGTCACCATGGCAACCTGCGGCATTGGAGCCGTCCTGTTCGCTTGCATATTAGTCCTTTTTAGCTACCAGAAGCGCACGTGGCTGCGGCGTAATCTACCCCACGTCTGGCATCCGGCCGGCTTTGACGAGTGCGACGGTGAGGTGAAGGACTTCGACATCTTCATCTCTTACGCTAACGAGGACTCTGAATATGTCGACGATCAACTCATCCCAGACCTTCAGCAGCGTGGCTACCGGGTCGCGCACCACCGCGCCCACTTCAGGCTCGGCAAGCCCATCATCAACAGCATCGATCAGTGCATCCTGGGAAGCAAGCGCACCCTGGTGGTGCTGACGCACAGCTTCTTGCTCAGCAAGTGGTGCATGTGGGAGTTCGGCGTCGTGCTCGAGGCAGACCGGATCCAGAACACACAGCGCCTGCTCGTCGTCAAGAGCGCCGACGTCGCGGTGGCGACGCTCGGGCTCGCCATGCAGGCTTACTTCCGGTGGCACTCGTACATCGAGCGCGACTCGGCCTCGTTCTGGGAGAACCTGGAGCCAGTACTTCCGATGGATAAGCTGGGTGAAGCGGAACGCCTTCAGGACTCAGACACAGTGCTCCTGTCTGGTGATGACGACAATGATGATGATGACTGATGACTAATGATGATGGTTATGACATTGGTGGTGATGATGATGACTGATGAATAACAATGATGGTGATGGCATCAGTGATGATGATAATGATGATGATGGACAATGATGATAGTGATGGACAGTGATGATGGACAATGATGATAGTGATGGTGACAACATCAGAGGTGACAATGATGATGATGAAGACAATGATGGTGATTATGGTGGCGATGATGATGATGACAATGATGGTCTTGCCATTGATGATGCCAACAAGGATGAATACATTAATGATGATGACGACGATGATGATGGTGACAACATTGGTGATGATGATGATGTCAATGATGCTAATGATATTGACAATGATGATGATGATGACAATGAAGGTGACAACAATGGTAAAGACATTGATGCATATATATGCATAATTATACACATATACACGCCTACATGCGGATATATGTGCATATATACTCATATATATATACACATATATGTGTGTATATATATGCATATATACATATCTGCGCATATATATGTGTAGATGTGCGTTTATATGTGTATATATGCGCATATATACACATATATTCGCATATAAGTATTTATGCATATATTTGCATATATATGTATATAACGGTATGGTTCTTAGCATATATATGCATAATTATATACATATACATGTATTTATGCTCAAATACCGCCAACTTCTCCAGCACACACTTATTAGTCTCTTCCATCTGTAGTAGCAGCTTCTCCTGGATCGAAATCTCATGTCGTCTACCTGTAGGGCTTATACCCCAGTCACACGAGAGGCAGCGTTCGCCGCCAACCTCCCTACGCCCAAAAGGACGCCAACCACCCAGCATTCCATTCGATACACGGATTCAAATACGTTGTAGGCGCCATGTCGCCGCCATGTCGGCGCCGACCACACGGTGACTGCAGCATCGCATGTGTTGGTGCAAACCCAGGGCGGTGCCAGGGCGGTGCCATGTCGGCACCATGTCGGCGCCATGTCGCCAACCATTTTGAATGGCGCCGCCGGAACAGGACGTAAGGAGGTTGCACATGCAGCAGCAGCAACCTCCTTGTGTCCAAAATTCCCGAAATGGACGCCGGGAGGTTGGCGTCCTCGCGGCGACAGCACTCAATCAGGGCGTAAGGAGGGCGCAAGGAGGAGGTTTTGACGTCGCAAATCGATCGTTAGCGAACGCAGGCCTCGTGTGACTGGGGTATAACCGTCACTCCGGAAGACCGACGTGATTTTGAAGTACTAGGGCCACCCGAATCAAGCAAATCCTCCACGACAAATGGCGATTCTGTGGAGTTAAGCAGTTCTTTTGAATGACAGCCACGCCCTCTTTTAAACACCTTCGGCATTCTGAAGTAGATACTGTCCCAGTGATGAAGGTAAAGTCTAAGAAATTAACGAATCCTCTCTCTGGGTGACGACGAGCAAGTGACCGTTACAGTTACATGCATTCGATCTGATTTATGAGTAGTCAAGGCAATAGGATGCAGCAGGGTTGATCAGCAACCTATGCCAAGCCGATGTGTGGTGCCCGTTTCTTCGTTATAATTAAAGATGTTACCGTGCAACATATCCAATGCTTCCACTACAAATATCACTATAAAGATGTCATGAGTGCACACCGTCACAAGTCGGTACCAGTCCTGATATGACCTTAGATGTTGCCAGGACGTAAAACTCCAACAACCAACCAACCAACAAAGAGCTTCACAAAGGTTACCCAGAAGTAGGGCAGAATTAGTGAATTTGTGAATTAACCTGCTGTGTTCAACTTTAAAGTATGGAGAGACAAACATTTGAAACCAACAGATTATCCAATTTTACACCGACAAAAGGCCCGTTTATACTTTTGACGGCGTGTGACGGCACAACACGGCGCAAGCCAACGTTCCCATTTGTGTTGGTGTGTGGTGTTTGTTGTGTTTGGTTTGTGTGTGGGTGTGGTGTGGTGTGTGTGTTGTGTGTGGTTGGGGGGGTTGGGTGGGGGGTGTGTGGGTGGGGGTGGGTGGTGTGGTGTTGTTGGTGTGGTTGGTAGACTTTACGTCGACGCTTGACGCGTTATACGGCGCAACACGGCGCAAGCGTTGACCACTGTCACACTGCAAACTCAATGGCTATGAGCAATTATCATACAGAAAAAGTGAAATATCTCTAAAACCACACCACATAGACACAAACCGCCTGGTACACATATAGAAAACATATTCAAAGAATAGATTATATTAAATTCATAAGGTTAGGGTTCTGCATTTCTACTAATTTTGAATAAGATAGACATTTTGCACTGTGCGTACTGGCAAACTCAATGCATTGTCAATGGTCATGAGCAATCTTCATTCAGAAAAAGTGAAATATCTCTAAAATCACACCACCTAGAAACAAACCGCTTGGAACACATATAGTAAACATATTCAACGAACAGATTATATTAAATTTATATGGTTAGGGTTCTGCATTTCTATTAATTTTGAATAAAATAAACATTTTGCACTGCGCGTACTGGCAAACTCAATGCATTGTCAATGGACATGAGCAATCTTGAATTATCTTCACACAGAAAAAGTGAAATAGCTCTAAAACCACTCCACCTAGAAACAAACCTCCTGGTACACATGTAGGAGACATATTCAATGAATAGATTATATTAAATTTAAAAGGTTAGGATTCTGCATTTCTATTAGTTTTGAATAAAATAGACCTTTTGCACTGCGCATACCAGCAAACTCAATGATAGTGTGCCTTCATTCTGCAGCCAAGCTGCGAACCCATACACAATGTTTATAAACATTGAAAGGGGTCTATACGTCAGAACGACCAGTAGATTAAAAATGATATCTGACTGCGCATGCGCTGAAAACAAAACAAAGGCGCCTGGCCATTCACACTATTCACGCGTGACCTAATCAGGCATTAGAATGATATTCACTTTTGAAACTATCATATTCATTTTTGCATACATTTTTTCTATCTATTGGTCAATTTTCATGATGTAGGCAATGTCAACAAAGTCGCTCACCCTGGTCCCCAATCTTTTCTTAAATTCAAAATTGCATAACTTTCCTAATATATAAATATATATAAAAATATATTTTAACCCTTTTAAAGCTTTTATTAATTTGTAATTACTAAGACTAGTTGCTTAACCGTGTTACACAGATAACTATGCTGACAGCGCTGCATGGTACATGATACCACCATAACTGCAGACTTGAAGTTGACAGTCACATTGTAGTTAAATAATGGGAAAATCATCATGCAAGGATCACCCAATCTTCGTTAAAATTGGCCAATAGATAGAAAACAGGTATGCAAAGATGAATATAGTAGTTTCAAAATTGAATAGCCTCAAATTTGTGTGATTTCAAGAGCTATTGGCCGACTAAAAAATGTTTGCAGCACTTTCCATACACAAACACAGAACGGCATCTCGATCTGGTTTCAACATAGCCATGGTGTGAATAGCGCCAATAGACTACATCACGGTTCCAGTGGCACGGTGCATTATGGGATGCATCAGAGCAAAACAAACCCACGAGAAGCACATGGCACATGCTAATACACTGGGTGCAGCTATGAAATGTGCTAGTTTCAGTTCATCTCAGCTCTTGTTTGAAACATAGAATACCAACTAAAAAATATATATAATAAATTAACATATTAATCTTTTATCCAGCATTGCATTTACATCAATATAGTCAGCACATCTTATGCCATGTGCATTTAGATTTAAGACAAATCTAGGCACTCAGACTAGTGTTAGAGCCATAGCGAGAGTCAGTTTTATTTATTTTATTCATGTTTTTATTTATATTCTATGGTTATATGTAAAAATAGAAAATGAGTAGGGTTAATCAGATATTGGTAATATATTTCTCTGAAACAAGTTTTGGTGACACATTTGACATTTTAATATTTAGAACAAGAATCACTTCTGAGTAATCAATGGTGATGTAAACATCAGTCTATAAAGTGACTGAAATTGTATGTTTCTTATCTCAAAATGCTTAATTATGGAGAGTTGTATCTTAAACATATTCATTATATTATTATATTGCATCCTTCCATCCATGTTTGTACCAAATTGTTATGTATTTCTATTTATTTTTAATAAAATGCCAGTTTTGCCCTACGCATATCGGCAAACTCAATGGCCGTACGCCAACGAACAAACAAACCCCAAGTT
This sequence comes from Branchipolynoe longqiensis, assembly GCA_030323885.1. Taxonomy (NCBI): domain Eukaryota; kingdom Metazoa; phylum Annelida; class Polychaeta; order Phyllodocida; family Polynoidae; genus Branchipolynoe; species Branchipolynoe longqiensis. The sequence goes on from CM059192.1 coordinate 89,951,798, forward strand.
GCATCAGAAAGCCTAGATAGCCTAGCGGTTGGAATGCTGGCCCCAGAGTCACTCTGAGGGTTCAAGTCCCGTTCTGGGTGTGACATTTCTGTTTACTTGGAACATTTTGTATGGCACTGGTGCCCTGACCAGGATTCGCACATGGTGCCTGCTACATGGTGATAAACCTGCCCTGCCTTGGTTGTTGGAGTTTTACGACCTGGCAACATCTAAGGTCATATCAGGATGGGTACCGACTTGTGACAGTGCACACTCATGGTGACTTTATAGTGCTGCACCACTGGGAAACCAGGCCACCAGCACCATGTGCTGATATCGCACTCAGTCACATTATCCTGACACTGAGCTAACCAGTCCTTGCCCTATCTTAATAATGTCGAATGCCTGGCTCGGAAGCGACAAGTATACATCTTTAAGTCATTGGTTTGACTCGACCAGGGATCGAATCCGTGGATTCGAATCCAACGATCTACCAAAACAGGAGATGGATGCTCAACTCATTCGGCCATCGCGTCTGGTATATCTACAGTAAATGCAGTACCTGGATATTCATAATTGTAAGTCATCTACCCGCACCCCCCACAACCTAACCCAGCATGTCTAGCATGTGTCGTAACCAGTGCCTCAGGCCACATAGTTGATTGTGTGCTTTTACATTCTCTGTAAAAGTGACGACCTGACAGAATAAGATTTGAACAATCCTCGCCGTGATTATGGCCTTTGCTGCAGATACGGCGTTAAGCAATCACCCCTAACTAACTGTCTTCCCTCACTTACATCATCATCATCATCATCATCATCATGCTGTCGGTCACGATGTGACAAAGACTGCTTTCATTACTTGACTGCCACTCTCCATTTAGCTCTCTGCTGTGAGAGTTGCATCCATGAGTCGGTCTTAATGTCTCTCAGCTTCAGGTTTCTCTTGATGGTATCCTTGAACCGGAGACGAGGGAGGAGCCCTCTCTTTCTGTAACCAGAAGACAGTTGAGAATAAAGGATCTGCTTTGGGAGCCTGTCTGATGACATCCTCATGAGGTGTCCAGTACGCACAAGCCAGAAACATGTTTGGTTGGTTGTTGGGGTTTTACATCCTGGCAACATCTAAAGTCATATCAGGAGGAGTACTGACTTGTGACAGTGCACATTCATGACAGCTTTATAGTGCTGCCCAACTGGGAGATCAGGCTGCCGGTTCCATGACCCAATATCCCACTCAGTCACATTAACCAGTCCTTGCTCTATCCTATTAATGTTGAGTGCCAGGCTAAGAAGTGACACGTATCAATTTTTAAAAGTCATTGGTTTGACTCGACCGGGAACCAAACTCCCGATCTCTCACACGCGAGGCCAGTGCTCGACCGATTTGTGCACCTCAATCATACCGAACTTGAGATTAAAGCTGCATAGTCCGATGAAAACATCAAATTTCCAAAACCAAAGCAATTATCTAGATTTGATTCTGCACATCTAACTTAGATACTGTTGCACTTAGTTCACATTTGTTGCCACACAGAAGGGAATACTGAGTCAATGTCATATAATCTATTACTGCAGATGCCTATGGTGTCAGACCTTTGGCGTGCTTTACTAGATTAATCTTGCATTGTTGCACTACAAATATCTCCAAAGTTAACCATTTAAAATAAAAGTTACTTCCAGCTATAGTAAGGTAGATTAGAACGATCAACATCATAATAATATTTATCTAAGAAAATGACAGGAACTCAAAATCATCGGACTAATCAACTTTAATGTTACTTTGTTAGTAGATAATACAGTATATAATTAATACTCATATGTAAGTTTTCCAACTAGGCCATAGGTAAATCTCGAAATGGAAACTATTTAAATTTCAGCTCACTTGAGCTAGCTGCTGATTACAATATCAGACTAAATATATATATAGGTCAGGATCACGAAAAGAGGCCAATTGGGGGAAGTTGTCGGCATCGATCATTGGATGTCGGCGTCGATCGTCATAATTATAGTTTAGCATTGACAGAGGTATTGGAAAGTCCTTAAATTTATCTTGAATGTAAAGGTAGAGAAAATACAACAACCTTATTTGTTTCTAGGATAATTTAATATAAAACAAAGAAATGCACTACACTATAAGAATTGCGATGCTGACATCTGTTAAAGTTGTCGGCGTCGATCATTGGATGTCGGCGTCGATCGTCATAATTATAGTTTAGCATTGACAGAGCTGTTGCAAAGTCCTTAAATTTATCCTGAATGTAAAGGTAAAGAAAATACAACAACCTTATTTGTTTCTAGGATAATTTAATATAAAACAAAGAAATGCACTACACTTTAAGAATTGCGATGCCGACATTTTAAATAAACCACCAATTGGGCCATTTTCGTGAGGCTGACTCATTATATATTGTAAATAACTGTATATGTCACATGGTCAGAAGACCCGTGCCATGGCGCTGACCAACAACTTTATTCAGTGAATAAATGATAGCATAGCAAACACTTCCTGGAGGGGCGACCAGGCGGGATGGTCGAATGAGTTGAGCGTCCATCTCCTGTTTTGGGAGATTGAGGGATCCAAACCCATGGGTTCGTGGGTTCAAACCCTGGTCGAGTCAAACCAATGAGTTAAAAATGTAAAGTTGTCGCTTCCTAGCCTGGCACTCGGAATTATTAGGATAGGGCAAGGACTGGTTGGCTCACCATCAGGATAATGTGACTGAGTGGGGGATATCAGGTCATCGTGCTGGTGGCCTGGTCTCCCAGTGGGGCAGCACTATAAAGTCACCATGAGTGTGCACTGTCACAAGTTGGTACCCGTTCTGATATGATATGTTGCTAGGACGTAAAACAACAACAAACAAACAATCCTGGAGGGGGACGAGTGTTGTGTGCTGCACTCACCTCCCCTGGTGAAATGTCACATAAATAAATAATAACACATTCATATAGCACCCAATCCAGCAAGCCATTCTCAGGTGCTTTACATAACAAACAAATATATAGGAAAATAAATTTCACCTAGTTAAAAGCAGATTTAAACAAATGTGTCTTAAGACCTTTTTAACTTTATACAACTTCTCAACCTTGATACAGAGTTGCAATCTTAATTATTGGAACATATTATTGGACCATTTGTGTTTTAATTATTCCTTAAACTTCATAACACGGCGGGAAATGGCTTTCATTTGAATAAAAACCATTATATAAATTTAAAAAACACATTAAAAACAACCTTTTATTACATACAATTCAGGTTTATTTACACAAAATGTTGTATGGAGTAAGGTGAGCTAAAAATAGCTGTTGAATAAACAATTTGCAGTGTATACCATGATGGATTTCTGATAGTTGCCTACAAGTTCTAACAGCGGAACAGAACCTGTTACTGCAGAAGTATATGGTGTCTGAGATTTGGCAAGCGGGCCAAAACTAATTTTCCATGTTTGCACTCAAAATATCTCAAAAGTTTACCATTTAAATTAAGTAACTTTGAAGTCATGTAAAGTAGATACTAGTGATCGATCTAATATATTTATCTCAGAAAAAATACAGAAATTAAAAACCACCGGACTATGCAACTTTAATTCTATCTAATAAAACACAGTTATTAGTGTTGGTTTTCTCCACCAGATGGCTGCACTACGCTCTATTTAGACGCTGATAGACCTTGCTGTCTGATCAGTAAGTTGGTTGTTGGAGTTTTACATCCGGGCAGCCTCTAAGGTCATATCAGGATAGGTACCGACTTGTGACAGTGCGCACTCATGGTGACTTTATAGTGCTGCCTCACGGGGAAATCAGGGAAAGGACTGGTTAGCTCAGTGTCAGTGTCAGGATAATGTGATTGAGTGGGATATCGGGTCATGGTGCCGGTGGTGAGGTCTCCCAACGGGGCATCATTACATGTATAAAGTCGCCAAGAGTAGGTTCTGTCACAATAGCGTACCTCTCCTGATATGACCTTCAATGTTACCTGGGGGTAAAACCTCAACCCATCAAACAAAATCATAGATGGCGTGCTGACCTACATAGACATAGATAACAGAAGACTTGTCAGACAGAGGCTGTACATTGCAGATTACAGAAAAACACCTAAGTATACATTTTCTATCTCATCAATCTAGCATGCATACTCTGTAGAAATGGAATTACAGAGGATTTCCACCACCACTCCACCATCTGATGGCAGCGACAAGAACTAACTTGGCAAAACCGCCTACCGTGCAGTATTCCCTGTGTAAAAGGTCTTACCGAGGATTTACACCACCACTGGCAGTGACAAAAACAAATTTGTCTGAGCGGCTTACTGTGCAATAGTCCCTGTGGAAAAGGTCTTACAGAGGATTTCCTGCACCAACCCACCATCCGATGGCAGTAACAGTCTAGCATTCTTGCTTTGTGAAAAAGGTTTAACAGAGGATTTCCACCACCAACCAACCATCTGATGACAGCAACAAGCACCAATGTGTTTAAAGTCGCCGGTTATACCTCACCCAGATACAAACGAATCCAGCATCAAAAGCTCTCCAAACATATCTTTGCTTAGTTTGTTCAGTTCATGCCACTGAACATGTGGGAGGAGAGTTGAGGTCTGTGAAATATGAATGCCATCATAGGCAGGATTCCCTCATCACATGACCTAGAGGGGTTCCCCACACACAGGGGAAGCCATGGCAACCACCAAGATGGCAGCCACAGAAAGCTCTCAATTCAAATTTTAAAGTCTATTAATCTACATGATTTAATCAATTATTCACACAAAAAGTAGCTGGTTATGATAAATAAACATTTGAACTTTATATTTATCTTTAGATTGCAATTTCTAGCATTCTTTTCTCTATATAATAGTCTAAAAGTGTCAGTGCTGCTGGACTAAATAAAATACAACAGAGGCAACCAATGTCAGCACTCTCCCCCCACATATGTAGTTGCATAAACTGAAAACCAGCAAACGTATGTTTGGAGAGCATTTGTCGGAGTATGGGTGGTGTCTCAGCGACCTATACCTGGCCCCTTTAAGCAGCTCACTGTGCAATATTTCCTGTGTTAGGCCGCGTATCCATAAACTATTCCCTTGTGGCGCATTCCCTTGTTCCATTTCGGGTGTGACCTTGTGACATACCACACAGACATGTTCTTTCTCTATGTTCCCGGTCAGTACGTCATATGTGCTGTGCACAAGGCCATACGATCCCTGGGTCCAACCCGTGGGAATGGCCACTAAGCAAAATGCAGGTTCATTGTATGTGTGGTGGGTCAGAGGGTCACACGTGAATACAGAAAAAGGGAACACACTACAAGAGAAACGTCTATGGATACACGGCCTTAACGGTCTTACAAAGGATTTCCACCACCAACTCGCCCTCTGTCGGTGGTGGAAGGAACTAATGAGTTGTACAGGAAACAGGTCTATGCTCTGTAGAATGCAGCGTTGTAAAATAAATCTTTTTGTCGTTGTTGTGTTTTTTGGTGATGGTGTATTTAAGCTGTCCATAACGGTTAAGTTTAATGACGTGTTTTTGCCACTAAACAGTAATAGTCTCATGGTTCCCCTTGTTTTGTTACTTTCAGTTGCGTAGCTATCTACTGCATGCATTCTTTCTCTGTTTGTAAGAATACTCCCGCATCTCCCTACCTTCAGTGAGGCTGTTAGTTCTACAATTGGTGAGTATCGAGCTGGTAATAGTCAGGTAAACAGCTTTCTCCTGCAAGTGCCAGAATCAGGCAGCACCCCGACCTGGTATGATATTAGATGGTGCTAGGACGTAAAACAACAGCAAACAAACAACGAAAACAACCAAACCCAGCGTGATTCTGCCGTCCCTTTATGAGCTTCCCCGTTAAACCGTTTCTGATTGGCTCCTCGGCCACATCACCACCCTTAGAACGTCTCTGATTGGTCGAGGTACCGGATGTTTATCTGGGGTTCCCGTTGAGCGGGCCGGGAGCGGCGGCCAATTCGGAAAAGTCATCAGTTCGGACAATAAATTGTCGTCTGGCTACCATTCCACGCCCAAACATACGCACGCCCGAATGCACGCACACTCACACGCACACGCGCACACATTCCCTTACACACATTATGTAGGCTACACATACTCCAACCCAATGCAACCTCCCCAACTCCACCCTCCTATCCCCTCCTCCCACCCACCCTTCCACCCCCCACCACCCTCCCACCCTGCAACCCTCCCACCCCACCCTCCCACCTACCCTTCCACCCCACCATCCTCCCTCCCACACTGCAACTCTCCCACCCCACCCTCCCACCCCACCACCCTCACACCCTGCAACCCTCCCACCCCACCCGCCCACCCACCCTTCCACCCCACCATCCTCCCTCCCACACTGCAACTCTCCCACCCCCCTCCCACCCACCACCCTTCACACCCTCAACCCTCCCACCCCCACCCTCCCCTTCCTCTTACACCTGCAACCCTACCACCCCACCCTTCCCCATACCCTTCCACCCCCATCCCTCCCTCTCTGCAACACTCCCACCCCTTCCCACCTACCCTTCCACCCCCCATCCTCGCCTCCTCCAGCCCCACCACCCTCCCACCCTCAGCCTCCACCCCATCCCTCCCACCTACCCTTCCATCCCCCCATCCTCCCTCCCTGCAACCCTCCCACCCCACCCTCCCACTCCCCTTCCACCCCCCTCATCCCCCTCCCTGCAAACCCTCCCCCCCTCCCACCCCACCTACCACCCCCCCCCATCCTCCATCCCGCAACCCTCCCACACCACTCTCCCCTACCGCCTGGTCTCCACCCTGACCAGACGGGATGGCGGAATGAGTTGAGCGTCCGTCTCCCGTTCTGGTAGATCGTGGGATTCGAACCCTGGTGGAGTCAAACCAATGACTTAATAATCGATATGTGTCGCTTCCTAGCCAGGCAATGACTGGTTGAGTCAGTGTCAGGATAATGTGGCTGAGTGGGATATTAGGATTGATTGATTGATTGGTGGTTGCTTTACGCCGTGTCGGCAGCATAGGCCATATTCACGGCGAGAAATGTTTGTTTTTTGTTCAAACCATCGCTTTTACATGTAAAAGCAGACAATCAATTATGTGCCAATAGACACTCATTAAATTAGAAAGCTCACAATCATATATTTGTGGTCAAGGGAAACAAATTCCCATAGAAAAAGAAAAGTTTTATTAATAATTGATAGAATCTATTTAGTAAACTATATGAGGTGGTACAGTCCAGCTGCCCTCAAAAAGGCTAAAATGTTTTCCTGTTTTACCTTAGTAAAAAGGTCATGCATACTGTCTGCAGTGTAGAACTGTTGGCGCAGGGCCAAAAAATCAACGCAACTTAGTAAAATGTGTTTGAGTGTCAGCGGGGACTGACACCCAATACATTCAGGGGGAGGTTCCCCCTTGAGCAGAAAAGCATGTGTAAGCCACGAGTGGCCAATACGGCAGCGGCTAAGGACCACTTGGTCCCGCCGACCTCCCGCATGAGTCTGTGGTGGCTTTCCCACAGATGGTTCAATTTCTTTAAGTTTATTAATGTTTTCATCCCACTCATGTTGCCATTTGGATTTTATGTGGGTGGCTATTAGTGGTTTCAGATCAGAGTGAGGGATCAGACACGGTTCAAGATCACAGTTCAGGGCCTTCTTCGCAGCCCGATCAGCTCGTTCGTTTCCTTGTATGCCGGCATGGCCAGGCACCCAGCACAGGTGGATGTCATACCCATCCGTTGTCAGTTGGTTCATTTTATAAATGACCGTTGCTAGAATAGGGTGATTCGTTTTCAGTCCAGCAACAGCCAGGAGGCAAGAGAACGAATCACTGTATATAACATAGTTAGTGTGGTTGGATACCTCGATACACTCCAAAGCGAGAAGGAGTGCTCGGGCTTCTGCAGTGAAAATCGAGCTCTGATCGGGCAAACGTGCACCAAATTTTTCCCGTCGGCAGACTGCCGCAGCAGCTACCCGGCTTTGGTCTTTCGAACCATCAGTGTATATGGAGAGGTGGTCTGCAAACTGGCCTTGAATCTCTGCATGCAGTCCTTGGTACTCGAGTGGATGTGTCCCAGACTTCCTCAGTTCCGTGAGTCGGAGGATAACCGATGGCTTTCTCAACGACCACGGGGGATGTTCTGGGACTTTGGCATCCTCCAACACCTCCAAATCCACGCCCAAGGCCTCCAAATGAGGTTTCATTCGGAGCCTCAGTGGCCGGATGTAATTCGGCCTGGCTTCATACCTGGATTCGTCATGTTGCTCGAACAGACAATTGTGTGCAGGATTCAATGCATTAGTTTTTATCTTGACTACATATTGCATGGCCAGTTTGATTCTCCTGTTGTTAAGTGATGGTTCATTGGCTTCGACATAAAGGCTCTGAACTGGTGAGGTGCGGAAGGCCCCAAGGGCCAGGTGCAGTCCCTGGTGGTGGATCGTGTCTAGCAGCCCAATATATGATTTCCTTGCGGAACCGTATACTATGCTGCCGTAATCCACTCGTGACCGAACCAAGGTTCTGTACACGGAGAGCAGAACATCTCTGTCCGCTCCCCACTCTGAGCCGGACAGCACCTTCAGAATATCCAGCGCTTTCAGGCATCTTGTTTTCAGGTACTTTATATGTGGCACAAAAGACAGTTTTGCGTCGAGAATGAGGCCCAGAAATTTGGTTTTCTCAACGACTTTAATGGGATCCCCATCCAGGGTCAGCTCCGGTTCCGCATGCATTCTACGCAGCAGGCAGAAGTGCATGCAGACTGTTTTGGTCTTGGAAAATTTGAAACCATTCAGAACTGACCATCGATGGATCCCATTTATGCTTGGTTGTAGCTGTCTCTCTATGACATTCATGTTAGCACCGCTGTAATATAAAACAAAGGGGGGGGGAGGGGCGGGGGGCGCGAAAAGACTACAGGAGACCCCCGCTTTACAGCAGCAGCAATACCATTGACCTTGACCCCGAAAAGGGTCAAGGCCAGTATGCTGCCTTGAGGTACTCCTAGTTCCTGTGAGTGTAGGCGGGAATAGGTAGTCTTGACATGGACGCGGAAATGCCTGAAGGCTAGAAAGTTCCTGATGAAAATTGGCAAGTGGCCACGAAGGCCAATCGCATGAAGATCCTCCATGATGCCATGCTGCCACGTTGTGTCATAGGCTTTTTCGAGGTCGAAAAAGACAGCCACAACGTGCTCCTTCTTAAGGAAAGCATCTCTTATGAAGGTCTCCATGCGCACCAAATGGTCGAGGGTGCTGCGGCCCTGTCTGAAGCCACATTGAAGGTTGGACAGGTGGTGTCCTGACTCCAGTAGCCAGACGAGGCGGTTGTTTACCATGCGCTCCATGGTTTTACAGATGCAGCTTGTAAGGGCTATGGGACGATAGTTGTGGGCTTCACTCTGGTCTTTACCAGGTTTGGGAATCGGTATTACTGTCGCCTCCCGCCAAGAGGCGGGGACGACACCCGACTCCCAGATGTTGTTGAAGAGTTGAAGCAACAGTCTCAGTGCATGTTCAGGGAGATGTTTCAAAAATTGATAATGAATTCCATCAGGTCCAACTGCTGTGTCATGCGAGCTTTCCAAAGAACACCTCAACTCACCCATACTGAATGGGGAGTTGTAGTGCTCCTCGCCATCGGAAGAAAAGTCCAAGAGCTTTCGCTCTTGGCGTTCCTTGACCACCCGAAAGCCCGGGAGGCAGTTTGCCAAAGACGAGTTTCCAGCAAAGGTGCGAGCCAATTCTTCACTTATTTCGTCGAGTGATGTGAGAATGGTGCCGTTGTGTTTCAAGTGCTGGACTACAGAAGAATCACCTCCCCTTCGTTTGATTCTCCTGATCATTGTCCATACTTTGCCCAACGGCGTGTGCATGGTGATGCTAGAAACAAATTGTCTCCAACACTGCCTCCGCGCTTCTTTGATTGTTCTGCGAGCGCGAGCGCGCAGAATTCTAAAGAGCGCCAGATTTTCAGCAGTCGGTCTCCTGTGGAATTTACGCTGAGCTTTCTTTCGTTCCTTAATAGCCCTCCTACAGCCGTCATCTAACCATGGAGGCGTCAAACGCTTGGGAGTTGCCGAGGTCTTCGGAACAGTTTTCTCCGCGATCCATCTCAGCATCTCAGTGAAGGCATCGATGTCACTGATGTCTGGAGTGAACTCCTCGCGACATAGGGTCTGGAAGGTGGGCCAGTCGGCTTTACAAAGCCGCCAGCTCCTCTCTCGCTCTATGGGAGATGCCTCCCCGCAATTAAGAATAATTGGGAAGTGGTCGCTCCCGCAGAGGTCATCCCAGACCCTCCACGAAAAGTCCAGCGCCAGTTCTGGTTCTACAATGCTGAGATCGATGGCGGAGTATGTTCCGTAGCCGGGATGCAAATATGTGTATGAACCATCGTTCAATACACACAGAGCATGAGCGGCCACAAGGTCCTCAATTCTCTTGCCTTTAGCGTTCCTATTGTCCCCCCCTCCATAATGGGTTATGGCCGTTAAAGTCACCCATAAGTAAATATGGGATATTAGGTCATGGTGCTGGTTTCATGGTCTCCCAGTGGGTCAGCACTATAAAGTCGTCATGAGTGCACACTGTCACAAGTCGTTACCCATCCTGATATGAGCTTAGATGTCGCCAGGGTGCAAAACTCTAATAAACAAACTTCTAATGATTTACAAAATTGACACTTATTGCTACGTAACCTTGGGTTTGCCATTACCAGAATAGGGCTAGGAACAGTGAAATCAAGAACCACCAATTGTTTGTGATTCAAATTTCCCAGCTGAATTATCATAGAATACAACAATTAAAAAAAAAAAGCATCCTGACGGTATCCAAAGAAATATAAATCGTAGCTAGCATTTGTTTTTTTAATTGACTTAATAATAAATATATGATAACCTTAATACTTATTCTGAATCTAACATTATTAATGATTAATCATACCGGTAAATAATATTGCGCTATTAATAATCAATGAGCATATTGCTAAATAGTATATGTTATAGAAATGGATAGTCATATTGGTATATACAATAATAATTGTAATAATGAATAATCATATGATAAATAAAACAATACTACTAATAAATAACATAATACTAGAATTACATTGATAAATAAGTTACTACTATTAACAATAAATAACATAATACTATTTATATTACAAATTTTAAGATTCGTGTTGTTAAATAAGATACTACTATTAATAACGAGACCAGACGGGATGGCCGAATGAGTTGAGCGTCCGTCTCCCGTTTTGGTAGATCATGGGATCCGAACATTGGGTTCAAACCCTGGTCGAGTCAAACTGATGACTTAAAAATTGATACTTGTCACTTCCTAGCCAGGCGCTCGGGATTATTAGGATGTGGCAAGGACTGGTTAGCTCAGTGTCAGTATAATATGACTGAGTGGGATATCAGGTCATGGTGTGGGCGGCCTGATCTCCCAGTGGGGCAGCACTATAAAGTTCCCATGAGTGCACACAGTCACAAGTCGTTATCCGTCCTGATAGGACCTTAGATGCTGCCAGGACGTAAAACTCCAACAACCAACCAATATTAATTATGAATCACATTGACGTGTGATATTGATAAAGCATTATAATAGTGGGATAATCATACCATAAAAATACAACACTGTCAATAATGAATGTTCATTTTGATACATCACAGAATTCACAAATATTGATTTATCATATTGATCAATAACATAGCATTATTAATAATATATAACCATCTTTGTAAATAATATATATACATATATATTCAACAGTATGTATTGGTAGAAATAAAGGAACCTATTTATATCTGTTGCGTCAATTATTGTTGGGGGGTAGCCAGGGAGCGGGACGTAGCTCAGGCGGTAGCATGTCCACCTGTGAAGGTCTGGGTCATCCTATCTATTCTTCTCAGTGGACCCATTTGCAGTTTGGGCTTCTTTCCGTTCCAACCAGTGGTCTACAACTGGTTTATCAAAGGCTGTGGGAAGTGATGTCCTGTCTGTGGGAAAGTGCATATAAAGGACCCATTGTGGCTTATCAGAAAGAGTACCCTATGTGGTGGAAAAGAAATATGTCAGAATGACCATATGTTTGACGTTCAATAACTGATGATACAAAAATCAATGTGCTCTAGATGCGTCATTAAATAAAACAAGAAAAAAAGATTTGGTAGAGTAGCCCTTATTGGTCGATGATTTCTTAGTGAGGGAGAGTGCAGGAGCCTCACTTTCAGATATGTGCTTTAGATATGGAGTGGCGGACAGACACACGTCTGCGTTGAGGCGTGCTAGAAAAAAAGTACAAACAACCGTAATATATGTTTATAATACCCCTGTCACACAACGACGTAATAGGCCAGTGAGTGGGCAACGTAAATATCACTTTTTTATGTTGAGATACGTAGAAATTCTCAGCGTTTCAGGTCCAAATTGGACGTCAGTGCAACATAGTGGACGTAGGTGAAATGTTGGTCCAAAGTAGTTGTAACGTGTCTCAAGGAGTTAGAACATTAAAAGAAAAAGGTTCACACCATGTTCACAGCACGTTCGCTTACATTTGAAGAACATGGGAGTTCATTACATATGCTACGTGCGCACCAGCCATTTGTTAACTACGTCGAATACGTCAAGACATGTTACACTTACATTAGACTAAAGTTAGACACATGTCAGAGACACGTTAGACCTACGTCGAGATATGTTAACACCATGTTGTCAGTGCGCGGGCTGCACATTCCTCCCAGCTCTCCGTCAGTCTACTGTAAGTTGGCATAGCCCAACGTAGACCGATGTAGCTCTAACAAACGTCTAACGTATCTCAATGTAAGCCTAACGTGAGTGCAACGTAACCCAACATAATGGCCTTTACGTTGAGCTACGTCAAAAGTTTTGGGTATGTCCAAAACCTTGACGTGTGTCACCGCATCTTGACGTAACTCGATGTAAATTGACGTATCTCAACGTAGGCTTAATGAACGAGTAACGTATCTCGACGTAATGGCCAAATTTCACATACGTCGGCTTACGCTACCACATTACGCCATAGTGTGCCAGGGCCATAAGAGTTGTGGGTGGTGTGGGTTTGTGGGGTGTCACTCTGAGTGGGCACAAGTCACAAGTCGGTACCCGTCCTGATATGACCTCAGATGTTACCAGGATGTAAAGCTCCAACAACCAACCAACATCATTTACCATTGAAAGCTACTTTTAAACAGGCCAGTCGTGAGAACAGATTTAAGAGACGCTGCTTTTCTTACGTCCTCTGGAAACCTATTCCATAAAGTGGGACCCGCCACACAGAAGGCGCAATGACTATAGCTGTGTTCACACGGGAAAAGTTTAAATTGATTTAGACAAGGCGAATTATATAAATCGATTTAGACGCCCGTTCACACGGGCAGTACTTGGGCCGGTATTCGATATCAGCGCATGAGCAAGTCGATACTAACCAGCGCCAGTTTTGGTTAGTCGACGTCGCCACGAGAGAGTGTGGGTTCGATCTAGATATGTATGGACTGAATCGTATTGGTTTGGAAGGGTCAAAACTTGTGCTGGGCAGTGAAACCCTAAAAATAAATGATGAAAAAAATATCTGTGCACAGCTAGCAGTTTCATAGATCGACCGGAAAGTCAACAAACTAAGGTCTCGACTGCGCATGCGTGTGACGTCCTTAATCCGCCTCAGTGCGTCCACACGGGCAAAATAAATCTGTTCACAGAAATCAATTCACGTAAACTACCTCGACAAGTGGTTTACAGTATCCGGATCACAGGAATCGATTCAGCCCTAATCCGACTCAGCCGCCCGTTCACACGCGAAATGTAACCCGAACTAGGCAAGTCGATTTCTACGAATCGATTTACATTTCCCGTGTGAACACGGCTTATGATTTAACTCAAGACTACGGGATGTGTGATAATATCGGATTCGATGATCTGAGAGTGAGAGCAATACAATATAATGACGAGAACTACACATCTTGTTCATATCTTTATTAAACACAAATGAGCTTGATTATCTACATAGTTAAAAACAACAACCCTACGAACAGAAACAAACATAACTAGACAAAGACCTAGCGAGAAACGGGACATCCGATCCCAAATTAATAGCGTCGTTGGTTGCAGTAGTTTTAATGTAGGCTCATGAATTGAATTGTCTTAAGTGACAACAGCTACGTCACAAATTAATCAACTGTAGTCATGTAATCCTCATTCTCCTCACAACTAGTTGGTTCACACAGGAACTATTCTCAACATACACTTCTATAACAGTACCGGTGTAGCAGGAAATCGCAAACCCTGTAAATTGCAAACCCCAACTTGTGATTTCCTAGGAAATCGCAAACCCCCATGTCATATATGGGCATGGGGGGTTTGCGATTTCCTAGCAAATCACATATCCCCCCCTGGAGATCGCAAACCCCCCATGTTAATGATGTTTAATGATACAGATAGTTGTACTGGCTTTTCTTATTGATGTAGTCTAGTATCTTTGACAACAAATTGACCTGCTCCCCTATCCTTCTTGTGCGCAGTGAATATGACCCTTGCTGTGACAGGAATGGAATTTTAAATTAATCAATTAATCCAATGGAAACAATTAAAAAATGAGGATGTAGATAAATATGTGCTCTATGTCATGAAACCAAGAGTTAAATTGTAGCTAAAAAAACCCTCCTTTTGGCGACCTGAATGGTAACCCATACCTCAAAGCAGCTCCGCGCAATGGAATGGAGCTAGCGTTGTCGTCGTTGACGAACCTCTTCGCGGCGATCGGCAGTATTCGCACATAGCTAACCATTGCCGGATACTTGTTCTCATTTTCTTCATTTGAAAAGTATGAAATTTAGCAGCCTATGTATGTGCAAAGTGACTGACAGTTTTGTAGGAATTGGATATTTGTTAGTTCAAAGTGTTTAAAGAAGTTGTGCTGGCTTTTCTTAATGTTGTAGTTTAGTATCTTTTACAAAAATTGATCTGGTCCCCTATCCTTCTTGTGAGTGATCAATAGCAGTGAAAAGGCCTTTGCTGTGACAGCATGACATCAAAACTAATAAAATAATCCACCTTGATCCTCCTTGAATCCATTTTATCCCCCCAGATCTGGTAGAAGTTCAAAATCAAACATAGGCCTATATCTGCCAGGCTTGTGGTGATAAATGCTACAAAACACAGTGGGGGTTTGCGATTTCCAGGGGATGGTTTGTGATTTCCTAATAAATCGCAAACCCCAGGGTGTGCAATTTCCAGGGGTTTGCGATTTACTGCCACACCGGACGTGGTGACCGAATCGCGAAAGCGCGGGCCTCGGGTGCGGAAGTTCAGGAATTTGGTTCCCGGTCGAGTCAAACCAACGACTTACAAAATTGATACTTGTCACTTCCTAGTCTGGCAATTGTCATTAATAGGATAGGGCAAGGGCTGGTTAGCTCAGTGTCAATAATGAGACTGAGTAGGATAATGTGTCATTGTGTCATCAGCCTGATTTCCCAGTGGAGCACGCAGCACTATGAAGTTGCCATGAGTGCGCACTGTCACAAGTGGGTACCCGTCCTGATATGACCTTAGATGTTGCTAGGATGGAAAACAACAACCAACAATAACCATAATAGTACCTGATTTCAGCGCGCCCTGTGGTCAGCGACCCCTGTGATCTATGCTTGGATGATCTTCTCATCCAGCGAAACCTCGTAATCTATGTGTGAACAAATTTTCAGCGTACAAACTTTTTTTGTCTCATTTTGACAAATGCTGGAATGCCAGGACACCCGATACATCAGTCAGGACACCATTAGTCTGAATGCAGAGTTGTCCGTTGAAGAGAGGTAATACTTTATCCACAACAGACAGGATACATTCGCAGGTTATAACATAAATACTCTTGTCGCAATAATAATAATATTAATAATAATAAAAATAACTGTAGAAGCTAAGTTTCATTAAATCTAAATATGCATATCATGGATAGGTGTACTGCACCAATGGCCACCTATCAGATAAACTAAACAAACATAAAAGTCACACTCCTCATGTGTGACTCATAGTGGAATAGTCATTAAAGTTGCACAGTCCGATGGTTTTGAGTTTCTATCATTTTCTGAGATAACTATATTAGGTTGATCGCTATAATCTACCTTACTTTGGTTTGAAGTAACTTTCATTTTAAATGGCTAACTTTTGAGATATTTGAAGAACAAAGATGCAAAATTAATTTAGGCAAGCACGCCAAAACTCTGCCATCATAGACTTCTGCAGGAACTGATTCGAGTAAATTACCTCATTATTCCCTTCTATGTGGTGACAAATGTTTACAGTTTAATAAGTGCACCAGTATCTAAGTTAGATGTGTAGAATCAAATCTAGATAATTGTTTTGGTCTTGAAAATTTGATGTTTTCATCGGACTATGCAGCTTTAAACCATGGCTATTTCTGGACATTGGTATTGGCAAGAGGTACTGAGAGTTTACGCACCATTACATCGCGCATTCAGTGGTGCGACACCTGTTATCTGTCCTTACACCCACACTTTCTATTTGATAACAATTACAAATAATAAACAACAAAAACAATCCAGGTACCATCATCTATATACCTTTATGCGCTACCTCACTAACGTATGGACTAACTACACGCAGATTGCTTCAGCGTTGCAGAGAGCCAGCGACAGAAGGTTAATTGATAGCTTTGCATTGCAAAACTGTAATATGTATTTTTTATATAAAGCTGCATAAAGCGATAGTTTTGATTTTATGCTAGATTAATTATTTATAGATATATACTGTATTCTTGCGAGTTAACACCCATGTGTGGGTTAACACCCCCCCCCCCCCTACCCCAGATTTGGCCAATATTTCATAAATGCTCACCCCTTACACGCCCATGTGTGGATAAACGCCCAACCCCCACTTCAGTGATTTGCCAATTTAAAAGCCGAGGGTGTTAACCTGTGAGAATACGGTATATGAAATTGATTGTTATCATCAACCTTATTTTGGTCTGATGTAACTTTTATTTTAGAAGGTTACTTTTAGAGATATTTTGTCGAATTAACCTCCCTGTGCATCTAGACATACTAGACTATAGCTGTGTTTACACGGGCAAATTTAAAACGATCTAGACAAATCGATTTATATGGAGCGATGTAGTGGCGCGGTTACACGGAGTGAGTTTGAAAGTGTGTCGGCGCCGGGAACCAGCAGCCTTAGTGAGCCTGTAGCCGGCGAGTACTGCTATTTGTTTAGTCGCCGCCCAGGAACCAGCTGAATCGCTTCACGTAAACCACCTCGCGACCTGGTATAGATGAAGCGTTTCATATGAATCGATTCAGCCCTAAAACGCCACAGCGTCGCGTTTACACGGCAAATGTGAATCGATCTAGGCAAGTCGTTTTATATGTGGCGTTTTAAATCGCCCGTGTAAACAGGGCTATAGGCTTTGTTTGCCTATCTCCAAGGATAGCAGAGTAGCACAGCAGCACCAAACTGCAATACATGTTTAATGGGTGCACCAGTGTATAATTTAGTTATGTTGTGTTCTCTGTGGTCGAGTGGTTAGAGTGTCTGGCTTTTTACCTAGGTCAGACTCCTAATCTGAAGGTCGGTGGTTCGATTCCCCATGCCCATTTGGCAATTTGGATTTCCACTGCTGTGTATAACTTACAGCGTCATCAAAGGGTAGTTGCTCTCATACCATGTCTATGTGGTGTGGGAGGTTAAAAATCCCTTGGGTTGGTAAAAGTGTAGGCTTGGGCTTTCTATCGACAAATTGTCTAATGGTGAAAACAAGTCCATTCAGAAAAGAAGTAGAATCATATTTAAATGTTTAGAAAATGTGAGGCTTTCATCGGATTGTGCAGCTTTAAGCACATAGCCTTAACCCTCCTGATAGTAATAGCTTACATTTTGAACCTTTGAGTAACAGTCACGTGACCACATGGGTAAGAGTGCCGGCACACTTCAAATGGGAGAGGTAGTGGGTTCGAATAATGTGACTGAGTGGTATATTGGGTCATGGTGTTGGTTCAGTCTCCCAGTGGAGAACTGTCATGAGTCGGTACCTGTCCCATGACCGTAGCTTGATTGATTGATTGCTGGCAGTTTAACGCTGTGTCTACAGCAAGGGCACATATTCACGGCGAAAACTTAGTGGCATCTATTCTGTCAGTCTAGTCAATCACATTTACATGCCTGAATTGAAAATTTACATGAAAATCTGAAATGGTCAGATTTGCATCAAATGATGGAAATAAAATTATCTCAGATGATGCATTTGACACAAATTTAACATATAAGCTTAGAATGTTGCTGTGTTACAAAAGCCCAATAAAGAAATAAACATGAACATTCGAAACTACTGTTCGCTGTATGCGCCAGCAGTGTCTGTTTCTGACACCAGGGGGCGCCACATGCGCTTTAAAATGGCGTAGGACTTGGAGAGACTCTGGCTAAGGAAGTAGTCCATGCAACCAAGATGAGGCTGACATGTTGGCAGAAACATTTAGATGCTCCCCTAGAATGGGAGCTCTATACATCTATACACCTATATACATCCATCTATATAAATATATGCACATATATATATATGTATATATACGTACACCTTATTTCTTCCGCTATATTGATATACGCATAATCCTTATACTCCACCTATATGCGCACATACATATATTAATAAAAGTAAATACTTTGATGCATATATGCACACACACATATGTATATATTTAGATATTGGCACATCCGTATTCAAACACACAAATGGATATATACATCCAAGTATATATTATTAAAGTTGCATAGTCCAATGGTTTTGAATTATTTATATTTTTTTCTGGGATAAATATATTAAATTGATTGTTATAATCTACCTTACTTCAGTTTGAGGTAACTTTTATTTTAAATGGAAGACCTTTTTAGATATTTGAAGTGCAAACATTTCAAATTAATTTTGGCAAGGATGCCACAACAATGAAACCATAGGCTTCAACAATAACATGTTCTATCAAATTGGTTCAGTGTTCCCTTCTATGCGGCAACAAATACTTAATAAGAGCATCAGTATCTAAGTTAGATATACGAATCAAATCTAAGTGAGTGTTTTGGTTTTTGAAAAGTTGATGCTTCATCGGACTACGCAGCTTTGATATACATATACATGTATTGCATCCTATATGCACATATATACGTATATGTATATATGTGCATAGATACTATTTAAGCACATATTGATGACACATCCATATATGCATAAACACAGTTATACACATTAATGTACATATATGCATATACATACATACTGATGCACACATATGCATTTGCATACACATACATTTATACACATATTCATTTATGTGTATGCATATACATACATTAACACTTATACAAATACTGTTGTACATATATGCATATGCATACCTAATCATGTGTACACATATCACGTACACATGTGCATATACATACTTAAACATTTATACTAATATTCATGTTCATATGCATATATATATACAGAAATTCATGCACATATTAATATCCACATATACACATATATATACAAATATTAATAAAGATATTCATTCATACATATATACATACACATTTATACACATATTAATATCCACATATATATACATAAACATTATACAGATATTCATGCATACATATTCATATATACACACATTAATACAGATATTCATGCATACATATATATACATACACATTAATACATATATTCATGCATATATATACATATACATACATACACATTAATACATATATTCATGCATACATATACATATATATACATACACATTAATACAGATATTTATGCATACATATGCATATATATACACACATTTATACACACATTCATGTACACATATACACATATATATATAAACAGCTATACATGTGTGTATTTATTTTTAGCAGCTTCAGTCTCGCATTGCATCCTGGGTATAGAAAATCAATCTATGAGGACGCGAAGGAGAACATTATTGTCAGCCTCAGTTCCAATAGTGTTGGTTCCAACACAACTCAACCCGTTTGTGTCAAATACATTCACTGCCGTTGCCATGGATACGTCATACCCAAGTCATTTTCAACCGGTCAAACATCAATCAAAATAGTTCACAAGTAGAAACCATCCAGCGAAGGAGCATACTCCAGCGCCTTGTGTATATGCATAGATATATACACGCCTATATTTACAGGTATATCATGAAGATACTCTAGCAGTGTCCATAGAAAATGCCTGACAAATCGCCTATATAGTAACACTCTTCACACTCTTCACACTCTCCACACACTTCACACTCTTCTCGCGCAGAATATGACGATTTGAGACAAGTGTAGTTAAATCCTGTGGGATTACGTGGCTTTTCGACACTTATCTGCAGCACTATCACTCTTCCTAATACCGCTGTGGTTCATAGTAACATCAAAGATTATATATATATATATATATATAAGGATGGCAGACCGAGGCTGTTTGAGGCTCTCCTAGCGTGCAATCAGAAAATATGGCCGCCATATTGGAAGCGTGATAATGAGCGATAATAGGGGCAACATAATTTATACAGCCAGCAATATGTTTACAGTTTAGACAGATAAAGTTATTTGGTGGTTTTATTTTGTATTAAACTGACATGGTTTATGATGCTTTAGAAATGCAGTCAGATATGACTATTTCAACCATCTTTTCTAAAGTCTGATGTTCGAGAGAAGAGGAGAAGGGACGGACGGTCTACTAGGCTATAACATATGAATGACGTGGCCAATTATCACACCTTCAAAATGGTCAATTATCACACTATCATGACGTCACTTAACCATCTAGCCCTCTACTATCTGTGGTAACATCTGGATTGCTCATGCATGACTCTAACCAAGCAGACAGTAGCCGATCAAATCCCAAACAGTTCGAAAGTCGTCTGTTTGTTCTTAGTTCTGTCGCCAACAATTTTGGCGCGGATAGATTGACTAATTGCGACATGGGCCAATCGGTTCCCGATTGTTATATCCAGTCGGTGCCGACTACTGCCGACTAGTGCCGACTATTGCCAACAATGCAGTACACACTAGCAGTCTCCGACTGATTATTGCTTCGTAGTCTTAGGACACCGCTAACCTCTCACAGTTCTAACCGCTCAGGCAAAGACTTAGTCAGCGCAGTTGATCAGGGGAACATTAATTTCAGTTGGAGATTTAGGCCAAGTAGATTAAGCGCTTGTACGCAGCTGGGTTTAATCTAAACAGCTCATCCCTGCTAATTTTATACCCTGAATTCTGATTAGTTGTGGTCATTGGTTGGTAGAACAATGGGCTTAGCATAGATCCAATAATCTCGCTAATATAAATTTTTAGAGATGGGTCAAAATGAAAGTCAAATTACTGTCCAGGTTCACAGACTTCAGCCTCATGGCTACAGCCCCTTAACATGTCCACGTCACTGCGTAGTGTGATTTGATTGATTAGCTCTGTGTATATTACAATCTAGTTTTTGAATCCATAGGTTGATCGTTATAATGTACATCACTTAGCTTCGAAGTTAACTTTATTTTAAATTGATAACCTTTGAGATATTTGAAGTGCAAACATGCAAACTAACTTTTTGAATGCATGCCAAAGCGCTAACACCATAGGCTTCAGTAGTAAAGCCCCTGTCACACCTCACCGGTTGAGAAAACGGAAAGAAACCGAACAAAGTCTGTTGATATCCAGCAAAATCCGGTTTGTGTCTATTGCATATCCATTACATATCCGTTGATATCCGGCCTGATCCATTACAAGTTTTGAACATGCACAAAACTTGGAACAGAATCCGCCGGATTGACGTCTATGGTTCTTGTCCGGTTTGAGCTTGTTTTGTCTGTTGGCTATCCGCTCATGTCCGTTTCATGTCCGTTTGTCTGGTGGCCTTTGACCCGATATCACAACATTTTGACACATTTTAATACATTTTGATACTTATCACGCACAAACACCATCGGACTAGACAATTCTGTCCGTTGCTCAATCCGGCGAGGTGTGACATGGGCTTAACAGGGCCTATTAACTTGACCTTGTATGCAGCAACAAATACTAAATAACTGCTGTAGTGGTCTGCACTGACCTCTCAGGCAAAGAGCCGCAGAGACAGGTAGGTGTGGGTAGTGTGGTGACATCAGGGAGCCTAGCTGGTGTAATGGTTAGCACACTAGTTCAGAATGAAAGAGATGCGGGTTCGAATCCCGCTCTAGGCGCAATATGTCCCATTTTCATCACCCCTCCTCCTCCCACGGCACTGCACTAGTATCGAAGTTGGATATGTAGGTTCAAATCTAAATGTTGTGGTTTAGAAAAGTTGATGTCAATATTTGTGATTTAAACAATGTATAAATATATGATATATAATGCATTATATATATAATATGTGACCAGCCATGGGAAATAGTCCAGTAAGTCATAATTTTTTTAAACTGAGTAAAAAAAAAAATTAACATTGCATATGCCTTCCACTTTCAGGAATTTCTTTTTTCTCTCTCCCCAAAATATCTCCACTTTCATGACGTCACTAAAATAGCGGTTGCTGAGTCAAAATAGTGGTTGCGAGACATTTGAATAATGATTTCCTCGAAAGCGCGATCACCAGTGATCACCACCCAGAGGTACCTTTTCCCATGATGGGGTCACATATGTCTTTACGCATTGCGCAGTGAGAGTTTGTGTTTATATTGCCTTTCAGATTTCAGGCACATTTCCACAATGAGAAGCGCCACCTAGGGGCAATCTCAGGCGTCCCATGCACAGCGACGGCCATTTTGAAAATCAAAATTCAAACCGGAAGGTAAGGTTATATTTGATGTACAACCATCTTGGTTAAAAATATCTGGCGATTTATATGAATAAAAACATATTGCAGTCATACAATAAACATGGTATTTGGTATTTCCCCCCTCGTTCTACTGAGTGAGAGTGTCTGTTCTTAGCCGATGCCGAACAATGATTTGTTCAGCAGGATGACTCGTCTGTTCAGAGAGATCAATTAGAGAGGTTAAAGCCGTGTTTACACGGGCAATTGTGAAGCGAATTAGACAAAGCGATTCATATGAAGCGAAGTAGCGGCCCGTTTACATGAAGCGAGTTTGAAAGTGTTTCGGCGCCGGGAACCAGCAGCCTTAGTTCTGCCTGTAGCCGGCAAGCACTGCTATTTGTTTACTTTACACTCGGCGATTCGACGCCGATGTAGCTGCTACGTTAATATCGCTTGTAATTTAGGGTTAATTTAATTAAATTTCATTATTTGAGTATGTAATTCTGTTAAATATGATCGCATTCAATAGATTTTGGCCTAATCGGTCCCTAACACTGCCGGGCACCAGCGATAGTTACAGCTGCGCATGTAGCCGGCAAGCACTATCCCCGCCCGGGAACCAGCGGAATCGCTTCATATAAACCACCTAGGGAGGCGATCTACAAAAAGCACATCATATGAATCGAATCAGCCCTAATACGCTTCAGCGGCGCGTTTACACGGCGAATGTGAGGTGAACTAGGCAAGGCGATTTATATGAAGCGATTTAACTCTCCCGTGTAAACATGGCTTAAGACGTAAACTGGACCTGACCTATTTACAAATGACGTCAGAAATTCCTGCCCAATACAATCATGTCTTCAGTTTGTGTCTAGTGCGAGAGTCATCGTTCACGTAGGTAGATGCAAATACAAACATGACCTAATTTTCACAAATTTCCAAGTAGGACTTCGACAGCTGAATCATCTTAGCGTATCTAATGCTATATTAAAGTTGCATATTCTGATGGCTTTGAGTTCCCGCCCACTGTGTCAATCAAATGTGGCTGATTATCTGATAATTTATCTTCCACCTTTTTAGCTGGAGAATCCGATGAAAGTATCAAATTGTCGGAACCAAAAAACTGACCTAGATTTAATCCAACAAACATCCAACTTCGATATTGGTTCACTCATTAAACATGTATTGCAGTTTGGTGCTCCTGTGTTACTCTGCTATGCTCGAAGCCGATACACAAAGTCGACAGCCAGCATTTCAGTGTGCACATATACAGTAAAACCTCTCTAAATCGACCGACCATGGGACCGACTTTAAGTGGTCCATTTAGGGAGGTGGTCGGTTTAGAGCGTTAGAATATCCTTACAATAGTTTTGTTGGGACCCAAATAAAGCCATCGATATAGGGGAGTGGTCGATCTGTGGAGTGGTCGGTATAGAGAGGTTTTACTGTATATTATTAATTTGGCATGATTTCACCAAATATCTCCAATATTAATTCGTTAAATTAAAATGTATTTCTAATTAAAGCTGTATAGTCTGATGAAAACATCAAATTTTCAAAACCAAAATCAATTATCTAGATTTGCTCCTACATATCTAACTTAGATACTCGTACACTGGTCAAACATTTGTCACCAAGTAAACTGAATACCGAGCCAATTTAATAGAACCTGTCACTACAGAACTGTATGCCGTCATAGGTTTGGCGTGCTTGCCAACATTAATTTGGTACATTTGCACTTCAAATATCTAATAACTTAGCCATTCAAAATAAAAGTGACTTCAAACTAAAGTAAGATAGATTACAGTAACCAACCTACCAGAAAATGACAGAAACTCAAAACCAGCAGACCTAATATATTTATCTTGGAAAATGACAAAAAGTCAAAAGCATCGGACGATGACACTTTAACAAGTTAAATTAATAGTTACTTCTAATTAAATTAGATTATAAAGATCAACTTAATATATTTATCTAAAAAAAATATATGGCAGACGCTCAAAACTACTGGATTATGCAACTGGAGAGCACAGTTATAGCTCCAAATGTCTGTTTGTATCATTGTCCATCAGTCTCTGAAATGCAACCAGGACATGTCTATTATAAACTTCCCCCCCCACCTCCATCTCCACAAATGTGTCTAGTCAGCAAGAATCAGTAAGTATTATATTACAAAATTTCCTAGAGCTTGGGATTTTCATTACAAGAATAAATCAGTGAAAACGGACAGAATATACACATTCATATTCATGTTTATATATATATAGATATATATTTAGCAGTACCTATATAACATGGCTATGCTAATTTTACTATTCTCTCAGTCATTAGCATATACAGCTCCTACCGTCTGTAAAATGGGTGTAGAGTAAAGTTGAATCAAAACACAATACTTACTTACATTATAATGTATGAGTGATTGCGTAATCTGTCACCCTCCTTGCTGTCACTCCAAGTCTCTGTCATATGCACTGTCATGCCATGTTATTGTTTATGCTGGCACACTGTCAAAGCCTGTCACTGTCATCACCTCATACTGTCACTCAGTGTTATTGCTTACACTTTGATTCTCTTATGATATACATCACAGTTTGACTCCTTGTCCGACCCACTCAGTCACTCCACATCATTCCCTTTCACTGTCACGCGGTCACACAATCACTCCTTGTCACTCCCTGTTAGACCCTTACACTGTCACCTCCTCATAGTGTCACACTGTATCATTACCTGACACTGTCACTTCCTCACACTGTGTCACTGCCTTACACTGTCACATTCTCATTCCACCACACTGTGTCACAACCTGACACTGTCACTTCCTCACACTATGTCACTACCTTACACTGTCAGCTTCTCATTCCGCCACACTGTGTCACAACCTGACACTGTCACTTCCTCACACTGTGTCACTGCCTTACACTGTCACATTTTCATTCCACCACATTGTATCACTACCTGACACTGTCACTTCCTCACACTGTGTCACTACCTTACACTGTCACCTTTTCATTCCGTCAAATTGTGTCACTACCTGACACTGTCACTTCCTCACACTGTGTCACTACCTGACACTGTCACTTCCTCACACTCTGTCACTACCTTACACTGTCACATTCTCATTCCACCACACTGTGTCACTACCGGACACTGTCACCTCCTCACACTGTGTCACTACCTGACACTCTCACTTCCTCACACTGTGTCACTACTTTACACTGTCACCTTCTCATTCTGCCACACTGTGTCACTGTCACCTCCTCACACTGTGTAACTACCTCACACTGTCACTTCCCCACACTCTGTCACTACCTCACACTGTCACCTTCTCATTCCGTCAAACTGTGTCACTACCTGACACTGTCACTTCCTCACACTGTGTCACGACCTTACACTGTCACCTTCTCATTCTGGCACACTGTGTCACTCCCTGACACTGTCACTTCCTCACACTGTGTCACTACCTTACACTGTCACCTCCTCACACTGTGTCACTACCTTACACTGTCACCTCATCACACTGTGCCACCACCTTACACTGTCACCTCTTCATAGCATCCCACTGTCACTATCTCACACTGTCATCTTTTCATACTGTCACGTTGTGGCATTACCTTACACTGTCACTTCCTCATAGTGTCATACTGTGTCACTACATTACACTGTCATCTCATAGCGTCACACTGTGTCACTATCTCACACTGTCACCTTTTCCTACTGCTATGCTGTGCCACTACCTTATGCTGTCACCATATACTGTCAAGCTGTATCACATCCTTACACTGTCACTTCCCCATCACCTCATACTGTCACCCCTGAATCATTCCCTCCCGCTGTCATCCCCACACCCGGCACCCTGTCACTCCGCATCACTCCCATAAACACTGTCACTGCTGCACTCATCCCAACCACTTCCATCACTAGATAAAAGATTCACCCCGTACTGCAGTAGCCTGAGTAGGGATGAAGAACAACCCTATATAAAAGCTGGCGAAAATATGGGGAAATGAAATGAGAACACAAATTCTCAATCTAAGAAGCAAAATATATTCTTCACATACCTGGATATATTTACCCTCAATTTTTGAACTGATTAGTAGATTAAATCCAGTAGATCAATTAACTTTAAAGTTTGAATTGACAGAGCCCACATGTCAACAAGGCATCCATGGGCAGGAAGTTGAGAGGTTCCTGGGTAATAATCCAATCTAGGTCAAGAAGCAGTCATTATCATTGGCTGATGTGGTGAAGTGGTACAACCAGTTCATTCAAACATGGAGGATTTACTTCATGGAATCTATCACTTCAAACTGTTTTTGTGTCATTATCCCTTGATATTATGTGATTTGAACACTCTGGAGAGTATGCATGTTGAGTGAAAACATATACACTGTACAATCTAATTTTACCTATTGGATTTTAATCAACAGAAGGTAGGAATGCTAAACTAATACCATCAACAGTGAGACACATTTTCACCAGATTTTTCATAGCCTTGTAATTTACCTCTGAATCAGAGGTGAATATTTTATCTACTTCACTCCTGCTCAGCCGCCCCACCACCTCTCCGTCTGACATATATAAACCTGTTGCACACTCTCCACCAGGGACGTCACACTCATACAATGCGATGTAGACAACTACAACAAAGTCTCTGTCGCACTCTCCACCCGTGACGTCTCACTCACACAATGCAATGTGAACCCCTACATCAAACAGTCTCTGTCACACACTCTCCACCTGTGACATCACACTCACACAATGCGATTTGGACACCTAAAACAAACAGTCTCTGTCACACACTCTCCACTTGTGATGTCACACTCACACAATGCAATGTGGACACCTACATCAAACAGTCTCTGTCACCCACTCTCCACTGGTGACGTCACACTCACACAATCCGATGTGGACATCTACATCTAACAGTATGTTGCACACTCTCCACTCGTGACGTGACACTCACACATTGCAATGTAGACACCTAAAACAAACAGTCTCTGTCACACACTCTCCAAATGTGACATCACACTCATACAATGTGATATAGACAACTCCATCAAACAGTCTGTTGCACACTCTCCACCAGTGATGTCACACTCACACAATGTGATGCAGACAACTCCATCAAACAGTCTCTGTTGCACACTCTCCAATCATGACGTCACACTCACACAATGCGATTTGGACACCTAAAACAAACAGTCTCTGTCACACACTCTCCACTTGTGACGTCACACTCACACAATGTGATGTAGACACCTACATCAAAAAGTCTCTGTCGCACACACTCCACCCATGACGTCACACTCACACAATGCGATGTAGACATCTACAACAAACAGTCTCTGTCGCACACACTCCACCCGTGACGTCACACTCACACAATGCGATGTAGATATCTACAACAAACAGTCTCTGCCGCACACTCTCCACTCGTGACGTCACACTCACACAATGCGTTTTAGACAACTCCATCAAACAGTCTCTCTGTTGCACACTCTCTACTCGTGACGTAACACTCACACAATGCGATGTAGACAACTCCATCAAACAGTCTCTTTACAAGTTGTATCAAATTGTCTTCAAGTGTTCAGACACTTCGGGCCCCGAAGCGGACCCGGTGTACCGGACGTTTTCACCTACGGCTACGGCAAACCGCCATCTTGGAATCGTCACGTGACAATACAACTTCCGGTCGGCTGGTGTGTGTGAGGCGAGACTTGGCCCGAGCGTCCATTGAGACGCCACCCACCCACGTGACACCCGGGCTCCACCTATCACTGACCAGGCAGACAGTCCCGCCCTATTCATATTTATATATATATATATATGTATATATATATATATATGTATATATGATGTTATATATTATATATACATCAGTGGCTCCTTGCAGGGCGGCCCGCGGCCGGGCTGTGATGACGTCACATCCGGTTGGACAGCGTTCCAGAATGCAAAATTTTCTTTTTTTGTGGGTTTTCTTTGTGTGTCGTCGGGTCCATAGGGCGCCCGTCTCCACGTTTTTTCCTTTCTTTCTCTCTCTCTGTCTCTTTCCAGAAATCAACTCCATCGAGACGGATAAACACCGAAGATTCGATGAACTGTGAACTGCAAAGAGAGAAAACAGAACATGGATTTAGTTTGACAATGGAGATAAGATAACGAAGGGGGTGCGGTCTTTTTTGTTGTTTAAGACAAAGTTATTTCATTTGTGTTTGTGTGTGTAGTTATTTTGTTGTTTGGTGGATTTGATAACAAAAAAAAAGAAGTTTGGTGTGTGCGTCTGCATGTGTAGTTAGTTATTTTCTTGTCTGGTGGATTAAATAAAAAAGTAGTTTTGTGTGTGTAATTATTTTGTTGTTTGGTGGATTAAAAAAGAAGTTTGGTGTGTGCTTTTGAGTGTGTAGTTATTTTGTTGGTTGGTGGATTAAAGTTGCATAGTCCGATGGTTTTGAATTTCTGTATTTTTTTCTGAGATAAATATATTATATCGATCAATAGTATCTACTTTACATTAGTTCAAAGTTACTTTTATTTTAAATGGTACACTTTTGAGATATTTTGAGTGCAAACATGGAAAATTAGTTTTGGCAAGCTTGCAAAAACTCTGACACCGCAGACTTCTCCAGTAACGGGTTCTGTTAAATTGACTCAGTATTGCCTTCTACACAGAAACAAATGCTTAATAAGTGCATGAGTATCTAAGTTAGATATGTAGAATACAATCTAAATAATTATTTTGGTCTTAAAAATGTGATGCTTCATCAGACTATGCAGCTTTAAATAAAAAAGAAGTTTTGTGTATGAAGTTATTTTGTTGTTTGGTGGATCAAAAAAAAGTTGTGTGGGTTTTTGTGGGGTTTTGTGGTCGGGGGGGGGGGGGGGGGGGGGTACATAGTCTCGACGTCTATCACCAGAAGTCAAGATACCAGTGTGGAGGCCGAAGCTACTTAAAGTTGCATGGTCAGATGGCTTTGAATTTCTGTCACTTTCCTGAGATAGATTTATATTAAACTGATTGCTATAATCTACCTTACGTTAGTGGGAAGTAACTTTTATTTTAAATGGCTAACCTTTGAGATAATTTATTTGAAATGCAAACATGTAAAATAAGTTTTCGCAAGCACACCAAAACTCTGACACCATGGGCTTCTGTAGTAACAGGTTATATTAAATTTACCCAGTGTTCCTTCCTATGTTGCAACAAATGCTTAATAAAGGCATCAGTATTTAAGTTAGAAATGCAGAATCAAATCTAAATAATTGCTTTGGTTTAAAAATGTTGATGCAGCTTTAAAGATGTCACCGTAGTTATAAAGGACTTACCCTATGAACAAAGGCTTAGGGAATTGAAACTTCCTACCCTTTCCTACAGAAGGAAAAGAAGTGACGTAATTGAAGTATTTAAAATTATGAAAGGTTTTGATCAAATAGATATGAACCAATTTTTCACCTTGAATAAAAGAGAAGGCAGTCGGGGCCATACTCTCAAACTAGTAAAACCCAGAACCATTTCAAAGTTAAGGCAACACAGTTTCTCAAACAGGATCATAAATATATGGAACAGTCTCCCACAAAATGTTATTGATGCCGAGTCAATAAATTCATTCAAGAACAGATTAGAAAAGGCATGGGCTGATGATCCAGGGAAATTTGACCCCTTATTCACCACATGCTACTAATTATTCCTTGCGTTGCTTTAAAAATGAGAGACAAATAAGTGTTCACACTTCCTGTCTACCATTCGCTATTTCGCTATGTCACATGCCATGTAGTTCCAATATTCTCCGAAGGTGGCGCTAGTGATTTGCAAGTGGCATAAAATGACCTGGATACAAAATGGCTGAAACTAAATCGAGCCAACCACTCCTGCATGTTTATGTACTGGGTAGGACCAGACCAGATGGCCGAATGAGTTGAGAGTCCGTCTCCCGTTTTGGTAGGTGGTCGGATTCGAACCCATGGGTTCTGACCCTGATCGAGTCAAACCAATGACTTAAAAATTAATACTTGTTGCATCCTAGCCTGGTGCTTGGCATTATTATGATAGGGCAATGACTGGTTGGCTCAGTGCCAGGATAATGTGACTGAGTGGGATATCAGGTCATGGTGCTGGTGGCCTGATTTCCCAGTGGGACTGCACTATAAATAAAGTTGCCATGAGTGCGCATGTTTTGTATGAATGGTTTAAAAGTATATACTACTCATCTACATAGAGCATGAGAAGTACTATATTAGGTGACCCCAGTCAAAGACCCTGTAACACTAAGACGGCTCACTCAGCCTGTACTGTGTATTCAAGAGAACAGCCAGCGTGGCAGGTGGTGGGTGGGTTTGATCATTTTGATAGCGTTGGAGTGTCAGAAGAAACCATGCTGTCACTTGGTAGGTGTGTGGTGGGGGTTTAGGGATGTGGTGGGGGTGTAGGTGTGTGTGTGTTGGTGGTGTAGGTATTTGGTGGGTGTGTGGGGTTTAGGGATGTGGTGGTGGTGTAGGTGTGTGAGTGTTGGTGGTGTAGGTATTTGGTGGGTGTGTGTGCTGGGGGTGTAAGTGTGTGGTGTGTGCATTGCGGGGGTGTAGGTGTGTGTGGTTGAGGTGTAGGTGTATGTGGTGAGGGTGTAGGTGTGTGGCGGTGGTGTAGGTGTGCTGTGTGTGTGGTGGGAGTCTAGGTGGATGTTGGTGTGGTGGGGATTTAGGGATGTGGTGGGCTATCATGCGTGGGGGGGGGTGTAGGTGTATGTGGTGGAGGCTTAGGACTGTGGTGAGGATGTAGGTGTGTGGTGGGGGTGTAGGTGGGTGGCGGTGGTGTAGGTCTGGTGTGTGTATGGTGGGAGTGTAGGTGTATGGTGGGGGGTGTGGTGGGGGTTTAGGCTTGTGGTGGCAGGTTTAGGTGTGTGTGGTGGAGGCTTAGGACTGTGGTGAGGATGTAGGTGTGTGGTGGGGGTTACGGATGCTAAAGATTGTGAGGTGCGGCTCTGCAAGACCCCTACAACTCCACCAAAAACCACCTACACCTCCACCACACACACCCTACACACCCACCACACACACCTAGTCCTACACCCCCACCATACCCACCTACACCCCAACCACACACACCATCAAACCCCCCCACACAGAATGCGTGTATGGTGGTGGGGGTGGATGGGGTGGAGAGGTGGAGGGGCAGGGTGGGGGTAGCGGTGGGAGTTCTATAGGAGTAGCAATACACAAACAGTGAGGACGGGGGAGGGTAGGATGGAAGGAGGGAGGTGGATGGGAGGGGGATGGAAGGGGAGTGAGGGAAGGAGAGGGAAGGAGAGGGAGGGAGAGGGAAGGGGAGGGAGGGGGAAGGGCGGTGAAACCGGGAGGAGGGAGGGAGTGAGGCGGGAGGAGGGAGATGGAGGGCGAGAGGGCAGGGGAATGAGGGAGGGTGGGCCAGAGGGAGGTGGGGACCAGGCAGTAGGTGCAACATCGGCCAAATCCAAATGACAGCCAATCTCTCTTTTTTAATTTTAAACTCACCCTCTCACCTTGTTAGCCTATGTGAAACACCAGCCAGCAGCCGGGCTGATCAAACCCACCACAAGATGGCACTGCAAAATTGACATTACCATGGGAGAGATAGGGAGTGAGCCATCTTAGTGTTATAGGGTCTTTGCCCCAGTGTAAATTTCAGTTTTGAGACCAGGAAGTGCCGTTTTTGCAGTGTGTGGTTTGTCAAACAATTAAAAAAAACAAAAAAACCTACCTACCGACCCAAAGCATTTCTCCTAAAACCGGAAACATGAATATTGTTCTTTTTGGCATCATAGGCCCCCCATGCTGCGCCCTCTAGCGGCGTGTAGAAAACGTGTTGTTGTTTAGAGAAAGCGGTATCACGTGACCCCGGAAGCTGACCTGGAAGCGTTCCATCATTTTGTGACGTCATCAATGACTCCCAGCTCGTCCTGTCTAGGCCAGTGCGTCCCTCCCCCATCACTTCTCTCCTCCTTCACTCCCCCCACCTCCCACAGCCCCCCCCCCACCTCCCACAGCCCCCCTCCCCAACCTCCCACAGCCCCCACTCCCCCCACTTCCCACAGCCCCCCTCCCCCAACATTCCACAGCCACCCTCCCCCAACATCCCACAGCCCCCCTCCCCCAACATCCCACAGCCCCCTCCCCCACCTCCCACAGCCCCCTCCCCAACCCCCACTACCCCCCCCGGCATCCCACAGCCCCTCCCCAAACATCCCACATCCCCCTCCCCCATCTCCCACCAAGCCTGCCAAACCTCCCACAGCCCCTCCCCAAACATCCCACGCAGCCCCCTCCCCCAACATCCCACAACCCCCCTTCTCTCCCAAAGCCCCCTCCCAATCCCACAGCCCCCCTCCCCCAAACATTCCCACAGCCCCCTCCCCAACATCCCCACCGCCCTCCTCCCCCAGCGCCTCTCAACAGCCCCTCCCCACCTCCCATCAGCCCCTCTCCACCCAACATCCAACAGCCCCCTCCCCCACCTCCACAAACCCCGTCTACCTCCTACACCCCCTGCCCTCCCAGCTGCCCTCCCACCAGCCCCTCCCATAGCCCCTCTTCCACCTTCCACAGCCCCCTCTCAAATCTTACAGCCCCTCCCTTTCCATAGCCCCTTCCCCAATCTCCCACAACCCAACCCCGACATCTCCTTCTCCATCTCCCACTGCCCTCTCCCGCACCTCCCACTGCCCCCTCCTACATCCCCTCACCTACCGTAGCCCCCTTCCGTCCCCTCTTTCCCTCCTACATCCCCAACCCCCACCCCCTGCCCCATAGGTTTGTCCCTTTCCTTCCAGGGCACTGCCTCCCCTTCCCATAACCCCCCCCCCCTCCCACAGCCCCCCTCCTCTTCCCACGGACCAGAGGGGATGACCGAATAAGGTTGAGCGTCTGTCTCCCATTTGGGTAAAGTCATGGGATTCGAACCCACGGGTTCGAACCCTATCGAGTCAAACCAATGACTTAATAATTGATACCTGTCGCTTTATAGCCAGGTGCTCGGCATTTTTCGGATAGGGCAAGGACTGGTTGGCTCAGTGTCAGGATAATGTGACTAAGTGGCATATCAGGTCATGGTGGCCTGGTCTTCCAGTGGGGTAGCACTATAAAGTCACCATGAGTGCGCCCTGTCACAAGCCCTGTTTCATGTCCGTTTCATGTCCGTTTCATGTCCGTTTCATGTCCGTTTCATGTCCGTTTCATGTCCATTTCATGTCCGTTTCATGTCCGTTTCATGTCCGTTCATCCGGTCGCTTTTGACCGATATCGCAACATTTTGACACATTTTAATACATTTTGATACTTATCACGCCCGAACACTACCGGACTAGACAATTCTGTCCGTTGCTCAATCCGACATAGTGTGACAGGCACTTTAGAGTAATTCCTTCTACCTCAAGTCGCTACTCCTATTTACAATTATGATTGCATTGCATTACAAGAGTCTAATATTGTAACACGTTTCTCTAAACTATATTTGTGTATATATCTATGGCCTGAACACCAATACCATAGTACTGAAAAACAAATTAAGTTGAATAAAACATTTAATAAAAAATAATACAAGTTTTTTGAGGGTTGTTTTGCTGCCCTCCTCATAGACCCCCCCCCCTTCCCCCACACCTAAGAACCTCCATCCCCGTTTGTTTTTTTCATTTTTCATTTATTTTCAAACAAAGTGTCATTGTCCTCAAAATGTCCCCATTCCAGAATTCCGGTGTTCAGGACCGGAAGTTAGTGTTCTCCTCCTGCCCATGGCAACCCGATTTGTTGTCCTGGCAACCAGACTGTCTGTGGTTGTGCACAGCCTGGATGGGCAACCAAAAACATGAATAACCAAGAAAAATAGCAAAATCAAAAAGAAATGATTAAATAAATATATATAATTTTGATGTGGCAGCACTATAAAGCCACCAGTAGTGTGCAGTGTCAGAAGTCAATTCTAGTCCAGCGCTATACAGCCAATTGCCACACGTAGTACGAGTCCTGATGTGGACTCAGATGAGGTCATGGTGCAAACCCCAAATTAAACATTTTCTGCAGTTAAAGATGCCTCTTAAAGCTGCACAATGGGATAACAGCAGGAACTTTTCAATATCAAAGCATTTACCAAGATTTAATTCTACCTACCCAAATTAGATACCGACGCGCTTATTAAGCATTTGTAGCTCCACAGGAGGGAACACTAAGTCTATTTAATACACCTTTTTAGTACTGCTGAAGGTTATGGTGTCAGTAATTTGATGTGCTTACCAAACTTAATTTTGCATTTTGTCACCTCAAATATCTCCAAAGGTAACCATTTAAAATCAAAGTTATGTCAAACCAAAGTAAGCTAGATAACAGTGATCAATCTACTATATTTATCTACATATTTATGTCTCGAAAGGTGCTAAGCAATATGGGACAAAACGTTGTCCATTGTAACGATCAACATAATATCTGCTTATGCATTTGCTCAGGATAAACTGAGTTGTTTTTTACATGGTGTTTTATAATCCCAATAGAGTACATATTGATTTGAAGCAAATGTCCTTGTGTTTTCAGTGTAACCGTTTCGGTGCTGGTTTGTGTCAATCTTCACAATTGGCAAACAAATAAAAGAGTTATCACCTTTTGAGACAGGCTCATATGTGTAAATAATCACAAATTCAAAACCTTGGGACTATTCAACTGAAGAGTTCAGGCGTAAAAACCATGTAAATGCCAATCCAAAATTGGAGATAAACATAGGAATCAAGCCTACAAAAAGTTTACTTTTTGATATTCCTACTTTTTTGTCCATTGCACCAGAACCATATGATCATATGAAAAGTGGAATTAATGAGAATTACAATTATTTCCAGAGAAAGATCTTTTAATTAAAGTACATTTTTGGATTAGCAATTACATGATTTTGCACCTGAACTCCTCAACTTTAATAATGGCGTGGCTTCTTCTATAAATTCATGCAGAAACAATAATCCCCCCACTCTCCCCTCATCCCCCCCCCCCCCCCCCCCCACCCATCCTCTATCCAGCACCCACAGGGCGCGGTGGCCTAATCGGTAGAGTGTGGGCCTCGAATGCGGGAGATCGGGAGTTCGGTTCCCTGTCGAGTCAAACCAATGACGGATAAAACTGATACTTGTCGCTTCCTAGACTGGCACTTGGCATTAATAGGATAGGACAAGGACTGGTTAGCTTAGTGTCAGGATACTTTGAATGAGTGGGATATCGGGTCATGGTGCAGATGGCCTGATTTCCCAGTGGGGCAGCACTATAAAGTCGGCATGGGCGCACAGTCACTAGTTGGTACCCGTCCTGATATGGTCTTAGATGTTGCCCGGATATGAAATCCCTTGTTTGCGGGTGCCCGCACGATATATGCGGGCTGTAGAATGCTATTGATGGCCGATCCCGTTAGGTGGTACACGGGGCTTACGCTTACTTTCCTTATGTTCTCTCATGTCATTAGCTGTACTGCTCAACAAGGCTACACTGCCCTGATATCCTGTGTAATGCATACGGTTCATAGCTCCCTTTTCTCTTCCGCATTATATGAATTATATATCAGAGCTTACCCTATAGTAGATACAAGACATGACACAATACGCGATCCGAGTTCAGCACCAGCAGAAGTGTAGATAATAGATGATCCTGAATGCTTAGTTTTATTCACTTATATAATGTTTCAGATACATACAACAGTGGATGTTATAGAGCTCCTTATTGGCCATTACAATCATGCACACCAGTCATTCCTCTCCCGCATGATCTCTCCCTAACATAGTTCACCATTGGCTGCCTTCAGGGCTCAGCCCCCTCCCACCCAGCCCCGGCCACCACCTAGCCATCGTGGGATTACCACATAACATGACGGTGACCGTGTGACTGGGCAAGATAAGGGGGAGGGATTCTGCTTAAAGGGGCACTTCTTCCCTCTCCCGGTGTGAGCATTATAAAGGGAGTACTGTGTCGCATTTAGCCATCTCGATACTCAATACATACTTAATGAGAGAATTTTACACGGATGCAAAACAACCAACCACCCCGTCCACCATTCAACCATTCTCATTGACCCCTCATGTGACCTCAGGTGTTGCTGGGACGGAAAACCCCATACAATAAACCAAAGCAGACCCCCAGGAAGTTATGGACGGGAAGCAGCAATAGAAGGACAGTTGTTCGCTCCGATCACTCACTTTTACAGTCAAATTTCCAAGCGGCAAGGAGCGGAACTAACGCGGCATCCTCGTTGTAACCATTAACCCCCGCCACCCCACACGCCCCCACACACGCCTTCCACATACACATAGCCCCCACACACGCACCCACAAAGACACGTCCTCCACACACACACACTCATGCATCTACTACACCATGGGCTTGTTGGTTGGTTGGTTGTTGACGTTTTACGTCCTGGCAACATCTAGGGTCATATGACGACGGGTACCGGCTTGTGACAGTGCACACTCATGGTGACTTTATAGTGCAGCCCCATGGGGAAATCAGGCTGCCCACACCATGACCCGATATCCCACTCAGTCACATTATCCCACACCGATCCAACCAGTCCTTGCCCGATCCTATTAATGCTGAGCGCCAGGCTAGGTAGTGACAAATATCAATTTTTATAAGTCATTGGTTTGACTCGACTGTTAATCCAACTCCCGATCTTCCACATGCGAGGCCTCCGCTCTACCGTCTACCGATTCGGCCACCGTGCCCGGTGATGCGGATTCCGAGGGACACCAGTTTGCCAGGGACACTTCCATTCAAATGCATTGTTAATGGCCGTGAGCAAATCTTCATACAGAAGAAGTCAAATATCTCCCAAATTACACCATCTAGAAACAAATCGATTGGTACACATATAGAAAACATCTTTACCATAAAGACTATATTAAATTTATATGGTTAGGGTTCTTGAATTCTATTAATTTTTAATAAAACTAATGTTTTTCACTGCGCATACCGTCCAACTCAAGGCATTGTCAACTCAAGGCATTGTCAATGGCCGTGAGCAATGTTCATACAGAAAATACAGAAGAAGTCAAATATCTCTCAAATTACACCATCTAGAAACAAATCGTTTGGTACACATATAGAAAACATCTTTACCAAAAACATTATATTAAATTTATAAGGTTAGTGACGATGCTGTTCGATTTAGACGCATGTGTAGAAGCGATGTGTCCCTCGCAAACTGGTGTCCCTGGGAAACTGCAACACCGGCACTTCGGGCTTGTGTCACGGTCATGACGTGGCCGCTATGACGTGCATCGCTGGGCTGTAACCATGGTGACAGGGTGTGCACGCGCACCTGACAACCGACTAATAACGCTGAGGCTGTGTGCAGGTGGATTGGTTGGTTGTATTGTTGGAGTTTCACATCCTGACAACATCTACGTGTAAAGTCTACGGCTTGAATCTGTGGTTGTGTAGGCAGGCTCGAGTGAAATCAATACAGACAAAGAAAGGAAGAGTATAAAGTGTGAAAGAAGAGAGAGAGTCAAGCCCTCTGGTTTATTATTTATATGGTACATGGATTCAGTGTAGCGTATCACCCCACCCTATTCCCCAAATGGGAAACAAGCATTCTTAGCTCTACCAATAGGAATCCAGCATTCCTGGTCCCTAGGTTACCAGTGATCTGCCCACCACCACCAAGCTGTGTGGCTCCCCTGGCCACCACCTGCCTTGAGCCTGAGTGTGGTGATCCTACCTAGCAGAGGGGGGAGGGGGTAGGCTCTGACTGCCCCTTACACACAGTCCTGCCAGCACCACTATGTCTATTTACATCTCACTCAGGCACCACCAGCACCTACATATACACATAGATGCACCTGGTCACGTATACCCGATCAGTAATAGAACATTTGCATTCCTCCCCACCAATGCATTAAATCAGAATATTTTACATACGGTCATATAAGGACAGGGGAATGAGCAGTTGGAAGCAGGTCGTGATTGGTGAGATGATTGTGGAATTATAGTGGCTCCTCCTTCTTGTGATTGGCGAGGTGATTGTGAGATTGAGTGGGTCCTCCTTCCTGTGATTGGCTAGGTGATTTCGGGGTTGAAAGGCTCCTATCTGTGATTGGCGAGGTGAATGTGGGAATGAGGAACTCTTCTACCTGTGATTGGCTAGGCCATTGTGGGAATGAGTGGCTGACCACCTATGATTGGCGAGGTGACTCTGGGATTGAATAGCCCCCATACCTGTGATTGGCTATGGAATTCTGTGATTGGCTGTCCTAATGTGTGATTGAGTGGCCCTACATGTAATTTGCGAGGTGATTATTGGAGTGAGTGGTCCATATACATGTGATCGGTGAGGTGATTATGAGGCTCAGTGGTCCCCTCTAGTGAATGTCGAGGAGAAACAGCCCATTTTCCAATTTGTCAGAAAATATTCATTGAAGCAACAACATATGAGAGATATGCTCCAGGAGAGAACAGATGTTCGAACACTGCGCTCCACAGTCTCCAGCCAGTTAGCAGTTCCTCGGAGCAGACTCAAAGGCTTTGGGGATCGTGCTTTTAGTATTGCTGCCCCGAGACTATGTAATGCTCTGCCAGGATATATCACAGATTGTAAATCTGTTGGTGCTTTTAAAAAAAGGTCTAAGACACATTTGTTTAAATCTGCTTTTAACTAGGTGAAATTTATTTTCCTGTATATTTGTTTGTTATGTAAAGCGCCTGCGAATGGCTTGCTGGATCGGGCGCTATATAAATGTTTTATTTATTTAATTTTTTATTTAACAACAACAAAATTATGGTCGAAAACATTTTGCAGGGTCGGTCGCGCAACCGGAAGAACAATTGTTGTTATTAGGCTTAAAGCTGCTTAGTCCGATGAAGCATCACATTTTCAAAACCAAAACAATTATTTAGAATTGATTCTAGATAGCTAACTTAGATACTGATGCACTTTAAGCATTTGGTGATACATAGAAGGCAATACTGAGGCAATTTAATAGAACATGTTACTGCTAAAAGGCTATGGTGTCAGAGTTTTGGCGTGCTTGCAAAAATTAATTTGACATGTTTGCACTTCAAATATCTTTTAAAAACTTAGCCATTTAAAATGAATGTTACTTGAAACTAAAGTAAGATATTATAGTGGTCTGCGCTGGTAGTGGAGCTCATGTACAGACTACTACAATATATTTTGGCAATCAATTTAATATATTTATCTCAGAAAAATGACAGAAACTCAAAAAGATCGGATTATGCAGCTTTAAATTAACGGTAGGTCCTTTCTGACAAGCCAGAATATAAGCCTGCTCACTGAACCAAAATGTTCTGTTTCTCCCTTAATGGAATATCTTAATATAATATAAAAATATACATAATATTCGTTACCTAATATCGGCGCCACCCTTCCACGATGTTGTGTCTATAATTAACCTCACACCGAGTAACTCAAAACCAGACCGAGGCAGTGATTACTCCTCCTGGCTACTGACACCTGCAGTAATCGGGCACTGGCCAGGTGAAAAGAGAGGGGTCAGGTTGAGTGACGTGGAGGGGTGTAATGATTCCGCGATATGCTGACTGAGTCGGGGATATTGAGAAGGGAAGCCACCCACTTCCACCATCACATGTAGGTAGTGTCAGTCAATCCTACAATGCCCGACAGCAGTTGTCGAAATATGTCACCAACTTCAGTGGTCGACAGTATTCAGCATCAGCCACAGACATGAGTCGCAGACATGAGTTGCATACATGAGTCACAGACTTGAGTTGCAGACATAAGTCACAGACATGAGTCCATGAGTCACATACATGTGTCACAGACATTAGTCACATACATGAGTCGCAGGCATGAGTCACATACATGAGTCACAGATATCAGTCAGAGACATCAGTCACATAGTCAGTTGTATACATCAGTCACATATGTGAGTCGCATACAACAATCACAGATGTGAGTCGCATATATCAATCACATACTTCAGTCACATACATGAGTCACAGGCATGAGTCACAGACACGAGTCACATACATGAATCATATACATGATTCACATACATGAGTCACATACATGAGTCACATACATGAGTCACAGACATGAGGCACATACATGAGTCACATACATGAGTCACATACATGAGTCACATACATGAATCACATACATGAGTCATATACATGAGTCACACTCATGAGTCAGAGACATGAATCACATACATGAGTCACATACATGAGTCGCAAGCATGAGTCAAATACATCACTCAGACATCAGTCAGAGATATCAGTCACATACATCAGTTGTATACATGAGTCGCATACATGAGTCGCATACACCAATCGCACACATGAGTCACATGCATCAATCACATACTTCAGTCACATACACGAGTCACAGGCATGAGTCACATACATGAATCATATACATGAGTCACATACATTAGTCACATACATGAGTTACATACATGAGTCACATACATGAGTCACATACATGAGTCACATAGATGAGTCATATATATGAGTCACATACATGAGTCACATACATGAGTCGCATACATGAGTCACAGACATAAGTCACATACATGAAGCACATACATGAGCCACAGACATGAGTCACAACAATGAGTCACAAACATGAGTCACATACATAAGTCACAGACATAAGTAGCATACATCAGTCACAAGCATCAGTCACATACATCAGTCGCAGACATGAGTTGCAGACATGAGTCGTAGACATGAGTCACAGACTTGAGTCACAGACATCAGTCGGTGTTAATCGCCTTTCCTTCCAATCGCGCTGAACCTCAGAATAATAATTTATAAAAAAAAAAATCCCCAAACAAATGTACAAATAACGCAACCTTTAATCAATTCATCATGTTTATCGGAAAGCGTCATGCTTAAAATCGTAATGCAGTCGCACGACCCGAACCTTCGCGATTTGTCTCAATTAGTTTGTCTGGTCGTTAATTCCGCTGCTTTCTCAGTGAGGTCCGACTGAGACTGATGCTGAGACATGGAGCGTGGGCATGCGCATAAACAGTGTATCACCCTGAGCCTGCGTCTGTTAGAGAGCGCCATGACAGGAGCGTATTGTGGCCAGACCTGCCTGTACGCCTTTTACCGCACTCCCCCGTCTACTCCACGGGGCGTGTTAGCGTAGGGCACTCGTCACCTATTTATATCCAACTAACGGGCGGTCAGGTGACCAGCCCTCCCCACTAGGGCCGGGTATTTAATCACCCGCGACACATGCCTCGGGGGCACACTTGCTATCCAGACCGCACTTCGTCCACACCTCTCTCTATCTCCTCTCTGCTGGCCATGCTCCTCCTTGATAATGTCTGAAAAGAGTTCCAGGAGGAGCTCCCCCAGCATTTCACTTTCTACTCTTACTCTGTCCGTGTCTTTGGCTCGCCAGCTGGTCACCATAGAGCAAATAGACACAACTCTCCTCATTTCTCTTTCCTATACTCTACCCTATTTTTTCTCTTTCTCCTGGACTTACTTATCCCCCTGATCAAGGTGCTTGGGTGAGGCCCTTTAGATTATCGTTCCTCTCACTTTGTTCTTGTTGCTGGAACCACTGGACCCACCTTTACGCAACCCTTCCTCCTAAACCCTTGCTGCTGTCGACTGGATACGAGTGCTGTGCTACCGCTGGACCAGAGTGATTTGGGGCGCCCCAACGATTCATCGTTTAATTGTTGTAAAGACATCCCCAGTTTCTACAACTGTCCCACCAGAAGATTAATCTTCAACCAAAGATTGGACCGATTTATTGGTGCCTCTCTATAATGCTGCAGTTCTGCAGCCGGTAACCGTCGTAAGGTTACTAACCCCCCAGAAGTCAAGTGCCTCAGGGGTTAATTCATGGCTAGCGCTCAGCCCCTCGGGAGAATAAAAGTCTGTACTAGCATGCTGGGGTTTGTGTCTTTCTTTCTTCGGTCAAGTATGATGGTAACTTAGATTGATCTTTTTTTAAACTATTTTTTATTTTCGTTCGTTGATTAAGCGTGGGACTTTTCAATCGGGTACAATTGGTCTTCCTAATTCCAGTGCTCCATACCCTATCCTAGTGATGTCACGCATTGCGAGAAGTATAACGCTTAAAGTCCTTGCTTTGACTCGGTCGGGTGGCAAACCCCACGACCTGCCACATGAGACGCGGGCGCTCAACTCACTCGGCCACCCCATTGTGGTCTCCTTCTGTTCTATATTTGACTCTTTGTGCCTGATTTTTGTTGTTGCTCCGCTTCACAAATGGTTGGTTGGTCGTTGGAGATTTACGTCCTGGCAACATCTTAGGTCATATCAGGACAGGTATCGACAAGCTTCCTCCGATGCATCACAGAAGTTCGGCCTGAAGATTAACATCAAGAAGATGGAGGTGCTGTACCAACCCAACTCTACAAGAACCAGAGAGGAGGATATCATGGTTGACGGAAACAAGCTGAACTATGTTCCGGAATTCACCTACCTCAGAAGCACTATATCAAGTGATGGACTCATTGATCCTGAAATACAGAGGAGGATGGCCAAGGCTAGCGCATGTTTCGGCCGACTACGCCAGAGACTCTGGAACAACCACCATGTGTCCAGGCCGCCAGCACCGGGCGCCCTAGCCGACTCACCATGACCCGATATCCCACTCAAGTCACATTATCCTGATACTGAGCTAATCATTCCTTGCCCTATCCTATTAATGCCGAGCACCAGTCTAGGATAGGAAGCGACAAATATCAAATAGAACCATGACCCGATATCCCACTCAAGTCACATTATCCTGACACTGAACTAATCAGTCCTTGCCCTATCCTATTAATGCCGAGCACCAGGCTAGAAAGCGACAAGTATCAATTTTATAAGTCATTGGTTTGACTCGATCTGGAAGCAAACTCCCGACTTTCCGCACGCGAGCCCCGCGCTCTACTGATTCG
Source organism: Branchipolynoe longqiensis (assembly GCA_030323885.1). Taxonomy (NCBI): domain Eukaryota; kingdom Metazoa; phylum Annelida; class Polychaeta; order Phyllodocida; family Polynoidae; genus Branchipolynoe; species Branchipolynoe longqiensis. Next base: position 89,995,458 of record CM059192.1, read on the forward strand.
GCTACGGCGCCCGGTGCTTCAAAAATGGGGGAAAAGGACCCCACCGGAAGTGAACTCATTAAGTCACGTGTCTGCTGGTACCCACGCGTTCGACTCATCTGGTATAAGGGAATCCCCCTCCTCCCCCCCCCCCCCACACACATCGCGCCCGTACCGTCACTAATTGCCACCGTCGTGTATGCGCAGTTGAAACTACCAATGCGACCTTGCCGGTCAGATCTACAGTCAAACCTTTCTACATCGACCAACCATGAGGCCGACTTTAAATGGTCCATTTAGGGAGGTGGTCGATTTATGGAGTTTAAACAAAAATCGTTACTATGGTATTATATGGGTGATTGTTTGGGACCCAAATAAAGCGATCGCTATAGGGGAGTGGTCGATCTGTGGAGGTGATCAGCTGGAGAGGTTTTACTGTATGTATATATAGAAAGATATTTGATGTACAGGCCAGGGCGGGACAACCAGAAATATAAAAGCCAGATAACATATCTAACAACAATATAAGTCAAATCAAATTCAAACAAACATAACTCAACCACCTATTACGTACAGGCCTATGGACATGTAAATAAAATAGGCTAGTATAGAATTAAGTAGAAAAAAGCGGAAAACTCTTCCCAAGAAAACCCCAAAACACTAACATAGAACCTTAAGAAAACAACTAACATAGTAATAAGAATAGAACAAAGATACAATGCCAAGAGGGCCCCAAAAAAAACTAACATAGACTACTAAACATACCAACAGACTATCTATCTGCTACTGAAATGCAGACAATCAAATACGTTATCAGCAGCTACTGCTTGGTAAGACAACACCAAAACTACAGCTGGCCAGCATTGAAAACAAGCCTGGGTACCCGGGCTTACATGCTATGGACATTATAAATACAGCCTCAATAAAAAAAATAAAATATAAAAAAGGACACAAATATAAACATACGGAATGGAACCAAACATGATGGCCCAATGACTTGAGCGTCCGCCTCCCGTTCTGGTAGGTTCTGGGTTTTGAACCTCCTGGGTTCGAATCCTGGCCGAGTCAAACCAATCACTTAATAATTGATACTGGTTGCTACATAGCCTGGCATTCGGCTTTACTAGGATAGGGCAAGGAGCAGTGGAATGTGGAAGACCGATTGTCTGCGATTGAATTTCCCCCTGCTTAATCAACTAATATACAAACAAAAAATTAATTTGAAACTTTCCACCTTAGCTCATCCTATTATCCACCCTCAGTCATCTACTACAGGGTTCTTCATGTTATTGGTCATCGACTACTATGCTCTGACAACCTCAGGTTGATTGTGGTGCCACCTGTCTGTGTGCGCATTTACTTGTCAGACCACCCGCTCTCACTCTGACTGTGAAAATCTTTTTTAACGCCACATCAGCAGCAATAATCATATTCACAGCGAAAAGTTAGCACCATCTATTTTGTCAGCCTTGTTTATAAATAAATGACAGTAAAATGATCCCTGATGAAATTTTGAGGCGGTAAAGTCAGTGTTTGACACTGTCAGCAAAATTTAACTCACAAACCATAGCAAAACTTGCAGGAGGCGATACGTACAGCCTAATTGATATTGGGAACTCTAAAATGTGTTCAATCTTTATGTCGGTAAATAAGTTTCGCATGCTATTTACAGTTAGCGTACGAGACTTATTTACATCAGCATTGAACATCACAACATAACTGTCTCTCATTGTTGTGCTTGTTGAACAGGATGTGTAAAGAGCCTGTCCTAAGGATGTATAAAGTGATTGTAACTGAGAGTGTCTAAAATGATTGTTAGTGAGGAAATGTAAAGCTTTGTGGTGAGGATGAGAACAATGGTTGTTGTGAGGATGTGCAGTATTCTTTTGAAAATGTATAAAGGAGCGTTGTAGAGAATGTGTCAAGGATTGTTGTTGAGAGTGTGTAAATGAGAGAACAGTGAGGATGTGTAGTGTCTGTAGTGAGGATGTGTAGTGTCTGTAGTGAGGATGTGTAATGTATGTAGTGAGGATGTGTAGGTCTGTAGTGAGGATGTGTAGGTATGTAGTGAGGATGTGTAGGTATGTAGTGAGGATGTGTACTGTGTAGTGAGGATGTGTATAGTCTGTATTGAGGATGTGTAGGGTCTGTAGTGAGGATGTGTATGGTCTGTTGTGAGGATGTCTAGGGTCTGTTGTGAGGATGTGTAGTGTCTGTAGTGAGGATGGTACTGTGTAGTGAGGATGTGTATAGTCTGTAGTGAGGATGTGTAGGGTCTGTGGTGAGGATGTCTAGGGTCTGTAGTGAGGATGTGTAGTGTCTGTAGTGAGGATGTGTAGTGTCTGTATTGAGGATGTGTAGTGCCTGTAGTGAGGATGTGTGGTGTCTGTAGTGAGGATGTGTAGTGTCTGTAGTGAGGATGTGTGGTGTCTGTAGTGAGGATGTATATGGTCTGTAGTGAGAACATGCCATTGGTTTGTAAAATAAGATTCCAGACAGCTACGTCATTATGAGATCAATAATATTCATCATTGAGAGGCTTACATCAATGCATGCTGATGGAGATGGACGAGGCTTACTGTGGTTGGTGAAGGCTTGTCAATACCCCTCACTCTCCACCCACATATCTACATTCACTTGGGTTCGGTTTTATAAAGTTGCACAGTCCGATGGTTTTGAGCATGAACATGAAAACAAAGGGATATCATCATGTTTTGAACGTATATTTAAAACAAGGGCATATAGTCATGTGTTGACCCTCTATTTATAACAAAGGCATATAATACTATAGTCATGTTTTGACCCTATATTTAAAACAAAGGCATATGATAATATAGTCATGTTTTGACCCTATATTTAAAACGAGGGCATATAGTCATGTGTTTACCCTATATTTAAAACAAAGGCATATAATAATATAGTCATGTTTTGACCCTATATTTAAAACGAGGGCATATAGTCATGTTTTTACCCTATATTTAAAACAAAGACATATCATGATATACTCATGTTTTGACCATGTATTCAAAACAAAAGCATACAATGAAATAGTCATGTTTTGACCCTATATTTAAAACTGGAGCATACAGTCATGTTTTGACCCTATATTTAAAACTAGGACATACACTCATGTTTTGACCCTATATTTAAAACTAGGGCATATACTCATGTTTTGCCCCTATATTTAAAACGAGGGCAAATAGTCATGTTTTGACCCTATTTTTATGTATGCGTATTCCTCAAGAGGTACGGTAAGGTTTAAATAAAATTCCTCACTAGCGAAAAAGGCTATGAAACCAAAAGGATTTGTCTAGAAATTTGGATTTTAGTTAAGAGTTTCTGTGATATATCACATGAAACCCAATTTACAAAATAGTACTTATTTTGTGTGGCTAATTTGATAAAACCGTGTGTCAAGGTAGCCATGCAGTTTTCATTATGTTAGTTAGTCATGATTGCTTAACGCCGTGTAGGTAGAAATAGTTTGCAGCTTTTTTCAGTAGCCAAATATATTGTAAAATATTCAGATTTTCGATGTTAGGGGTAATGCAAATGTTCTGTTACTAAACGGGTATACGTGAGCAGGTGCATGTATGTATATATATATATATATGTGTATGTGCTGGTGGTGCCGGAGTCAAATGTAAATAGACATAGTGGTGCTGGCTGGGCTGTGTGTAAGGGGCACTCAGGGCCTAACCCCTCCCCCCCACCCCCCCTGCTGGGTAGGATCACCACACTCATGGTCAAGGTTCAAGGCTGGTGGTGGCCAGAGGGGCCACACAGCTTGGTGGTGGTGGGCAGACCACCGGTAGCCATGGGGACCAGGAATGCTTGATCGCTATTGGTAGAGCCAAGAATGCTTGTTTCTCATTGGGGGAAAAGGGTGGGGTGATACTCTACAATGAACACAGGTACTATATATAATAAACCAGAGAGGCTTGAACTCTCTCTTCTCACACTCTTACTTTGCTTACTTTCTTTCTTTCTCTCCATCTGTATTTTTTTCTCACCTTAGCCTACTTACATAGCCACAGACTCGAACACACAACCCTACAATATGTTTCTATTGACCAGAACATGCACAAGTTTTGAATGGACACATGCGATACCTGGCTAGAAAGCCACAAGTATCAATTTTGTAAATCATTTCACAGCGATCAGTGGACAATATCCCAGAAGGCACACAGAAAAAAAGAAAAATCCCAAAAAGAGAGAGAACCGGTTGGTTGATTATTGGAGTTTTACATCCTGGCAACATCTAAGGTCATATCAGGACAGATACCGGTTTGTGACAGTGCACACACATGGCGACTTTATAATGCTGCCCTACTGGGAGACCACATCACTGGCACCATGGACTCAGTCACATTATCCTGACACTGAGCTAACCAGTCCTTGCCCTATCCTAATAATGCCAAGCACCAGGCTAAGAATCGACCAGTACCAATTTTGAAGGTCATTGGTTTGACTCGACTGGGAATCGAACTCCTGATCTCTCGCACGAGGGGCCAGCGCTCTACCGATTCGGCCACCGCGACCGGTTACAATGCTTTCTTTAAATCCTTCCACAGTGATCAGTGGACAATATTCCAGAAGACACCACACAAAAAATTTATCCAAAACAGAGAGAAAATCAGTCTATTAAACTATTTCCCGATCAGATAAGAGGGGTGACTGCTGTTGAACCGACTGCTATGCCGGGGGGACACTGTATGCAACAAACCCTACGTACATTAATGCGAGCAGAACTGCAAAGTGGAGTTAGCGGCCTGGGGAATGGGTATTTCACACTAATGGACATTGTTGAACCAATCAGGGGATTTAATTAAATTGCTGTCCTCTTTTTGTTGGACAATTACAGCCATAGCGCAATGGGCCGTGTTAATGGTGGAACTACCCATCAATGTATATCACTGGTGTAGATTGCTGACACCCACTGACACCCACTGACACCTGCTGACACCCACTGACACCCGCTGGCAGCAGCTGACAGCAGCTGACACCCACTGACAGCAGCTGACACCCACTGACACCCACTGACACCAGTTGACATCAGCTGACATCAGCTGACACCAGCTGACACCCAATGACAGCAGCTGACACCAACTGACACCAACTGACACCCACTGACACCAACTGACACCAACTGACACCAACTGACACCAACTGAACCAACTGAACCAACTGACACTCGCTGACAGCATCTGACTCCCGATGACACCTTCTGACACCAGCTAACACCAACTGACAACCAGTGACAGCAGCTGACTCCCGATGACTCCCGATGACACCTTCTGGCACCAGCTGACACCTTCTGACACCAGCTGACAATAGCCGACACCAGCTGATACTGGTTGAAAACAGCAGACACCTTGTGACACCATCTGACACCAGTTCACACCAACTGACACCAGTTCACACCAACTGACATCAGCTCACCCCAGCTGACAGCAGTTTACACCAGCAGACACCATCGCACACCAGTAGACACCAGCTGACACCAGCTGACACCAGCTGACACCAGCTGACACCAACTGACACCAGCTGACACCAGCTGACACAAGGTGACACCAGCTGACACCAGGTGATACCAGCTGACACCAGCTGACACCAGCTGACACTAGCTGACACCAGCTAACACCAGCTGACACCAGCTGACACTAACTGACGCCAGTTTATACCAGCTGACACCAGCTGACACCAGCTGACACCAGCTGACACCTTCTGACACCACTGATGCCATCTGACATCATCTGACACCAGCTGACAGCAACTGACACCAGCTGACAGCAACCGACACCAGCTGACACCATCGGACACTCACTGACACCAGCTGACACCCTCCGTTAATGATGAGCTCCATGCGCAGTCATACTAGTACTAGTAGTGAATGCAATAGTTCATCTGCTTCACTTGGCTGAATAAAGAGTTTAGACAAATACAAAATATGAATAAAACACTGTCGTATTACGTCACTAACCCATGGACTGTGTCATCTGACGGATACACACTAATACAAAGGTGAGGCTGTTTGAATCAGGTATGCACATGCGCATGCGCCTGTGGTCTCTTTGTGAATCGTGACAGGAAGTTTGCAACCATGATCCAGCAAAATCTCAGCGAAAATTATAGCAAATCCAAAAGATGGTTGGTTGTTGGAGATTTACGTATTGGCAACATTTAAGGTCATATCAGGACGGGTACTGACTTCTGACAGTGCGCACTCATGGAAAGTTTATAGTGCTGCCAAATATATCAGGTCGCCAGCACCATGACCCGATATCCCACTCAGTCACATTATCCTGACACTGAGCTAATCAGTCTTTGCCCTATCCTATTTATGCTCACCGCCAGGCTAGGAAGCGACAAGTATACATTTTTAAGTCATTGATTTGACTCGATCAGGGTCGTAGGTTCGAATCCCACGATCTATCAAAGCGGGAGACGGATGTTCAACTCATTCGGCCATCTTGTCTGGTAGGTAGGCAATGTGGGTGGGTGGGTGAAAATGATGTGAAACATGACAGATAACGGAGTGGGGCGGTGTAGTTTGGTATGAGAAAGAGCGCAAATAGGTAACAAACCACAATGGGATGGGATCCTCTCCCGTAGTTATGATATACAGGTTAGGAAAAAACTTTGAAAATTCAAAAAAACTAATATAGAAACTACTAACACCCAAAACCGCAAAGGTTGGCCCGAGAAAGATCAGAGTGCGGGACCAGCCCAATCCAGTATCACAGCTGTCCAGCGTTGAAAACAAGCACCCTCACGGGAGCTTATACGTTATGGGCAGAATTTAAAAAAATTGTCCCCCCAAAAAATAAAAATAAAAATAAATGCTGCAGCCTCGTTTGCAAATTATTCATGTTGGTCCACTATGTAGATTGTTTGTTTGATTGTTTGTTTAGCGATCCTCCAGCACAAACAGTAAACATGAGTCAAGCACAAACTCACAGCATATTCATCAGGAACTGTGAGAAACAGAATATTTATACTTCATGCAATAATTTGTGTGATCAAGTGTGAAGAGTCCAGGCATATTAATTATCGCATAAATGAATTCCTTGGCCCTGAAAATGTTATGTTAGACATCAACATCATGTTTCTACATTGCTCAGGAGCCAAGATATGATGATTATCATATTTTGAGGGTAGCCATTTTGAAATTCAAGATGGCGGCCAGTTACCATAGTGATGGTGATAGGTACTTAGGCTTCGATGAATTTACTCATCTTAAAGTTGCATAGTCCGATGGTTTTGAATTTCTGTATTTTTTCTGAGATAAATATATTAGATCAATCACTAGTATCTACTTTACATTAGTTCAAAGTTACTTTTATTTTAAATGGTAAACTTTTAATATTTTGAGTGCAACAGAAAATTAGTTTGGCAAGCGCCAAAACTCTGACACCACAGACTTCTGCAGAAAGGTCTTTAAATTGACTCAGTATTGCCTTCTATGCAGAAATAAATGCTTAATAAGTGCATCAGTATCTAAGTTAGATATGTCAAATCAAATCTAGATAGTTGGTTTGGTTTTGAAAATTTTATATTTCATCGGACTATGCAACTTTAAGCTATATGTATGTCAATTTTCATGCCATTGTCAAATTTTGCACGATTCTTATAACATGTGGTCCTTAAAATCTGTACTCTTTGCGCTGGAACTTACTTGAGAGTTGGAGAATGGGGGTGGTGGAGGTGGGGGTGAGGATTAGACCTGGTTCATTCAAATAATGGTCACATACACTACTTATGTTGATTTGATTGAACCTTAAATGTGGTCGCTATTATTGGCGTTATTCTCATTGTCATAGTTGTTTAAATATTGCTGAAAAGCCACAAAGAACAGATTCTCCATCTTTGGAATTTGCTTACTTGAGATGGTTGGAATATGAGGAAATCAGGAATTGATTTATTGATGGATTGGGTAGCTAGAATATTTGCATTGTTTTATTAAACTCCTAATTATTCTTACCCCTGTTGTTATTACGGTAATGTCATTGATATAATTGTTGTAGTTGCCGTTTTAATGGCTGTTATTTGTGGTGTCCTAATTGGTGTCATGGTGTCATTATTGACATTTCCCTCACCGCTACCACCATAATCCCCATCACCATAATAAACTATCGTTATTGGTGTCATTGGTGTCATTGGTGTCATTTTTCCATTTTTGTCAGTGTTCGGCTTTCTGCCATTGCTGTCATTGCAGTAGATGCAGTCATTGCTGAAATTGCAGTCATTACAATCCAAGTGGTCATTGCTGCTATTGCAGTCATTTCAATCATTGCTGTCATTGCAGTAGATGCAGTCATTGCTGTCATTGCTGTCATTGCTGCCATTGTCGCCATTGCTGCCATTGCTGCCATTGCTATCATTGTTGTCATTGCTGTCACTGCAGTCATTAATATCATTGCTGTCATTGTTGTGTTTGTAGTCATTGCCGTAATTTTAGTCATTGCTACTATTGTAGTCACTTCTGTCATTATATTCATTGCTATCATTGTTGTCACTGATGTCGTTGTAATGTGTTCATTCATTGCTGTCATGGTAGACATTGTTACCATTGGAGTCATTGATACCATTTCTGTGTTCGTAGTCATTGTAGTCATTAATGTCATTATAGTTGCCTCAGAGGTAATTTCTGGTTGACACAAATTCCACTATTATCATCTGACAAGTACCCATTAATTCCCGTCCTGATATGACCTTAGATGTTGCTAGGACGGAAAACAACAACAACAAACAAACCCAATGAGTTATCATCACTAAATGAACACATTTACCTGATGCAGTTTGATCTCAATCTTTAACTGCAGGGTGGAGCGTGGTAAAGAGGGTAAAGAGGGTAAAGAGGGTAAACATGGTAAAGAGGGTAAAGAGGGTAAATATGAGTGGGGTGGGGTGTTTAAAAGTAAATATCAACCAGCCAACAATTGGTAAGTGTTAAGGAGCAGGAGGTGACAGACTATCAATGTCACATTTAATAATTTCCTGACTCAATGCGGTGGCCGAATCGGTAGATCACAAACTTCCTGTGCGGAAGGTTGGGAGTTTGAAAGCCGGCAGAGTCAAACCGATGACTTACAACATTGATACTTGTCGCTATCTAGCCTGTTGCTCGGCATTAGTAGGATAGGGCAAGAACTGGTTAGCTCACTATTAGGATAATATGAGTGAATTTGAAATCAGGCCAGGTAGCTGGTGGCGGCCTGGTCCCCCAATAAGGCAGCACTATAAGGTTGTCATGAGTGCATACTGTCACAAGTCGGAACCTATCCTAATATTACCTTAGATGTTGCAAGGATATAAAACCCCAACAACAAAAACCAAATCCTAATTTCTTTCCCAGATATTGCCTTATCGGAGTTCCTCATTTATAAAAGGTAAAAGAACAAACGACAAAAAGCTAAACTTCCTGGCAGGAACAAAAAGTAGTGGGTGGGGGGTGGGTGGGGGGTGGGAGGGGGGGTATGCCTTACCGCCCCGGATTAACACCTCACCGCACACCGTTACACCGCTACGCGATCCATCAGAAATCTCCACCAGAGGGCGACAAAACACACCTACTACCACCTCCTCAAACAGAAACCACCAGAGAAGAAGAAAAAAACAGAAGAAAAAACACTTACAAAAATAGAAAAACAAAGTTCCCCAAAAATTCCCACTAGATGAACATGCGCAGTAGAGGAGATGTCAGTTTAAAGCTGCACAGTCCGATGATGATATCATCAAATTTTCTAAACCAAAAACCTGTGATTTGAGCCTGCATATCCAACTTTATTGCTGAATAGAAGGGAATGTTAATTCAAATTAATAGAAGCTTTCGCGGTTGAAGCTAAAATGTATGTTTGCTTGCGGTGTCCACCATTTGAACACGCATGCACAAATGAATTTGGTATTTTTTTCACTTCAAGTATCTCCAATTTTTGGCCATGTATAATAAAGGCTACATTAAACTAACGTAAGGTAGATTATAACGATGAACCTAATTAATATGCTTAGCTACGAAAAGAGACATGGCATGAAGCCAAAACCACTGGATTACATAACTTTTATTTAGTAAATAGTAAATTCAACGATGTGCCACCTTAAAGTTACAACATCTGATGGAAGTTAAAACCACTGGATTACATCACTTTTATTTGGTAAATAGTAAATTCAACGATGTGCCACCTTAAAGTTACAACATCTGATGGAAGTCAAAACCACTGGATTACATAACTTTTATTTGGTAAATAGTAAATTCAACGATGTGCCACCTTAAAGTTACAACATCCGATGGAAGTCAAAACCACTGGATTATATAACTTTTATTTGGTAAATTAGTTTGATGTAAATTTTATTTTAAATTGTAAACTTTTGAAGTGCAAACATGGACAATTAGTTTGACAAGCACGTCACAACTCGGGCAGAATAGACTTCTGCTGGTTTGTTTGCTTAAAGTTGCATAGTCCGATAATTTTGAGATTATGTCATTTTCTGAGATAAATATATTAGGTTGATCATTATAATCTACCTTACTTTAGTTTGAAGTAACTTTTATTTTAAATGGCTACCTTTTGAGATATTTGAAGTGCAAACTTGCTAAATTAATTTTGGCAAGCTTGACAAAACTCTACACCATGGGCTTCTGCAGAAATAGGTTCTATTAAATTGACTCACTATTCCCTTCTATGTGGTGAGAAGTGCTTAATAAGTGCACCAGCATCTAAGTTAAATATACAGAATCAAATCCAGATAATTGTTTTGGTTTTTGAAAATTTGATGCCTCATCGGACTATGCAGCTCTACGCAAGGTGGGTGGGTGGGTGTTGGGAGAGAGGGTGAGTGGGTACAGAGCGCATGTCGGACCTGGCTTGGTGCTGCCACCTTACGGCGATTATCTGCTCTATTTTTAATTAAGACGTCCAGTGAGGCAGAGACGGGAGAGCGGGCGGGCGGGTGAATGGGCGGGCGGGTGGGTGGGAGGGTGGGTAGGTGGGAGGGTGGGTGGGTAAGTGGGCAGTTGAGCGGGAAAGAAAGGCCTGAAAGGATAGTGAGTGGGGCTGACGGAGTGATGGAGAGAGTTAAGGTTGCGCGTCGCTCCCAGGGGGCGCTGCGGCGGGATTTTTCGTGTGACGTCACTGATTGGTGGTTAACAGGTTAAGTAGGGTTGGTTGTTCGAGTTTTACAGCCTGGCAACATCTAAGGTCATATCAGGACAGGTACCGACTTGTGACAGTGCACACTCATGGTGACTTTATAGTCCTTCACCACTTGGAAATCAGGCAACCGACACCATGACCCGATATCCCACTCAGTTACATTATCCTGATGCTGAGCTAGCCAGTCCTTGGCCCTATCCTATTAATACTGAGCGCCAGGATAGGAAGCGACAAGCATCAATTTTATAAGTCATCGGTTTGACTCGAGCGATAACTGAACTCCTGATCTCCCGCACGCTAGGCCTGCGCTCTACCGATTCGGCCACTGCGTCTGATTGGTTAAGTAGGTCAATGCTCATTTCACAGACAACAGCAGCAGGCAACAAGACATGCAGCCAACAAGACATGCAGGCAACAAGACATGCAATAAGACATGCAGGCAACAAGACATGCAGGCAACAAGACATGCAGGCAACAAGACATGCAGGCAACAGGACATGCAGGTAACAAGACATGCAGGCAAGACCAGCCTGAGAGGAGAAAGGTGTGGGTTGTTTATCACCGCTAGGGCTCGACAGGCATGTAAGGAGGTCAGGGGACCAGGAAGACAAGATGCCAGAAGGCCAGGGGACCAGGAGGCAGGCCCGTATTGGGTTTAATCACGCATAGCTTCCAACACGTCACCGGCACTGTGATTTATATAGGCAAGCTCACGCGAAATAAAGAAAACCAGGTTGGTTGGTTGTTGGAGTTTTACGTCCTGGCAACAGTTAAGGTCATATCAGGACAAACCAAAATAACAATCAATGGACATATAGTTCAGACGAGACCAGATCGGATGGCCGAATGAGTTGAGCGTCCGACTCCCACTTTGATAGATCGTGGGATTTGAAGCCATGGGTTCGAACCCTGGTCGAGTCAAACCAATGACTTTAAAATTTATACTTGTCACTTCCTAGCCAGGCACTCGGTATTATTAGGATAGGGCAAGGACTGCTTGGCTCAGTGTCAGGATAATGTGACTGAGTCATGGTCACGATTCGGTCATGGTACTCGTGTGCCTGGTCTCCCAGTGGGACAGCACTATAAAGTCACAATGAGTGTGCACTGTCACAAGTCAGTACCCATCTTGATATCACCTTAGATGTTGCCAGGATGTAGAACTTCAACAATCTCCAACCTCCATTTAATTATTGTTACATTCGCCAATTAATGCCTCGGTCACAAACGCGTTACGGCATGTTTGTGGCGACCGTAAAGTCGCCGCATCGGCCAGACCGTAAGGTGACAGTACGGTGGGTTATGGTCGCCCTATGATGACCATACGTTTTTTTGCTCGCCGCAAGCGGTTGCGGTTATTTTAAGTCAAAGTTATCTTAACTTTGGAAAATTACAATGCCGCAGGCCTGAATCCCGCCTGAATCCCACCTGAATCCCACCTGAATCCCGCCTGAATCCCGCCTGAATCCCGCCTGAATCCCGCCTGAATCCCGCCTGAATCCCACCAATTTCTACTGTTAACAGAATAATATGTTTGTGCAATAATGCATAGAAATTGTGAATACAAAAATGTCTTAAAATGTCCTAAGATGTCTTTTGTGCGGCGACACACAACAAAACTTAAGGCACTGTGTGGTGACCTATGCCTTGCGGTGACCATACGATTTGTGACTGGATAAACCACAGACAGCAACGCCATAATATTTGCATACATCGCAACAGACACCTCAGACCGCAGCACCGTACGGCGATCACAGCATTTGAGGCCTAGGCATTAGCAGGGTTAAATTTCAATTGTGGACAATTGGACTTCCTCAGTCCACTGCTCCTAGTAATGCTGAGTGCCAGGCTAGGTAGCGACAAGAACTCATCTTTAAGTTTATCGGCTTGACTCGGTCGGGGTTTAAATTAGATAAAAGATTCACCCGATACTTGTAGTACACGGGTGAATGACAACGTAGTCTAAATACGGGCGAAAACAGCGTTAGTATGGAACAAGTAGAATGCCTAGCACCAGTGTCAAATGGTTACTTATATCAGCACAGAGTTGGTGAAATGGGAGAGAATGCAAAAAGACAAGATGGCGGCCAGAGAACGCCATTGATTTCACTTTTAAATTGCAGTGTTTTATTCTATTTTCCAACTCAAAAGTAGCGGGTAAACATGAAGACATATACAAAGAATAAATGTACCTTCTTAGATTGTGAAACTAGGCTCTCATGAAGACTCAATTCATTAGTCCGATTTTTCGACCGTTTTTATATAAGGCTGGTCTTCACCCCTGGACTGGAAGTACGGGGTGAATCCTTTATCTAGGTTTAAATATGCACGACCTGCCAAACGACAGGTGAGTGCTCAACACACTTGGTCAAACCATATCATATACATAAGTAACTGAAGATCAAATCTGGGGAAAAAAATCTATTTGGGGAAGGGGGGAATTTTATTAGTATTAACAGGAGACTTCCATAGGAGAGATTAATAAGATAAACACAGAAAATAGCTCAGCAATTTTATCTGGAACTTCTAGATGGGCTCCAATATAAATGTGTGACTGTGTATCAAAGATAATTAAAATTAATTGCAAAGGTTCTTGAATGATACAAAGACTTCCATTTCAGTAATGCATAATAGAAGAAAACCTAAAACTCCTAAATAAATACTTGGGGGCGTTAAATCCTTTCTAAATCAATTAAGATAATAATCAGATAAGAGATGCAAAGCTGGAATGTCGATCAGGAAATAATAATTTACTGTGTGTGGGCATGGGGGGAGTGGATGGGTGTGGGGGACTGTGTGGGTGGGTGATTGTGTGTGGGTGGGTGACTGTGTGTAGGGGGGGGAGGCTGTGTGGGGGAGGCTGTGTGGGGGAGGCTGTGTGTGGGGGTGACTGTCTGTGGTTGGCGGCTGTGTGGGTGTGGGGGATTGTGTGGTGGGGGACTGTGTGTGGGTGTGGGTGACTGGACTGAGTATGTGGGGGTGGGGGAGGGTTATGTGGGTGGGTGACTGTGTGGGTGTGGGTGGCTGTGTGTGGGTGTCGGGGGTTGTGTGGGTTGGAGATGGTGGGTGGGGGATGAGTGGGTGGTGACTGTATGGGTGGGGGACTGGATGAGGAGCTGTGTGCAGGCGGTCTAAGCTCACCCGCCGGTAGGGGGCGGGTCATGACCTTTGATGATGTGACATGCCACTATCAGACATGACATCGGCATCCACCCGCTCCCACCCACCCAACACCACCCGCCTCCATGTCACTGTGGTGAGCGGCGCTGTCACCCATTTCTGCCGCTGCATATTTTCGGCACCAGGGGGCGATGCGGATCGGTTTGCTTTATTACCGCCAGACGGCAGCAGCAGCGGTCAGGCGGCGGTTCCGTGGTCTAATTAGCATAACCAGCCCTCCCTAAGTCACGTGACAACGATAGGACGTCGTGCGGGGGTCATTACCGGGAAGAGCCGGAAGCGAGGTGCAACGTCACGTCACGTGGTACGTCACCATGGCAACCAGCAGCAAACCATGTCTGGGTTAACTTTGATCATTTCAGGTCATGTGGGTACCTCACCATGGCAACCAGCAGCAAACCATGTCTGGGTTAACTGTGGTCATTTCACATCACGTGGAGCATCACCATGGCAACCAGCAGCTAACCACCTTCGCGTTAAAGTTGCATAGTCTGATGGTTTTGAATTTATGTATTTTTTCTGAGATAAATATATTGGATCGATCACTAGTATCTTGTTTACATTAGTTCAAAGTTACTTTTATTTTAAATGGTAAACATTTGAGATATTTTGAGTGCAAACATGGAAAATTAGTTTTGGCAAGCTTGCCAAAACTCTGACATAATAGACTTCTGCAGTAACAGGTTCTGTTAAATTGACTCAGTATTGCCTTCTACGCAGAAACAAATGTTTAATTAGCACATCAGTATCTAAGTTAGATATGTAAAATCAAATCTAGATAATTGGTTTGGTTTTGCAAATTTGATATTTCATCGGACTATGCAGCTTTAACAATGATCATATCAGATCACATGGTACATCACCATGACAACTAGCAGCAAACCACGTTCTGGTTAACTGTGTTCATTTCACGTCACATGGTACATCAACATGGCAACCAACAGAAAATCCAGTCCGGGTTAACTGTAATCATTTCAGGTCATGTGGTAGGTCACCATGGCAACCAGCAGCAAACCACATCCATGTTAACTGTGCTCATTTGGCATCCCATGGTATGTCACTATGGCAACCAGCAGCAAACCACATCAGGTTTAACTGTGGTCATTTCACTTCATATGGTACATCACCATGGCAACCAGCAGCAAACCAAGTTTACGTTAACTGTGGTCATTTCACATCACATGGTACATCACCATGGCAACCAGCAGCAAACCAAGTCCAGGTTAACTGAGGTCATTTCAGGTCTCATGGTTTGTCACCATGACAATCAATAGCAAACCAAGTGCGGATTAACCGTGGTCATTTCATGTTACATGGCACATCACCATGGCAAACAGCAGCAAACCAAGTCTGGGTTAAAGTTGCATAGTTCGATGGTTTTAAGTCTTTGGCATTTTCTGAGATAAATATATTAGATTAATCATTGCAGTCTACTTTACTTTAGTTTTAAGTCACTTTTAATTTAAATGGCTAACTTTGTAGATATTTGATGCAAAAACATGACAAATTAATGTTGGCAAGCACACCAAAACTCTGACACCATAGGCTTCAGTACTAACAGGTTCTCAGTTATGTATAAGTGATATATTGTTAATAAATCAGTTATATATTATGTGATATATTGCTAATATATCAGTTATATATAAGGTGATATATTGCTAATATATCAGTTATATATAATGTGATATATTACTAATATATCAGTTATATATACTGTGAAATATTGCTAATATATCAGTTATATCAAATGTGAAATATTGCTAATATATCAGTTATATATAATGTGATATATTCCTAATATATCAGGCATTGTTAGTTATATAACCCTAATACTCACTGATCAGCCTTTGCATATATGTATATATTTTTTTTTATATATACCCCCAATAGCCGACGTCTACTTTTTATGCTGGGGGGTCGTTAAACAAACAAACAAGTTGTGATATCACCACATTACCCTCACCTACCTGTCTATGTGGCTCATTGCCTGTCTAAGTTATATATTTAGAATCAAATCTAGATAATTCTTTTGGTTTCGAAAATTTGATGTTTTCATCGGACTATGCAGCTTTAATAATTGAAAAGTTGGACAATTAGAAAAATCAGATGGTGTGTTTTTGTGGGTAAAACTGGGCCGACCATTGTTCGCTGGGTTCTCGTACACTCCCACGAGACGGCGAGACTTTGACGAGACTTTAACGTCACGTGATCCCCAATTCACGCCGTTGTTATTCTCGCACACTTTCCCGCCATTCGAGAAAATGGCAAGAAGTAGGTCGCCTTAAATCGAATACAATCTCGGCCACGTGATCCTCGAGCGGGCCGTAAATCAGGCGTCCAGAGCCCGCTAGGGTGCGCCACGGTGTGGGGGTGAAGGAGGGGGTGTTGGGAGGTGGGTGTGGGGGGTGGTGTGGAGGGAGCGTGTGAGGGAGGGGAGAGGATATGAGGGGAGGGGGGGAGAAGTACATACAACTGAGTACAACGTCAATCTGTGTCCGAATTGTGTATACGGTGGGTTGGGTGGGTGAGGGGGTGGGGGTTAGGAAGGGGGTTGAAGGGTACTAGGGAGGGTAGGGGGATGGTCGGGAGGGGGATGGGACGGGGGCAGTAGGAGGGGGCAGTGGGAGGGGAGTAGGGAATAGTACAACAACTGAGAGCAGCGTCAATGTGTGTATGAACTGTCTATACGATAGGTTGGGATGGTGAGAGTGGGGGGTGGGGGGTTGGGAAGGGAGGGTGGGTGTGTGGAGGGGTGGGATATGAGGGTGGGGAGGAAAAGTGGGGGGTGGGAGTGGGCGTGGTGGGGGAGGCAGGGGGGAGGCAGGGGGGGGGGAGGGGGGGGGGGAATAATTCAAGAACTGAGAACTGCGTCAATCTGTGTATGACACTATGTATACGGTGGCTGGATGAGGGGAGAGGGGTGGTCGGGGTTGTGAAGGGGGTGGGAGGGGAAGGGGGAATGTGGGAGGGTGGGAGGGTGGGAGGGTGGGAGGGAGGGTGGGAGGGGGGAATAGTACAACAACAGAACAGCTTCAATGTGTGTCTGCACTATGTATACGGTGGGGTGGGTGAGGGTAGAGGTTGGTGGGGGTGTGCAGGGGGTTGGAGGGGGAGGGGGAGGGGCAATGGGGAGGGGGAGGGGGAGGAGGGGAGGGAGGGTGTGAGGGGGGGAATAGTACAAACAATAGAACAGCGTCAATGGGGTCTGTACTAATACTACTAAGTAACGGTGGGATGGGTGAGTTGGAGAGGATTGGTGGGGGTTGTGAAGGGGGTTGGAGGGGGGAGGGGGAGGGGGTGGGAGAGTGGGTAGGGGAGGGTGGAATGGGGGGGGGGGGTAGTACAACAACAGAACAGCGTCAATGTGTTGTCTGAACTGTGTGTACGGTGGGTTGGGCGGGTGAAAGAGGATGGTGGCGGTTGTGAAGGGGTGGGAGGGGGTAGGGAGCGGGGGGGGAGGGGTAGGGAGGGAGGGGGGTGGGAGGGTGGGAATAGTACAACAACAGAACAGCGTCAATGTGTGTCTGAACTGTGTGTACGGTAGGTTGGGTGGGTGAGAGAGGATGGGGGAGGGGGGGGGGGGGAGGAAGGGAGGCTGGGAGGGGGCAATAGTACAACTGAGAACAACGTCAATGTGTGTACGAACCGTGTACACAGACTGTGTGTGAGGAGAGGGCTGGACGGGGTGGGGGTGGGGGTATGAAATAGGGTGGGGAGTTATCCTTGTCGCTACCTAGCCTGACAGTCTACATTACTAGGATAGAGTGAGCAAAAACATAAAACTTCTAAATTGGTATTAGCGCTCCTTCAGCGTCCACTGGACATTAGTGGGACATGACCAAGACCAGAACGCCGAGTGTCAGGATAAGGTGGCTGAGTGGGATATCGCACCGTGGTATTCCAACGACATGGGATTTCAGTATAGGCCGCATTATAATTATAAAGTCACCATGTATCACAAATTGGTAGCTCCCTGGTTTGACCTGATATGTTGCTAGTGTAGTAGTCTGTACATGAGCCTCACCCGCCACAAGGTGGCGGCTGGGACTACGCTGACCTATGTTGCCCATCTGAGGTGACAGGTGACAGCAGGCTAGCCAGAGATGGTCCCTGAGTGGACCGCCCCCCCCCACCTCTGCAACTGGTTAGTGGCCACCCTGCAACCATGAGAGGTTACCTGCAGCCTGCCTGGTCAGGGTGCGGGTCACTTGATCTGTGGCACCACGGAGAGTGGAGAACCGAAGAATTAATAGAGAAGCACGCACTACTCTTCCCTTTCAACTCTTTGCATTGCGCTACAACTTAGTACAAGCAAACAAGGCGGAACTGCCAATATCACCAACTCACTCAATCACTGCCGCTGGTAACTTGCAAAAGCCAGCAGCACTTCAACACTTTTGCAGGCAGCTTTCATGAAATGTACCATCAAGAGAAACCTGAAGCTGCGAGACATTAAGACCAACTCATGGACATCACTCTCACAGCAGAGAGCTAAATGGAGATTGGCAGTCAAGTAATGAAAGCAGTCTTTGGCGTATCGCAATCGACCGCATGATGATGATGATGATGATGATGATGATGATGATGAATGACTCAATCACTTATTTCAGAAACCTGTGCAAATCAGCTTTTATTTATTTAATAAAGCATTACTGCTGATAGTGGCAGAACATACGACAGTAACATACGCACACCGGGGGGCGCATTGCTAAATACAGGCTTACCATGAAGCAGCCTATACACAGGCCACATTTAGGTTCCCACGGCCAGATGGCAGCTGGCCTGAAGGTCGGATTTCACACGATGCTTAATGCACAGCAACCACTACCCAACATCCTGACTTGAATGCCTCACACACAGCTGGGTACAAATTAGCAGCATTTTACATCCCTCTCATGGTGGGGGTGGGGTGGGGTAGGGGGGGGGGATGCGCTAGCCAGTCGCAATATGGAGGCGATCTAACAATGTGGGTTCTGGTTTAGTTAACGACATAATTTTCTACGTTTGAAATACCTTCCATGGAAGCACTTGGTTGTATTTGAATAACATCAAACACTTGAAACCGTATAGAAAGCTATGTAGGATTTGCTGACCACTAGAGTAGATCAGCTGTTGGCCCTGATGTTTGAGTGAGGGAGTTGAGAGAAAGATCTATTGTATCTATCTATAAAGTTGTGTAGGATTCGCTGACCATTACAATATCTCAGATGTTGGCGCTATGTCCGAGTGAGAAGGATCTATTGTATCTACCTAAAAAGTTCTGCAAGGTTTGCTGACCATTGCGATAGTTCAGATGTTGGCGCTATGTCCGAGTGAGAAGGATCTATTGTATCTACCTAAAAGGTTGTGCAAGGTTTGCTGACCATTGCGATAGTTCAGATGTTGGCGCTATGTCCGAGTGAGAAGGATCTATTGTATCTACCTAAAAAGTTGTGCAAGGTTTGCTGACCATTGCGATAGTTCAGATGTTGGCGCTATGTCCGAGTGAGAAGGATCTATTGTATCTACCTAAAAAGTTGTGCAAGGTTTGCTGACCATTGCGATAGTTCAGATGTTGGCGCTATGTCCGAGTGAGAATGATCTATTGTATCTACCTAAAAGGTTGTGCAAGGTTTGCTGACCATTGCGATAGTTCAGATGTTGGCGCTATGTCCGAGTGAGAAGGATCTATTGTATCTACCTAAAAAGTTGTGCAAGGTTTGCTGACCATTGCGATAGTTCAGATGTTGGCTCTATGTCCAAGTGAGGGGTTGAGAGTAGGATCTATTGTATTAACCTTTCCTGAAAGTGGTCCTTTTAGCGCCGTATAAGGCCACTCCTACACACCGGAAGTAGCATAAGTAGGCAGGGGAGGAGCTAGGGACGGGTGGGAATGGGGGGAATGGAGAGGGAGGGATGGTGGGGAAGGGGGGAAGCGGGAGAGGAATGGGAACGGAAGGAAGGTAAGAAAAGGGTACGGGGGTAGAGGTAGGGGGTAGAGAAGGGGGTAGGAGAAGGGAGGGGTGAGGAAATGGATGGCGCAGAGAAAGGGGAAGGGAAGGGGATAGGGGAAGGGATAAGGCAGAGAAAGGGGTATGGAAAGGGATAGGGGAAGGGGTAGGGGAAGAGAAAGGGGAATGGAAACGGATGAAGAGGATATTGGGAAGGGGGAGAAGATTTGGTCAAGGAAGTGAGATGGGGAAGGGAGGGGTGGGGAATGGGGAAAGGGGGTGGTGTGAGGGAGTCGCAATTAAGAGAGGTAGGGGAGGGGGAAGAGCCAGAGGAAGAGGAGATAAATGAAGCGGAAAGGGTATAGAGGAAGGGAGCGGTTAGGAAAGGGGATGGGAAGAGTTCAAAAGAGGGCCTGGAAGAGGAGGGCAAGGGGCAGGGGAGGGGGAGGGAGGAGTAGAGAAGGGTGATGTGTTTGTTTACTCCTTGGGGTTTTACATACTCGCAACATCTGGGGTCATATCGGGATGGATACCGACTTGTGACAATGCACACTGATGGCGCCGTTATAGTGCTGCCCAACTGGGAGACTAGGGCACAAGCTTCATGGCCCGATATCTCATTCAGTCACATTATCATGATACTGTGCTAAGCAGTCCTTGCCCTATCCTATTAATGTTGAGTGCCTGGCGAGGTAGCAACAAGTATCAATTTTGTAAGTCATTGGTTTGACTCGGTTGGGATTCGAACACCCGACCTTCCACATTGGAAGCCTTCGCTATTTCGGGACCCCAATAGCCGATGTTTACTTTCTGTGCTGGGGGGGTCGTTAAACAAACAAACAAAACAAAAGCCATTAAACAAACAAACAAAACAAAAGTCATTAAACAAAGACACAAAACAAAAGCCATTAAGCAAACAAAACAAAAGTCATTAAGCAAACAAACAAACAAAACAAAAGCCATTAAACAAACAAACAAAACAAAAACCATTAAACAACCAAACAAACAAAAAAGCCATTAAACAAACAACACAAAAGCCATTAAACAAACAAAACAAAAGCCATTAAACAAACAAAACAAAAGCCATTAAACAAACAAACAAAGCAAAAGCCATTAAACAAACAAACAAAAGCAAAAGCCATTAAACAAACAAACAAATCAAAACCCATTAAACAAACAAATAAACAAAATTTCGGACACCATGTCCTCTTTGGAAGTAGGAAAGAGGTAGGCGAGCGCGAAAGGAAATGGAAGGGGGGGAGAGAAGAGAAGAGTAGGAAGAAGGGTGAGGAGAGGGGGGGAAGGCGGGTAGGCAAAGCGATGGGGAAGGAAGGTGTCAGAGCTGGCAAAGGGATTGTGGAATGTTAATCGGACAGCGCCAGTGGGATGCCAGGGTGTGGAGGCCAACATTGATCGGGATGCCCTGCGTCCCGCTGTGGACAGTTGTATTGACAGACGTCACCAGATGGGGTGCGCGAATGAGTTCAGTGCCTGCGTCCCCTTTTGGTAGGTCGTCGGATTCGAATTCCTGGGTTCAAATGCTAGCCAAGTCAAACAAACAACTTAACAAAATTATACTTGCCGCTACCTCACCTGGCGGTCGGCATAACTAGGATAGGGCAAAGAGCAGTGGAATGAGGAACACTAATTGTCTGTGATTGAAATTTTCCCTGCATAAGCAAGTCATCATCATCATCATGCTGTCGGTTGCGATGCGACAAAGACTGCTTTCATTACTTGACTGTCGCTCTCCATTTAGCTCTCGGCTGTGAGAGTGATGTACATTTCATGAAAGCTGCCTGCAAAAGTGTTGAAGTGCTGCTGGCTTTTGCAAGTTATCACCGGCACTTTCTCAGGGAGCAAATAGAGGTCTCAAACTAGTAAGAACATGTCCAGACAGGCGCAAAACTATTTGTCCCTGCAGTGGCTGGTCAGGAGATGTTGCTTAAAGCAAGTAAGGTACCAAAAAAAAAAAAACATGGTTCGAAACCATGGGTTAGAATCCCATGACCTACCAAAACAGGCAGCATCAAGGGCGGTTGATGTATGGAACTCCCAACATCTCCCGACCAGCCACTGCAGGGACAAATAGTTTTGCGCCTGTCTGGACATGTTCTTGCCAGTGTGAAACCTCTATTTGCTCCCCGAGAGAGTGCCGCTGGTAACTTACAAAAGCCAGCAGCACTTCAACACTTTTGCAGGCAGCTTTCATGAAATGTAAATACTCGAAGGGACGGGGGGCTGCCCTCTATGGAAGATCTTCTGATCAAAAAGAATCTCCAGTGGACTGGACACCTTATGAGGATGTTGTCCGACAGGCTACCAAAGCAGATACTCTACTCTCAACTGTCTTCTGGTTACAGAAAGAGAGGGCACCCTCGTCTCCAGTTCAAGGATACCATCAAGAGAAACCTGAAGCTGAGAGACATTAAGACCGAATCATGGACATCACTCTCACAGCAGAGAGCTAAATGGAGAGCGGCAGTCAAGTAATGAAAGCAGTCTTTGTCGCATCGTGACCAACACCATGATGATGATGATGATGACCAAAACAGGAGAGCGACGCTCAACTCTTTCGGTCAGGGGGATTTGAATTGAACCTACGACCTGCCGTATGGGAATCGGGCGCTCTACCCACCCAACCACCCCATCTATTCCCGGAAATAATCTTTAACAGAAAACCTCCAGACTGTGTCAACGACCGGGTCTGGTTGGTTGTAGTTGTTTTACGTCCTAGCAACATCCAAGATATCAGGCTGGGTACCGACTTGTGACAGTGCTCACTCATGGCGATTTCATACTGCTGCCCCACTGGGAAATCACGCTGCCAGCACCATGACATTATATCCCACTTGGTCACATTATCCTAACACTGAGCTAACCAGTCCTTGCCTTATCCTATTAATGCCGAGTGCCTGGCTAGGTAGCAACAAGTATCAATTTGATAAGTCATTGGTTTGACTCGACCGGGAACCGAACTCCCGACCTGCCACCCGCGATGCCCGCGCTCTACCGGTTAGACCACCACTTCCGGTCCAACGACCGGAAGTGCTCCTGACAGCAGGCGTCACTTTACAAGTTCGCTCCCTCCACTCCCTCCCCCTGGTACCCTCATTCAGGTTGACAGTTTAAGTGGGCCAATGTCAGCTGTAAGTAGGTCAAGGTCAGGGGGTCCGCTTGCTTGACAGACAAGCTGCTGCTTCTTTCTGCTGGAGAGCGGCGACCTTCGAGTCTGGTGTGACCAGACAGGATGGCCGCTTTGGTAGATCGTTTCGATTCGAACCCTGGTCGAGTCAAACCAATGACGTAAAAATTGATACTTGTCACTTCATAGTCAGGCGCTCGGTGTTATTAAGATAGCCAAAGACTGGTTGGGTCGGTGTCAGGATAATTTGACTGAGTGGGATATCAGATCATTGATTGGTGCTTGCGGCCTGGTCTCCCAGTGGGGCAGCACTATAAAGTCACCATGAGTGTGCACTGTCATAATTCGGTACCAGTCCTGATATGACTTCAAATGTTGCCAGGATGTAAAACTCCAACAACCAACAAACCGAGTCCGGTGGCGGCCATCTTGTAATCACATCGCTTTGCACGCAGCGCCCCCTGTCCGCTCTGGGGAGGCACACCGGAAGTGAGGTCAAGACCCCTCAGATGCTGACCACTTACTACACACTTCACAAATATGTAAACTCACCACACACACACAAAACACCCCCCCCCCATCCGCCCCAATGAAAAAAATACAAAACAAAATACCACAATACCCTTCAAGTAAATCGACTGGGGGTTCCCCTTTCCCTTTTTTATTTTATTGTTGTTATTGGTGACAGCCTTTGCTTTCGCTCTACAAATGGATTTATCCTTGCCCTATCCAATTAAAGCCGAGCGCCAAGCTAGGACGTGACAAGTATCAATTTTGTAAGTCATTGGTTTGACTTGACCGGGAATCGAACTCTCGATCTCCCGCATGGGAGGCCTGCACTGAACCGATTCGACCACCACGTCCGGTAGGGATGAATCTTTGAGTTAACTTGGTGTCTGTCTGAGACACACATCATAAAGCTGCATAGTCTGATGAAAACATCAAATTTTCAAAACCAAACCAATTATCTAGATTTGATTCTAGATATCTAACCTTGATACTGGTGCACTTATTAAACATTTGCCACCACATAGAAGGGAATACTGAGGCAATTTAATAGAACTTGCTACTGCAGAAGCCAATGGTGTCGGAGTTTTGGTGTGCTTTCCGAAATAATTGTGCATGCTTGCACTTCAAATATCTCAACAGTTAGTCATTTTAAATAAAAGCTACCTCAAATTAAAGTATGGTTGATTATATCCCCATCCACACCTTGACAAACAACTACTAACTCACCGGCATAATAACATTCAAAACCAACTAACACCAATGAATAACGACCAGACGGGATGGCCGAATGAGTTAGAGCGTCCGACTCCTGTGTTGGTAGATCATGCGATCGTGGGTTCGAAGCCTGGTCGAGTCAAACCAATGACTTAAAAATGTATACTTGTCGCTTCCTAGCCTGGCGCTTGGCATTATTAGGATAGGGCAAGGACTGATTGGCTCAGTGTCAGGATATTGTGACTGAGTGGGATATCAGGTCATGGTGCTGGTGGCCTGGTCTCCCAGTGGGGCAGCACTATAAAGTCGCCATGAGTGCGCACAGTCACAAGTTGGTACCCGTCCTTATATGACCTTAGATGTTGCTTGGACGTATAACAAAAAACAAACAAGACACCATTGAATAACCACATTATCAACTAGCAATGCACATGCTATAAACCACCATATATGCACAGCATTGCACTATTAAAAGACTAACCGATATTAAAACCAAATCTAACAGATATACAACCACAACATCTGAGTAAACACTCGTGTACTTTACTGCTCACTGTGTCTTGGTGCAAATACCTTGTATTATGTTGAGTACCTATGTTGTACACTATACAGCACAGGCTGCTCCCCCCCCCCCCCCCCCCCCCACACGTTTAATGTTCAAAATGGGGTGTGCTGCAGACAATGCAGCACATTCCACTTCCCCATCACCATGTACAAAACAAATCTGATCGCTTCAACGGTTTGAGGACCAGTGCCTCGGCGCTGACACAATATGTACAAAAGGATATCAATATATATATATATATGATGCATAATGCATTATGCGAGTATAAATGCAAGGTTAACATGTACATCCTATATTTCCTCATGCGCATTGGTGGAGCACCCCCTCTCCCCAGCTGTTTGGTAATTGCCGGGCGGGCGCCCCCTCGCGTCACACTCTGTTATTAAAGACAAACCAAACTTACTCTCTCCTATGTTCTTTCGTGTACTGGGAATTTATATATGTTTGTGGGTGGTGTGGGGTGTGTTTGGTGGGGTATATATATATATATATATATATATTTATTTATCTCAGAAAATGATAGAAACTCAAAACCATCAGATTATACAACTTTAATAGTGCCACTCTTTAATACTATAATCCCCAAATACTCACGTATTAAAGCGACACTGGCGATCAAGCTGCAACTCACCTGTAAAGAAAAACACAACATTATAGAATTTACTGTTTCACAGTCATCTCCCTTAAAGGGCTGATCACGTGACTTTACCGCATAATCCTTACATGAATATTTGATATACCGCAAGAGAATATTTACACTGCAGAAAGATCAAGCACATTGAATGACTTAAAAATTGATACTTGTTGCTTCCTAGTGAGACGATCGGCACTATCAGGATAGGGCAAGGACTGGTTGGCTCAGTGTCAGGATAATGTGATTGAGTGGGATATCAGGTCATGTTGCTGGCAGCCTGGTCTCCCAGTGGGGCAGCACTAGAAAGTTGCCATGAGTGTGCACTGTCACAAGTTGGTACCCATCCTGATATGACCTTAGATGTTGCCAGGATGTAAAACTCCAACAAGGAACCAACCAACCAAGCACATTGTACACTAAACTTTATTTATTTGTGCTCCAACCCAGGAGGTAGGAATTGAGCTGTCAAATACCATTAGGGATGAAAGTGGTTCAAGCAAAAAAAACCTCGGAAATCAAGCCGAAATTATTATACCGACGGCGAATTTCCGCGAAATGTGTTAATAATGGACTAGTTGGTTGGTTGATTGTTTCGTTTTACGTCCTGACAACATCTAAGGTCATATCAGGATGTGTCCCGACTTGTGACAGTGTGCCAGTTCTTGCTCTATCCTATTAATGCCAAGCACCAGGCTAGGAAACGACAAGTATCAATTTGATAAGTCGTTGGTTTGACTCGACCGGCTCCCCAATAGCCGATGTTTAGTTTTTGTGCTGGGGGGTCTTTAAACAAACTGACTCGGCCGTGAACCGAACTCCTGACCTTCCGGACACGAGGCTTGCGCTGTACCGATTCGGCCACCTCACCCAGTATAATGGAGTATATCAGCTTTGTTGATAACGCAGTATTTACGGTTAACAGCGGTGTTGAATCGTTGATGAAACCCGCCCCCCGTCGATCGGATTGACAGAAGCACCAAGGTATGAGAGCGTCTACGTCGTGCTGCCACCTACCTGACCCATCTAACAGCCAATCAGTGCGCATTATGCGTGGTCACGTGCTCACAATGGAGGCCACATTATTAAAGTTGCATAGTCTGATGGTTTTGAATTCATGTAATTTTTCTGAGATACATATATTAGATCGATCACTAGTATCTACTTTACATTAGTTCAAAGTTACTTTTTTTTAAATGGTAAACTTTTGAGATATTTTGAGTGCAAACATGGAAAATTAGTTTTGGCAAGCTTGCCAAAACTCTGACACCATAGACTTCTGCAGTAACAGGTTCTGTTAAATTGACTCAGTATTGCCTTCTACGCAGAAACAAATGCTTAATAAGTGCATCAGTATCTAAGTTAGATATGTAAAATCAAATCTAGATAATTGGTTTGGTTTTGAAAATTTGATATTTCATCGGACTATGCAGCTTTAAGGGGGATGTGTGTGCAATGGTTTGTTCACACTGCTGATATATGTGTGAGGTATGTGTGGGGGTCGGGGTGGGGGTGGGGTGTGGGGTGTGTGTAGAGCTGGTACTCCACTTGTCCGGGATTTGTTCACACTGCTGAGGTATGTGTGGGGTGGCGATTGTGGTGGAGGTGGAGGTAGTGGTGGTTAGGGGGGTGGTGGGGTAAGGTGTGTGTGTGTGGTGGGGTAGGGGGTGGGGTGTGTGTGTGTTCAGCTGGTACTCCACTTGTCCGGGATTTGTTCACACTGCTGAGGTATGTGTGGCGAGGGGGTGGTGGTGGAGGTGGGGGTGGGGGTGGTTAGGGGGTGGTGGGGTAGGGGTGGTGTGTGTACAGCTGGTACTCCCCTTGTCACTGGTTTGTTCACACTGCTGAGGTATGTATGGGGGTGGGGTGGGGGGTGACCGTAATATGAGTGTTACTCTGAGTGGGTGAGTGTGATATGAGTGTTACTGTGAGTGGATGAGTGGGTGAGTGGGTGAGGGTGATATGAGTGTTACAATGAGTGGGTGAGTGTGATATGAGTGCTAATGTGAGTGGGTGAGTGTGATATGATTGTGACTGTGAGTGGGTGAGTGGGTGAGTGTGATATGAGTGTTACTATGGGTGGGTGAGTGTGACTATGAGTGACAATGAGGGGTGAGGGTGAAAAAGTGTAAAGTGTGAGAAAGGGTGTGACTGTCAGTGAGTGTGATTGTGAAGGGTGAGGGTGATATGAGTGTTAATGTGAGTGGTCGAGTGTGATATGAGTGTTACTGTGAGTGGGTGAGTGTGACTATGTGTGATTGTGAAGGGTGAGGGTGATATGAGTGTTAATGTGAGTGGGTGAGTGGGTGAGTGTGATATGAGTGTTACTGTGAGTGGGTGAGTGTGACTATGTGTGATTGTGAGGGGTGAGGGTGATATGAGTGTTAATGTGAGTGGGTGAGTGGGTGAGTGTGATATGAGTGTTACTGTGAGTGGGTGAGTATGACTATGTGTAATTGTGAAGGGTGAGGGTGATATGAGTGTTAATGTGAGTGGGTGAGTGGGTGAGTGTGATATGAGTGTTACTGTGAGTGGGTGAGTGTGACTATGTGTGATTGTGAAGGGTGAGGGCGATATGAGTGTTAATGTGAGTGGGTGAGTGGGTGAGTGTGATATGAGTGTTACTGTGAGTGGGTGAGTGGGACTATGTGTGATTGTGAAGGGTGAGGGTGATATGAGTGTTAATGTGAGTGGGTGAGTGGGTGAGTGTGATATGAGTTTTACTGTGAGTGGGGGAGTGTGACTATGAGTGACTGTGAGGGGTGAGGGTGATATGAGTGGTACTGTGAGTGGGGGAGTGTGACTATGTGTGATTGTGAGGGGTGAGGGTGATATGAGTGTTAATGTGAGTGGGTGAATGGGTGAGTGTGATATGAGTGTTACTGTGAGTGGGTGAGTGTGACTATGCGTGATTGTGAGGGGTGAGGGTGATATGAGTGTTAATGTGAGTGGGTGAGTGGGCGAGTGAGTGAGTGGGTAAGTGGGTAAGTGTGATATGAGTGTTATTGTGGGTGGGTGAGTGTGACTATGTGTGATTGTGAGAGGTGAGGGTGAAACGGTGTGGGTGTGAGAAAGAGTGTGACTGAGAGTGAGTGTGACTGTGAGAGGTGACTGTGAAACAGTGTGGGTGTGAGATGGGTGACTGTCAGGGGGTGGGTTAGTGATTGTCAGTAAGTAAGTGTGACTGTCAGTGAGTGTGATTGTGAGTGTGAGGGGTGGTATGAGTGAGTGTGTGTGAGGAGCGAGTGATTGTCACTGAATGATTGTATGAGTGTGTCTTGTAAGGGGTGTGTGACTGAGCGAGTGTGAGTGTGACTGTGACTGTGAGTCATTGTGACTGAGCGAGTGTGAGTGTGACTGTGGTTGGCTGGTAGTTGGAGTTTTAAGTCCTGGCAACATCTAAGGTCACATCAGGACGGGTACTGACTTGTGACAGTGCACACTCATGGCAACTTTAAAGTGATGCCCCACTGGGAAACCAAGCCACCAGTACCATGATCTGATATCCCACTCAGTCACATTATCCTAACACCGAGCCAACCAGTCCTTGCTCTATCCTAATAATACTGAATGTATTGAATGTAAGTGTGCACTGTCGCAAGTAGGTGGTACCAATCCTGATGATCTAAACTGTTGCTAGGATGTCACACTATTCTTTCATTCTCCTCACCACCCTGATAGACAACATGGAGTTTGAGCTGAACATTGTGTTTGTCTGTTTTAAGTGTTAGTAAGTTAGTAATACTACCCTATGAACACTTAGTAACCTGACCCACTTAGCCTCGATGTGAGTCTTTCCCAACGCACAATATACAGGTGAGCATTGGCGCAAAAGCAAAGCTTTATTATCGAAATACACAATTATCTGTTTCGTTGTTACATTTGTTGATTAAACAGACTATCTATCTGCTACTGAAATGCAGACAATCAAATAACTTATCAGCAGCTACTGTTTGGTAAGACAACACCAACATTACAGCTGGCCAGCATTGAAAACAAGCCTGGGTACCCAGGCTTAGATGCTATGGACGGAATAAATACAGCCTCAATAAAAAAAAAGGAAAAAAAAGGGGGAAATTTCAATCACATACAATTTGTCTGCCCCATTCCATTGCTCCTTGCCCTATCCTATTAACGCCAAGTGTCAGGTTCGGTAGTGGCAAGTATTAACTGTTTTTAAGTCATTGGTTTGACTCAGCCAGGGATCGAGCCTGGGGTTCAAGTCCCAATGGGATGCACCATGTTTAAATAAATGGGTTTTGGTGGAAATCACCCAATCATCGCGTAGCTGAGGCGTTTAAACTCTTAATATTATATTAATGTTTGAACTTCTTTACCCACAACGAGGCTATCACAGCAAACAATTAGTTGCAGCATTATATATATATATATATTATATTCAATTAATTATTTTTGGTTACATTCCTTGTACAGGGACAACTGGAGGGCCATAGAAATATTATAGATATATATTATATATATAACAACAGAACGTGAAGATTAACAGGCAAGCTAGTTCTTGTCCTATCCTAGTGATGCAGAGCGCCAGGCTAGGTAGTGGCACCCATACATTTTGTAAGTCATTGGTTCATTTCTGTTGGGGTTTGAACCCCAGCACCATGCAAGGTAGCGACAAGAACACCATTTGAGTTTAACTCGGCCAAGGACCGAACCCACCACCTCCAGCAGAGGTAGCGTCCACTGTACTACTAGCCCATCTTGTGAGATACAAAGACATGATTTTTATTAGATAAGTACATGGTGTGAGGCCAATAAACCTATCCAAAAACCTTTTTGCTGAGGCATATTTTGTCTGAAAATAGGGCAGGCCGGCATTTTTTTTAAAAATCTTTTTTTTTCTTGAAGATTTATACTGCTTATCATGGATAAGTCTGAATAGACTTGTTTTCACCATTAGTCAGTTTGTCGATAGAAAACCCGAGCCTACACTTTTGCCGACCCAAGGGATTTTTAACCTCCCAAACCACATAGACATGGTATGAGAGCAACTGGCCTTTGATGACGCCATAAGTTATACACAGCATTGGAAATCCAAATTGGCAGAGGTGGAGCCACAGGGAATTGAACCACCGACCTACAGATTAGGAGTCCGACCTAGAAAATAGTCAGACACTCTAACCACTCAGCCACAGAGAACACCACATAATATCATTTTAATATTTTATTTGGGGAGGTGTTTAAAATTAAATTGTTATTTGGTCAATGGAAATTTATCATATAATTGACAACAAACCCATTATTGACATTATGATGGCTCTGAGAAACACAATAACAAACCTGCTGTTGAAATCCATTTTGGCAGGGTTTTAAAAATTGATTTGACTTTTTCCTCAAAATTAATATTATAAAAAAGGCTGAGGGATTTGGGGACTCAAAATTAACACACGCGATGCTTGAGAAACAATTATAATTTTGTGTTTGGCCCTTTTGTAGTAGCTTTTTTCTCCATGGTTCATAATATGGTACTGACTTTGAACGCGTCATATTCAAATGTCTTTTCCATGACCTACTATGATCAGAAGCATCTCTAGCGATTCACATTCTATTTCTACCCCCACCGCCACACACAGCCTCAACACCCACATACCCACATACCCCCCGCACACTCACACACACGCACAGACACTGGGCTCGGTGACTGAATCGGTAGAGCACAGGCCTCGCGTGCAAGAGATCGGGAGTTTGATTCCCAGTCGAGTCAAACCGATGACTTACATGACTTGTTGCTTCCTAGCCTGGCACTCAGCATAAATAGGATAGGGCAAGGACTGGTTAACTCAGTGTCAGGATAATGCCACTGAGTGGGATATCATGTCATAGTGCCGGGGCCTGGTCTCCCAGTGGGGCAGCACAATAACGTTCCCATGACTGCGCACTGTTACAAGTTACTACCCATCGTGACATGACCTTAGATGTTGCAAGGACGTAAAACTTCAACAACCAACCAACTTCAATGCACCATATTCAAATCCCTTTGCCATGACTGGTTATGATCAGAAGCCTCTCCAGCGCTTCACATCCTATCCCCCCCACACCCCCACACATACATACACACACAATCTATGCCAATGTATCACATCCTACCCCTACCCCCACCCCCACACCCCCACACCCCCACACCCCCACACACACAGTATATGCCACTGTATCACATCCTACCCCTACCACCACCCCCACACACCCACCCCCACACGACCAGTCTATCCAAATGTCTCACATCCTACCTCTCTCCCACACCCATACCCACACACCCACACATTATATGGCACTGTATCACAACCTACCCGTACCCCTACCCCCAAACACCTACCCCCACACCCACACCACCAGTCTATCCAAATGTCTCACATCCTACCTCTCTCCCACATCCTACACTTGTAGGATGTGGGAGAGAGGTACTCTCTCCCACATCCCGCACGCAGTCTATGCCCATGTATCACATCCTACCCTACCAACACAACACCCCCCCCCCACCCCCACCCCACATACCCACCCAACCCCCACACCCCAGTCTATGCCAATGTTCCATATCCTACCCATCCCCCCCACACACACGCAGTCTATGCCCATGTATCACATCCTACCCCAACCACCACACCAACACCCACACACCCATACCCACCCCCACACCCACACCCACACACCAGCAGTCTATGCCCATGTATCACATCCTACCCCTACCACCACACCAACATCCACACACCCATACCCACACCCACACCCACACCCACACACTACCAGTCTATCCAAATGTCTCACATCCTACCTCTCTCCCACATCCTACACTTGTATGATGTGGGAGAGAGGTACTCTCTCCCACATCCACGCACGCAGTCTATGCCCATGTATCACATCCTACCCCTACCACAACACCCACACCCCCCACACCCACACCCACCCCCACATACCCACCCCAACCCCCACACCACCAGTCTATGCCAATGTTCCATATCCTACCCATCCCCCATCACCCACACCCACACACACGCAGTCTATGCCCATGTATCACATCCTACCCCTCCCCCCACACCCACACCCAGACCACAGCCACACCCATACCCACACCCACACACACGCAGTCTATGCCCATGTATCACATCCTACCCCTACCACCACACCAACATCCACACACCCATACCCACCCCCACACCCACACCCACACACCAGCAGTCTATGCCAATGTCAATATAATAGCACCATTCAAAGGGCCCGCCCACCAAACATGTACACGCTGAGCCCTCTGCAGAAATCTATTTCCATAAACTGCTTACTGATTATAATAAGCCAGCCTACCGCTCCCAGCTACACTTAGCATATAGACACGCCAGTAAAGCTGGCATTCCATTGCCACGGGGGGAGCCGGACGTAGCTCAGGCAGTAGAGTGTCAATCTGTGAAGGTGTGGATCATCCGATTGATTCTGCTCAGTGGACACATTTGCAGTTTGGGCTATTTTCTGTTCCAACCAGTGGTCCACAACTGGTTCATCAAAGGCGGTGGTATGTGCTGGCATGTCGTAGTGTAGGCACGGGATTTCTATCGACAAACTGTCTAATGGTGAAAACAAGTCTATTCACACTTATCCATGATAGGCAGTGTAATGGCCCACGGCCCTCCGACTTACCCTTTCTCTCACGAAAGAACACCAAGATTCAATTCAGTGTACGCTTCACCTGGTTTATTGAACCCTCTGCTCTCCGCGGCGTCAGTAGTTGTCGGGGTGATGAAGATGGGAAATATTGTGCCTAGAGCGGGACTCGAACCCACATCTCTTTGCATTCCGGGCCAGTGTGCTAACCATTACACCACCTAGGCTCCCTGATATCAACACACTCCCCACGCCTACCTGTCTATGTGGTTACTTGCCTGAGAGGTCAGTGCAGACCACTACACTCGTCCCCCTGGAATTGTAAGTCTTGTAATGCTTACAATTACATACACACAGGCAATGCACTAACATCCACAGGGTAGGTTCAACAACTATACAGCGCGTAGCTTGTACAGGATCATGGTCACGGCAACCAGTGTCATAGGGGTGATGAAAATGGGAATAAAATATTGTGCCCAGTGCGGGACTCGAACCCACATCTCTTTGCATTCCGGGCCAGTGTGCTAACCATTACACCACCTAGGCTCCCTGATATCAATACACTCCCCATGCCTACCTGTCTATGTGGTTACTTGCCTGAGAGGTCAGTGCTGACCACTACACTCGTCCCCCTGGAATTGTAAGTCTTGTAATGCTTACAATTACATACACACAGGCAATGCACTAACATCCACAGGGTAGGTTCAACAACTATACAGCGCGTAGCTTGTACAGGATCATGGTCACGGCAACCAGTGTCATGGGGGTGATGAAAATGGGAAATATTGTGCCCAGAGCGGGACTTGAACCCACATCTCTTTGCATTCCGGGCCAGTGTGCTAACCATTACACCACCTAGGCTCCCTGATATCAACACACTCCCCATGCCTACCTGTCTATGTGGTTACTTGCCTGAGAGGTCAGTGCTGACCACTACAGCAGTATACATCTTCAAGAAAAGAATGACCATATGTTTGACAATAGCCGTTGATATGAAATTCAATATGCTCTAGAGGTCTCATTAAATAAAACAAACTTCTTTTTGTTTATAGGAAGGTGGTGTTGAGGGTGTCTGCTATGAAGCGTTGTATGGATGCAGTCTGGGTTTAGGTACAAGGCTGATTTAGCCTGAAACAGAATAACTGCATAATCCATTGAAAACATCAAATTTTCAAAACCAAAAGAATTATCTACATTTGATTCGACATATCTAACTTTGATATGGGTGCACTTATTAAACATTTGTCACCATGCATAAGGGAATACTGAAGCAATTGATTAGAACTTTTGACTGCAGAAGAAGCCTATGGTGTCAGAGTTTTGGCACGCATGTCAAAATTAATTTTGCGTGGTTGCACTTGAAAAATCTACCGACGTTGGGACCGACGGTAGATTTGAAAATAAGAGTTACTTCAAACTAAAGTAATGTTGATTAAGCTAATATATTTATCTAACAAAGTGACAGAAACTCAAAACCATCGGACTATGCAAAGTTAATGAACTAACAGACCACTGTAACCCCAGTACTTCCATTTTCATGGAAAGCCAATGCTTACGCAATAATACTCAGCAGCTAAAGGTTGCATAATCCAATAGTTTCGAGTTTCTACCATATTTCAAAATGAAATATAATGGGAGGATTATAATCACCTATATTACTCCCTTCCTTAGGTGAGAATAAATTTGATTTTAAATCGCTAGCTTTGGGGATGTTAAAAAGATTTTAAACCACAAAAATACAAAAAAAACTAAGAACATGCAAAATAAATTTTGGGGTGAAACACCAAATTGCTGGACATCATAATTTAGTGTTATTTGCACCAGAAACAAATTTGTTAAGACTGACTTGATATCCTTTTTTATGCAACAATAACTGTTTAAATAGTACACCAGTACCTAACTTCAATACATAGGTTTCAAATCCAGGTGAGTGCTTCACTTTAAACAATTTAACATTTTCATCGGATTATTATAATTGTCTAGTACGACCACACAGCGTCAACGTTTGATGCAGAGTTTGAGCATTTCCTGCTTGGAGCTTTTCCAGTTTCAAGTCGAGGCTGACAAAGACATCTGAAAGGAACCCAAGCCTTCCACCACTTCTCATTGCGACTACAGATCTCTCAGTGTAGCCCGGTGGCTGTTCACTTTTCAATTAGTTTGTGTTTTTGTTTGTTTGTTTGCACTGGTCTTGTGTTCAATGACTATTTAATGGCATTTTATCCGCTCCTACATCCTTCCTCCCCCCCCCACTCCCCACCCACACCCACACTCCCACCTACACACACCCCCACCCCCACTCCCTCCCACCACCCCCACCCCCCATCACCACCCCACACATAGAACCACCCTCCTTATTTGCCTGTTGTTGGTTGGTTGTTGGAGGTTTACGTTCTGGCAACATCTAAGGTCATATCAAGACAGGTTCTGACTTGTGACAGTGCGCACTCATGACGACTTTATAGT
The DNA here is from genome assembly GCA_030323885.1 of Branchipolynoe longqiensis. Taxonomy (NCBI): domain Eukaryota; kingdom Metazoa; phylum Annelida; class Polychaeta; order Phyllodocida; family Polynoidae; genus Branchipolynoe; species Branchipolynoe longqiensis. The sequence goes on from CM059192.1 coordinate 90,031,339, forward strand.
GCTGCCCCACTGGGAGACCAGGCACTGCCAGCACCATGATCTGATATCCCACCCAGTCACATTATCCAGACACTGAACCCAACCAATCCTTGTCCTATCCTAATAATGCCGAATGCCGAGTGCCTGGCTAGGAAGTGACAAGTACCAAGTGTTAAATCATCGGTTTGACTCAACCAAAATTCGAGTCCCTCGATCTACGAAAACGGGAGACGGACGCTCAACTCATTCGGCCATCCCGTCTGGTTGTTGAGGAAGGCGTTTAACTAAAGAGGGCGCCACTAGTACTTAACCTCCAAGCTCTCATAACAATCAAACAAAGAAACAAAGAAACAAAAACTAACTGAGACAACCTACCACTGAGTTAACATTTAATAATGCACAAACTCCAACTGCCCCCCACCCGCTTCTCTTCATTTTTATCCCCACACTCTTATTAAAAGCAAACCAACCAGTCTGTCTATGCCAGAAATTGAGTGATAAAATGTTCAATAAAAATTGGCCTTCAAGATCGATTATTGATCTTTAACTGCGCGCTTGATTTAAGGCGTTGTTGGGATTAATCGTCCTTAGATATATAGCACCAACCCGTCACGCTTCACTACACACGGCCACTTACCAACAAACCAACCTAGCATTTACTAACAAATCAACTGACTAGGCTCAGTGGCCTAATCGTCAGAGTGCAGGCCTCGCGTGCGGGATATCGGAGCTTTGGTTCCCGGTCGAGTCAAACCAAAGACTATTAAAATTGATACTTGTCGCTTCCTACCCTGGTGCTTGGCATTAATAGGATAGGGCAAGGACTGAGTTGCTTAGTGCCAGGATAATGTGACTGAGTGGCATTTCGGGTCATGGTGCCGGCAGGCTGATTTCCCAGTGGGGCAGTACTATAAAGTCACCATGAGTGCGCACTGTCACAAGTCGGTACCTATCCTGATATGTCCTTAGATGTTGCTAGGTTGATATGTTGCTTAGATGTACAACAACAAACAAACAATTCAACCTCTCTTTGCGCTTCAATGAAAGTCTGCTCTTCGATTCATGGGAAATAATGCTTAAAGTTCTTTAATATATATCCAATGAAAGCATCATATTTTACTAAACCAAAATCACTGACCTAGATTTGAGACAACATATCCATATTAGACAGTAGTAGATTTATTAGACAGTTGTTGCAGTTTGGTACTCCTCTGCTATGTTGCTCTCTTGAAATTAGATAAACAACAACATTTGAGCCTTTCTCAAAAGGTGATAACTCTTCTTTTTGTTGTCCATTGTAACGATTGACACAAAACAGCACAGAAACGGTTACATTGAAAACACAAGGTCATTTGTTTCAAATCAATATGTATTCTATTGGAATTATAAAGCACCATGTAAAAAAAAAAATCTATTTATCCTGAGCAAATGCATAAGCAGATAGTATGTTGATCGTTACAATGGACAAAGTTTTGTCCCATATTGCTCAGCACCTTTTGAGACAGTCTCATTTATGTGCTTCTTGTCTAACTTCAACTGACCCCGTCCTATATTGAAACTTATTACAACTTTTCCAAATGAATACAGAATATAAATTCTGCTTACATTCTAAATACCATCGATCCAACGGTATCCCCAAATCTTAACAATTTTCAACATTTTCACAAACTACTTTTATTCAAAACGTACACTGTTTTATTATCCTCCTCAGTCCCCCACAAAGTGCACAATGAAAAATGTTGATATCATACAAAAATTTGACCGACATTTTTATCATTTTTAGAATGCGTATGGTGGGTCATACTCCACTCCCCCAATGTACGGGCGTACGCGTGTGAAAATGCTGATAATTGAAACGACCCCCTTAATCAACACCCTTCATATTTAAGTATATGTTGCGGGGATGATGAAATGGGAAATATTGCACCTAGAGAGGGATTTTCAAACCCATATTTCTTCCATTCCGGGCCAGTGTGCTAACCTTTACACCACCTAGGGTCCCTGATGTCACCACCCTATCCACGCCTACCAGTCTATGCTATGTCTATGTGGCCTGAGAGGTTAGTGCAGACTACTATACTCATCCCCCTGGAATTATACGTCTTTTTTTAAATGGTCATTTAATCTTTACAATTACATACATACAGGCAATGCACTTACATATATATAAGTGAAGTAGTCTGCACTGACCTCTCAGGCAATTAACCACATAGACAGGTAGGTGTGGGTAGTGGTGATATCAGGGAGCCTAGGTGGTATAATGGTTAGCACACTGGCCAGGAATGCAAAGAGATGTAGGTTCGAGTCCCGCTCTAGGCGCAATATTTCTCATTTTCATCACCCCCATGACATTGGTGCCATGACCATGATCCTGTACAAGCTACGCGCTGTATGGTTGTTGAACCTACCCTGTGTATGTATGTGTTAGTGCATTGCCTGTATGTATGTAATTGTAAGCATTAAAAGACTTACAATTCCAAGGGGACGAGTGTAGTAGTCTGCACTGACCTCTCAGGCAAGTAACCACATAGACAGGTAGGTGTGGGTAGTGTGGTGATATCAGGGAGCCTAGGTGGTGTAATGGTTAGCATACTGGCCCGGAATGGAAAGAGATGTGGGTTCGAGTCCCGCTCTAGGCGCAATATTTCCCATTTTCATCACCCCACGACATATATATACATATATAGTATAGTTATACGAGTCTTACCTTGGTACAGATGATGGATAACTGTTGTTTTACCAAGGTATAAGCCTCGGATAGATGTGGGCTAGGGAGAGGTAAGCACGTCCGGTACCAGCAATCTTAACCTACTTATTGAGGATAAAAATGACTTTCAAACAATGGATACTATTACTTTACCGAAAAGGTACACCAACGGAATAGATGTGGCAGGGTGTGGCGGGAGGGCCCTAGCCCACATCTATCCGAGGCTTATACCTCGGTAAAACAACAGTTATCCATCATCTGTACCAAGGTAAGACTCGTATAACTATACTATTTTACCTCGGTATACAGCCTCAGGCTAGCCTCAGGCTAGGGAGCCTTTACATAATTCATTTTTTATTTTTTTTATCCTTAATTTTTTTTGTAGTAGTCTGAACATGAGCTCTACTATCACGCGGTAGCAGCGGGGACTACGACGCCACCCGCGCAGTTCCACTACACTGCGCTAGGTGGCGGCACGGGTCACCACCGGTCAGACCCCAACTGGGCTGACCTCTACTGCGTGTGGTTGACCCACCCCCCCACACACACCTATAGAGTCGATGTGGGATCTGGCGAGTCAGGGGGCGGGTCAGACAACTACTGACACCGCGGAGAGCAGAGGTTTCAATAAACCAGGTGAAGCGTACACTGAATTGAATCTTGGTGTTCTTTCGTGAGAGAAAGGGTGAGTCGGAGGGCCGTGGGCCATTACATTGGTGCCGTGAGCCAGCTTGCCTTCTGCGTAAGGGGGTGAGTATTGGACCTGGGCCATGGACTCCGCAGGTAGGTTCTCTTCGTAATTTGTAGTTATGGAGGGAGCGATGGCCGGTCAACTGCGTAGTGGGCGCCAGTACCAAAGTGATGGTGCCGGGAGCCCCGGCGCAGTTGGGTCGCCGGTGGGCGTGGACGCTTCTGCGGTGAGTACACCGCACCACGCTCGCAGTTCACCTGATAGGGATGTTGATGTTTGTACGTTCATTCCTAATACAGGTGCCGGCGTTGTGGGGGACCGCCGCCGTGTGTCAGTGAGTGGGGGGGGCGTAGCCACTCCGCCACTTGTGCCGGTGGTGTCGCCTAGACATGCTGAAGGTGCTGATGACTATTGGTTGCAGTTAGCCCGACTGAGTGGCAGTCCGCCACCCGGTATTGCGCCGTTGTTTACAGCGGGGGCGATACAGGGTGGTGGGCGTGACGCGCGGTTGGGCGCTCGTTCTGATAGTGGTGGCGCGGCGTTGAAACATGTCGCGCCATCAATAGCAGTGCAAGATGTTCTCTCAGTTGATAGGAAGACTGGGGAGGGCATTACGGGGAGTGCGATGAAGGTGGGCTTCGCTCTTGATGATATGCAGTCTCTGTCGATCAGTAGTGATTCGGGGTCGGGTGTACGTGAGGGTAGCAGTTCAATCGCGTGTCGTGAGGGCTTAGGTCTGGCTGGGCGCGGGGGTTCTGTGGGAGGCATACCACTGGAGTATTCGCCGTGGGGGAGTTCAGCTGTCCGTTCTGTGGGGACGGGAGCTGGGCGTGCAGGTCCCCGAGTTCCCGATGATAGGGAGAGTTCCCCGGCTTTGGAGACAGGGTTCGTAGCCGATGACTCGTTGACGTTCGCGTTGGAGCATGATTTGGTTATGAGTCGTACGTTTTCTGGGTCGCAGTCGGAGGTGGAGCGTCAAGAGGGGATGCGGATCCGCCGACTGCGAGCTTGGAAGCGGGTCCAGTATGACCGGATGGCGGAGGAGAGGCGTTCGTTGGATGAGATGAGAGTCTCCAATGCTGCCGCCTTCGCGCGCGAATTAGCAGAGCTAAGCGCGGCGCGTCGTGTTTCCGCAGAAGAGGCGAGGTCGAATCGACTGTTAGTGGGTGAGCAGCAAGCTGCTTTCACTAAACAGACGGAGGACTTGTCTATGCGGGAGGCGCTTAATAATCACTTACAGGATGAGAATCAGAGATGTGAACGGTTGCTAGCTGCCGAGAGGTGTAGCATTAATTCTGCTCTGGGGGTTCTTGTAAGTGAGCGCGCAGCTTTTCAGGCTGAGAAACTGGCGTTTCAACGCGGTTTGGAGCTTGGAGAGAGTAATGTGGGAGTTGGTGGGTAGACACTGTCCATTTTACACTAAAAGATTTTCCTATGCAGTGTCGCCCTGGCTCTTATTTTATGCTGCATTCTTTATTTTAAAATTACTATTATAGTAAGCGCTTCTAGCAGAACATGATTGACAGCGTGTGCGTCGGCTCCTGTTATAACAGGGGAGGATGCACATGGGGTGTAATTTTCTTTGTAGGAGGCCGGGTTCTTGCTGGCGCCCATTGCTTCTTATAAAATGTATTGCATTCCTGAACGTTGTATCTGCGGAGACTTTCTCAATTGTTATAAGTAACACCGCCCTTCTACTTTCATGCATTCTGCACCGGAGCGGGTCACCGAGCGTGACGGGTCCTGGGTGCGGCGGCGTGACGTGTCCGCGGTGTAATACCGTCTGTGATCTACTGGCCAGGCGACGCGGGCACAAGGAGGACGGGCTGAGGAAGCTCCAAGAGGAGCCGCTCCGCGTAGAAGGGGGAGCGCCCCGCTAACGGTTCTTCTGAGATGGGGGGCGGCGGGGGGCGGACTGAGTAGTTCCTTGCTTCCTTCTGTCGAGGGGGTTCCACTTGTGGGGTATGAATTCTCTCCCAGCAAAAGACATTCTATACAGCAACTACATAGAGGCTGGGAGAGGTCGTCTTTGTGCGACTCATTTAAAGACTCTTTCTTCACCTAGACTGATAACATGTTTGCCTTGCAGCTAGCTAGATTCATATCGCTATTTCGCTGCAGGCAGGTCTAGGAATTGCGCAAAAGGATACATACCTAGCTTTGTAAGGCTTCTCTCCCTTTCGAGTTAGTTCTCATGTTGACTTCTATCATTTCTCGATTCTCATCGGTTTGCATTCTGCAACCGGTGAGACTCTAGGGGGGGCAGTGTAGTAGTCTGAACATGAGCTCTACTATCACGCGGTAGCAGCGGAGACTACGACGCCACCCGCGCAGTTCCACTACACTGCGCTAGGTGGCGGCACGGGTCACCACCGGTCAGACCCCAACTGGGCTGACCTCTACTGCGTGTGGTTGACCCACCCCCCCCACACACACCTATAGAGTCGATGTGGGATCTGGCGAGTCAGGGGGCGGGTCAGACAACTACTGACGCCGCGGAGAGCAGAGGGTTCAATAAACCAGGTGAAGCGTACACTGAATTGAATCTTGGTGTTCTTTCGTGAGAGAAAGGGTAAGTCGGAGGGCCGT
>CM059192.1:90037804-90085615 GCA_030323885.1 Branchipolynoe longqiensis
TACCAGAGCACACTGGTGATAATTAATTAGTCTTACAATTACAGAAAATCAATTCAAAGTTGATGAGTTTTAAATTTGTTTGTTTTTTTCGTTTTGTTTTTGTACATTAGTTGATTAAGCAGGGGAAATTTCAATCGCGGATGATTGGTTTTCCTCATTCCACTGCTCCTTGCCCTATCCTAATAATGCTGAGCAGCAGGCTAGGTGGTGACAAGTATCAATTGTTAAGTCATTGGTTTGACTCGACCAGGGTTCGAACACATTGGTTTGAATCCCATGATATACCAAAATGGGAGGCGGGGGCTCAACTCATTCGGCCATCGTGTCTGGTTCGGCGTTTGAAGTGGGTTTGCATCTGCTGTAGTCCTACACAGAATCCACCAGTGCTGTAATTAGTTAGTGTATACAGTCAGTCCACGTTTTAGTGACCCTGTTTAATCTGGACATCTCACTACCCAACCAAAACACCCATGGGACAAGATCTCCACTGCTCATTTCGTCAATCCCTCTAAATAGATTTTGTTTTATACCCGATAAGCCTGCTATTCTGGGATTGGGTCTGGGAACGTGGTACTTGTTCAAAATCTTCTTTTTTTTTACTACAATGTAGTTTATTCAGTGAATAATGCCTTTTGTCAGCGCCAGAGCACTGGTCTTCCGCCCGTTCAGTACAATTTGTTGGTACATAAATGAAACTGTCAGTTGCAATAATAACCACATGCAAATCCTGTTCGATAAAAAAAGTATTATACATAATATAAATTAACTATATTTTGTAGTCTGGTTTAATGAGAGTTCACTGTATAACGATCAAATGTGGTCCAGTGTTGTGAATGTTGCATGGCTAATGGCTTTTGTGTCGGGTCACGCATGGCAAGTTGGTTGTTGGAGGTTTATGTCCTCGCAACATCTAAGGTGATATCAGGACAGGTACCGACTTGTGACAGTGCACACTCATGGTGACTTTATAGTGCTGCCTCACTGGGAGACAAGGCTGCCAGCACCATGACCCGATATCCCACTGAGTCACATTATCCTGACACTGAGCCAACCAGTCCTTGTCATATTCTAATAATGCCGAGTGCCTGGGTAGGAAGCAAACAAGTATCAATATTATAGGTCATTGGTTTGACTCGTCAGGGTTTTCGAATCCCACGATCTACCAAAACAGGAGAAGGACACCCGACTCATTTGGCCATCCAGTCTGGTGTGTGGGGTGGGAGAGGAGAGGGGAACAAGATAAGGAAAATGAGCACCCCCCCCGAACCTCTGTTTCGCATTGGTTCGCATTGACCCAGGCTGGTCGACAGAAAGCCATTGACAGAAGGCCTTCACCCTCAATATAACCGGTCGACTGTACTATTCAGCCTTTGTATAGGAACTGTACACATTTCAAATGCATTCTGTAAGTAGTACATGAAAAGCAGGTTTTATAGCGGGGTTAATATTGTAAGTAGTATATGAAATCTAGACTTTTGATGTGGGTCTGCATTGGTCGTAATGCGAAGCATTACGTTTGATGCGAGGAGAGGAAGAGACCCTCCCCCCGCCCCGCGCTGTCGCGCTGCTTTCCCACCTCGGCAGACGGCGCGTGCGCCCCCCCCCCCCCCCCCGCCCTCCGCGTCGCGCGGCGCTCACGCCTCACCCGACGCCGCTGCTCGCCACCTCTCGCCCTCCCCCGGGCCGGCAGCTTTCACACTCACCTGCTGTCGCCCCTCCCTCTCCCCTTATAAGGCCGCCCCCCGGCCTCCCTCAGGCACTCGCCCTCCTGCCGCCTTCCCAGACCTCTCCTTTTTCAACTTTGGCTCACCTCGGACCTCGGACCTCTACACTATGCCAGGAAAGGGAAAAGGACGGAAGGGCGCCCGGGCAGCCGCCCACGGCACCCCGGGGCCGGCTACAACCCCGAGGCGGGACGAGCCACCCCCATCCGCCCCGGCGACCCCTTCCTCGCCGGGCACCTCACGCCGCGCCTCGGGCATCGATGCCATCCTGGAATAACTACAGCGTTCATCCGGGGAACAACGCCAGTCGACCGCGGACCTTCACGCAAGGATCGACGGCTTACAGACCGGGGAGGCGGGGCCCATCCCCGAGGCGCCCTCCCCCAGACACCGGGCCGCCCCAGACACCGGGCCGCCCCGGCCCCCGCACCTCGGGCGCGCGCCTCGGTGGGTCCCAGGCCGCCGCCGCCGCCTGCAGCCCTGCCAGGAGCCGCCCACCCACAGTACGAGCGTTATCAGCACATCGGCGGCCATGCAGCACTGCCGACATCGCCGGCCTACCACGAGGAGCCGGCACAGCACACCCCGGTATCCGCAGCCGACGCCGTCCGGGAGATCCTGGCCTCCGCCGAGGCGCGCCACTCAGTGAGGCGGCAAGGTCTTCCGGCCGACTATCTGTTCCCCTCCGACCTTGTGCAGAGAGGGGCGGAGAGGAAGTCGGTCAAGAGGGGGGAAGCGACGAAGGACGAGTATAACCTCGCCCTTCTGACCCTCATCAACCACCCCGACTTCCCCGCCCACTCCGCCCCCGGATTACATCACCACATCCTCACCGTCCTCCAGGATCACCTCGTCTACCCGTGGGCGACCGTCCGCCATTATTCCGAGACGGTGTTTACTTGGATCGCGGACGGCCGACTCCCCCACGGGTGGCACGACCCAGTGGCCCTCAACCTCCTTAGGGTAGAATGCATAGCGATGCCACCTCAGCAGACAACCGCCACCGCACCCCGCCCACTCGACCCTCCACACCGAGCCCCACACTCCACCTGAGTCCAAGTCGACGCCCGAGTCGCCTACGACAGGCTCACTCACGGGGCTCCCTGCCCGGCCTGGAACCGAGACCTCGCCTCGTGCGATCGGGCTTCCGTCGGGGAAGCCCACGGCGAGGCGGGGGACAAGCGCCGTCACGCGTGCGCCTACTGCGCAAACGTGAGGCGCGTACTCACTATGCACTCCGAGGCCGACTGCATCACCAAGCAAGCCCGTGAGCGCCAGACCCCCGCCACCTCGGCGGATTTTTGATCCGCCGGCCTCCCCCCGGCCGGCCCGGGGGGACCCCTCCGGCGCCTCACCCCCACCACTGCCGACAGCCCCGCAAGCCCAGCCGACAACCTCCCAGTGACCATCGAACGCAGCGCCGCCAAGCCCCAGCCCAGACCTCCACCGCCGAACCTCGCCTCGGATCATCACCTCGGGCGCGCCTCAAGCCCTCTCCTACTTTTGGTGGAGGGCTCCTCGGCACCCCCTCACTCCACTGACAATTGAACTCTGCTCCTTATTTACTCTGCTCTTCATCATTTTATCCTTGTTTTTTATTTTTACTTCTATTCCCTGTACCCTGTATGCCCTGTTTGTCTCTGAGGTGAAAATAATATATTTATTTCCACCCCCTCCTCCTCTCTTCCTTTTCGCGCATCGGTCGTAATGCGAGGAGAGGAAGAGACCCTCGCCCCGCCCGCGTTGTCGCGCTGCTTTCCCACCTCGGCAGACGGCGCGGCGGCCCCCACCCGCTCCCCCGCCCTCCGCTTCGCGCGGCTCTCACGACTCACCCGACGCCGCTGCTGGACTCCTCCCTCTCCCTTATAAGTTCTTTAAGGCCGCCCCCCGGCCTCCCTCAGGCAGTCGCCCTCCTGCTGTCCTTCCCAGAATCTCTCCTTTTCACCACCCACCCACCCTACACTCCTCCTACCTTTCCTCCTCAGGTGGAGGGCTCTTTCTCGGCACCCCCTCACTTCCACTGACAATTGAACTCTGCTCCTTATTTACTCCGCTCTTCATCATTTTATCCTTGTTCTTTATTTACTTCTATTCCCTGTTTGCCCTGTATGCCCTGTATGTCTCTGAGGTGAAAATAAAACCTTTATTTCCACCCCCGCCTCCTCTCTTCCTTTTCGCGCATCGGTGTGTCATCTGTGAAATTTACTATTTGTATGAAGTCTCCCGCATTTACAGTCTGTTTGGGTTTTATACCCTAGAAACATCTGAGGTGATATAAGGGCGCTGTTCAGTAGTAGTGCTTGTATATATTATGTGTATCTGTGTGAACAAGGTATAAAGTCCACGGCTCGGATCTGTGGTTGTGTCAGCAGGCTATGGTGAAATCAATACAGGCAAAAAGAGAAAGGAAGAGTATAAAGAGTGAAAGAAGAGAGAGAGACAAACCCTCAGGTTTATTCTTTATATGGTACATGGATCCAGTATGGCATATCACCTGACTACATTCTTCCAATGAGAATCAAGCATTTCTAGCTCTACCAATGAGAATCAAGCATTTCCGGTCCCCATGGTTACAGTGATCTGCCCACCACCAAGCGGTGTGGCTCCCTTGGCCACGACTGCCCTGAGCTGAGTGTGTGGTGATCCATGACTAGCAGAGGGGGGAGGGGGTAGTGGGTAGAGCTATGAGTGCCCCTACACACTATCTTACTAGCACTACAATGTCTATTTACCATGAGTCAAGTACCACCAGCAATTACATAAACACATTTATGCACCTGGCCCTATATACCTTTTTCATAAATAGAACATTTGCATTCCCAAATGCATCATTATCGGAATATTTTACAACGGTATGAAGCACTTCTAAGAATACGCAAGCTTTGACATGTTTGTTTCTTGGGGGATTTACATTTTAGCAACATCTAAGGCCATCCCAGAATGACTGTTCGAGGGACAGAATATTGCACGGATATTGTGATACGCTAACATTGAACACATTTGTAGGATAACCATAGCTTTATATATATGAACCTGTCTCAAAAGGTGATAACTCTTTTTTGTTGTCCATTGTAATGATTGTCGCAAAACAGCAGAGAAATGGTTATACTAAAAACATGAGGACATTTGCTTCAAATCAATATGTATTCTATTGGGATTATGAAACACCATGTAAGAAACAAATCAGTTTATCCTGAGCAAATGCATAAGCAGATAGTATGTTGATTGTTACAATGGACAAAGTTTTGTCCCATATTGCTTAGCACCTTTTGAGACAGTTTCATATACATGATTCTTCAGCAGTCTAGTGAGTGAGCGTAGCGGCCGCTGAGGTGTGGGCGAGCAGGTGGTGCCAGGTGGGGAGGTCAGATGGTACCAGTAGATGACCTAATGAGAAGAGGTGACCAGCCGATAACTTAATAGGTGGTGAGTAGATGGATCTTCCAGCTTATTATAATTGTATAATGGTTTATACAGCGTATATATATTCATATATATATATGCATTATTTAATACACTAAATGCCATTATTTGTCAATCCATTTATACAAGATCAAAAATAGCCATGTCAAGATTCACAGTAGTTGACGGGAAGTAGTTGAATTGCGGGGGGTGGGGGAGGCATGTGCTAATGGGCTCTTACCTAAATGGGCCACTACCTATATGCTGTCTCCGCCATTAACAGTGTCACCTGTCACGTGACAGGCCCACGTGACATGCCCATGTGATAGGCCCACTCACCGCTCTGTCAGCCACACTTTAGTGACACCATTAAGTGTGTCATTGACGGCACGGTTTCACGATAAATTCGCCACCTCCAATTTGCATAACATTTCTTCGGGTCTGCTGCATATCATGTTCATTTTGGTTGCCTGCAAGGGTCAAGCCATCCCTTCGTCCTGCCTGCACCCTCCGCCTGTAATACGCTGCCGCTTTAGCCGCGAACTGCATCACAAATCCTGGGGTAAAATCCCAGTATCTTCCCCATAAAGATTCTGTGTCGCTTTATTGCTCATATTGCTATGCCTATGTATATACAGTAAAACCTCTCTAAATCGACCGGCCTTGGGAACACTTGATGTGGTCCATTTAGGGAGGTGGTTGGTTTAGAGAGCTAGAATCTGGTTACAATATTACAGAGAAACCTGAAGCTGAGAGACATTAAGACCGACTCATGGACATCACTCTCACAACAGAGAGCTAAATGGAGAGTGGCAGTCAAGTAATGAAAGCAATCTTTGTCGCATTGCGACCGACAGCATGATGATGGTGATGACAATGCTATTTTTGGGACCCAAATAAAGCGATCGATATAGGGGAGTGGTCGATCTGTGGAGGTGGTCTGTTAGGGAGGTTTTGCTGTAAATTACAATCAGTAAATAACAACTGGCTGGTTGGTTGTTGGAGTTTTATGCCCTGGCAACAGTTAATGTCATATCAGGACAGAACTGACTTGTGACAGTGTGTACGCATGGCAATGTTATAGTGCTGCCCCACTGGAAGACCAGGCTGCCAACACCATGCTATCCCACTCAGTCACATTATCCTGACACTGAGCCAACCAGTCCTTGCCCTATCCTAAAAATGCTGAGTGGCTGGTTAGGAAGCGACAAGTATTCATTTTGTAAGTCATTGGTTTGACTCGACTGCGAATTGAACTCCCGATCTTCCGTACGGGGGTCCTGCGCTCTACCGATACGGCAACCGCGTCCAGTCAATAACAATTGGAGTAAGCTTAGTAATAGTAAGCTCACTGCATAATTACACTGGGGCTATCCAAACCGCATCGATTACCTTTGCATACAGGTTTATAACACCCCCATCACACCAAAGTAGTTCTCAAAATGTCCGACCCCATTCTAAAATGGGCTGTGGTCAGGGTAGAATGTGGCTGCAAAAAGATTTTGGGCATGCTCAAAGTTCTGGAGCACCATTCCGTTCTAGCCCGTCCATTCCATTCGTAAAAATACCGTACAAAGTTGCTACTACGTCCATTCCGTTCACACACTGAGTCCATTCAGCAACATTTTCAACAACGTAGTGAGAACTAGTTTGGTGTGACGGGGGTATAAGGTAATTTATAAAGGATATAACAAGGGACTTCTTTTCCAACATCTTCAAATGAATAAGCTTCATTGTCAATAATCAGACCTAGTAAGAACTAAGTTGGGTTGTACACTCTAGCAACATCTGAGGTCACATCATAATCATAATGAGAGTACCGACTACAAAAGTTGGGAAATAGAAAATATACTTAGAGGACATGGAAAGAATATTATATATTAAACATATATATATTACATAAATTATATAACCAGTGACCTATGAACCAAAACATAGTTTATCATTCAGATCGATGGTTTTGAGTTTCTGCAATTGTCTAAGATAAATATAGAATATTTACTGTTATAAACTACTTTCAAATGATCTCAAATGACTAACTTTGAAGATGTTTATTTTGTATTTATAGGTAAAAGCATGATACATGCTATTAATCTTACACACTTATATCTTTTAGCGTTCATATTTCCATTATAACTATTATCTCATGTGTCTACTGTCCCTAATGTCGGTGATTCAGTGTAAGGTGATTAGCTTCCACTGCTCGCCGCCAGCTGCTACCCACGTGACAGCTTCTGCGGCCCTCCGCACAATACTGCCACTTGTGCTGCCGTGAGGTGGCGGTTCTAGCGGCATTTTGTTTCTGCGCTTCCCCCGAGGCAGATTATATAACCTTCAGGACAGTGTTTTTTCAATTGACGTTTGCCGCTCTCACTCCCTGCGTCCAGCTTCCTTGACCGACAAGCCATCTGAAGTACAGATTTAACTTATTCCTTGACTTTACATGCGGAAGATCGGGAGTTCAATACCCAGTAGAGTCAAACCCATGACTTAAAAATTGTATACTTGTCGCTTTCTAGCCAGGCTCTTGGCATTAATAGGATATCGCAAGGACTGGTTGGCTCAGTATCAGGATCATGTGACTGGGTGGGATATCGGGTCATGGTACCGGTGGCCTGATTTCCCAGTGGGGCAGCACTGTAAAGTCACCATGAGTGTGCGCTGTCACAAGTCGGTACCTGTCATGATATGACCTTAGATGTCGCCAGGACGTAAATCTCCAACAACCAACCAACATTGATGATATGTGAGAATTCAGTGAAGCATGAAACAGCGAGGAGGGCATTAAGTGTGTCGTCACATCCAGGTAACTAACTGCTCACGTGATGTACCGCAGCACTATCAGCGTACTGAATGAGGCCTGATTGGCTGTTTGGCCGTTAGGAGATTATACCGTCATCATTCTGCTACCTAAAGCTGGCATTCCATTAACACGTACCATGACATAGTGTTTTGCATGTCATTTGTGACATCTAATATGGGATAAGCGACCGGTGTCAAGCGTATCATAAAATGCCACATATTTATTACTACATGCCACATATCACAGTTTCCATATCCCATCTTTCATATCCCATATCACATGCTGTATATCACATATCACATTTTCTATATCCCATGCTTCATATCCCATGCCACATGCTGCATGTCCCATGTCCCATGTCGCATACCGCATGTCGATTACCGCATGTCACACACCCCATGCTGCTGGTCGCATGTAGCATGCCGCATGTTTGTTTGTTTGCTTGTTGTGGTTTTACGTCCTAGCACCATCTAAGGCCATATCAGGACGGAGCATGCCGCAAGTCTCACAGCGCAATAATAGAATGTTGCCTTGAGTGTCCGACCGCTAAGCAAAGCATCTCTCAGGACGCATATTGCACGTTGCATGTGTCACAGCGCCTTAATAGAATGTTACCTTGAGTGTCTGACCGCTAAGTAAAGTATCCCTCAGGATGCATGTCGCATACCGCATGCCGCATGTCAGATGTTACGTGCTTTAAATTGGAATGCTGCCTTGAGTGTCGCTAAGTAAAGCATCCCTTGTCGCATGCTGCATGTCGCGTGTCGCAGGTCTCACAGCGCCTTAATGGAATGTTGCCTTGAGTGTCCGGTCACTAAATAAAGCATCCCACGGAACGCATGTCATATGTCGCATGCCGCATGTCTCACAACGCCTTAATTTGGAATGCTGCCTTGAGTGTCGCTAAGTAAAGCATCCCTCAGGACACATGTCGCCTGCCACATGTCGCGTGTCCCGCGTCTCACAGCGCCTTAATAGAATGTTGCATTGACTATCTGACCGCTAAGTAAAGCATCCCTCAGGACGCATTCGCCACAGGGACGTGGGTAATCTGCCTGTCAGACCTGAGGGCAGACCCGCCATGATGACAGCAGCACACTGCAGTACTTCCACCACAAAACTAGGTCAACATCCCCCACTGGGCGCCGTGGCTAAATCGGTAGAGCGCATGCCTCCCCTGTGCGGAAGATCGAGAGTTCAATTCCCGGTCGAGTCAAACCGATGACTTATAAAATTGATACTTGTCGCTTCCTAGCTTGGTGCTCAGCATTAATAGGATAGGGCAAGAACTTGGTTGGTTCAGTCTCAGGATAATGTGACTGGGTGAGATATTGTGGCATGGCGCTGGCAGCCTGATTTCCCAGTGGGGCAGCAGTATAAAGTCGTCAGGAGTGCACACTGTCACAAGTCAGTACCCGTCCTGATATGACCTTAGATATTGCCAGGACATAAAACTCCAACAACCAACCAACCAATATCCCCCACACTATCTGCAATGAATAAAATATGGTGGCCATCTTGATTTTGTGTGTGCATTTTATTGGGAAAATTATAGTGGCATTCGCTTTATTATGGCTGAAAACATATATAACTAACTACCTTTCATTCATGTTTCTATCTGACCAGATGGGATGGCCGAATAAGTTGAGCGTCTGTATCCTGTTTCGGGAGATGGGGATATCCGAACCCATGGGTTCGTGGGTTTGAAGCCTGGTCAAGTCAAACCAATGACTTACCAAATTTATACCTGTCACTTCCTAGCTTGGTGCTCAGCATTAATAGGACAGGGAAATGACTGATTGGCTCGATGTCAGGATAATGTGACTGGGTGGAATATCAGGTCATGGTGCTGGCGGCTTGATTTCCGAGTGGGGCAGAACTATAAAATCGCCATGAGTGCACACTGTCACAAGTCGGTACCCATCCTGATATGACCTTAGATTGTTTGGTTTGTTTGTTGTTTTATGTACTAGCAGCAGCTAAGGTCATATAATACCCCCATTACACCAAACTCGTTCTCAAAACGTCCGACCCCATTCTAAAATGGGCTGTGGTCCGGGTAGAACATGGCTACAAGACAATTTTGGGCATGCTCAAAGTTCTGGAGCACCATTCCGTTCTAGCCCGTCCATTCCATTTGTAAACAGACTGTAAAAGGTTTAAATTTTGTATTTTTTTATTGCGGCTGTACTTATACTGTCCATAGCATATAAGGCTGGGTATTCAGGCTTGTTTTCAGTGCTGGCCAGCTGCAGTGTTAGTGTTATCTTATCATACAGTAGCTGCTGATAAGGTATTTGATTGTCTGCACTTCAGTAGCAGATAGATAGTTGGGTGTTATGGTTAGTAGCCTATGTTAGTTTTTTTGGATTTTCTTGGCATATATGTGTTTTATTTTTTCTACTCTTACTACTAGACTTGCCTACTCCTATTTACATATCATAGGCTTGTACGTAGCTGTGTGGTGTGCTATCTGCCTACTTTTGGCATGGTTACCTTCCATTGGGTGTCCCGCTGGTGGGCCATGACATATCACATGCCCTTTGCAGTGCAGCTTAGTGGGGGTTTCCTAGCCTTATTTTGCACAGATATTTTTTGTATGTTTTTAGGTACTACATCCATTCGATTCGGACACAGTTTGAGCCCGTTCAGCAACATTTCCAAAAACGTAGTGAGAACTAGTTTGGTGTGATGGGGGTATAAGGACGGGTACTGTAGATGTTCAACCAACCTCCTGCGGTTTTCTCTTTTTTTTCTTTGATCTTATTCTTGACGGATTCATTAATATCAACGTTTTGCTCCGTAACATCTTGTATAGATATGTCTATCTATATCAGTATAACTTTGTCTAGTGTATTATACCACCATTTGTTGATAGGATTGGAGGGGAGAGCAGGACGTAACTCAGGCGGTAGAGTGTCCAAATGTGAAGGTGTCAGTCATTCTGTTGATCCTGCTCAGTGGACCCATTTGCAGTTTCATCTATTTTCCGTTCCAACCAGTGGTCCACAACTGGTTCATCAAATGATGTGGTATGTGCTGTCCAGTCTGTGGGAAAGTGCATATAAAAGACCCCTTGCTGCTTATCGAAAAGAGTAGCCTATGTGGTGGCAGCGGGTTTCCTCCAAAGAAATATGTCAGAATGACTATATGTTGGACGTCCAATAGCCGATGATATGAAAATCAATGTGTTCGAGAGGCATCGTTAAATAAAACAAGCTTTACATTGGAACACCAGTGCTTCGGTAATGACAATATGTTTGTTATTCACAGCAATGACATCGCTTCAACAACAGGAATGTATGCGGCTTTAAGTTTAACCACGCGCAAGCTTTGTGAGGCTTCCAGCGGAAACTACACAAACAGTAGTTTCGCCGGCTGCCACCAGGGAGGTGTATTTCTGGGTGTTTGGGGGGCGGGGGTAGGAGGCCAGGTGCGGGGGGGGGGAGGGGCGGGGGGGTAGTTACTGGCTCGCCTCTCCGCCCCTAAATCAATGTAGATGACGGCGAATCGATGGGAGGGGGGCGAGGGGGAGGGCGGAGATGGCGGAAGGGGCGGAGGGAGCAGGGGGTGAGGGTGAGGAGGTGAGGGTGAGGGGGTGGGGGGTGGACAGTTTCTGGCGGGTAAGGGCTGCTGCCCCAGGGTGCGTCATACCACAAGACAAAGCAAGCAAACACACACAAAATGTATCAAACAAATCCACCACGCTGAGTCCACCACGCTTATAACACACAATAAACATGTTTCATCACCTAGCAGCTATACCGATCATTGTCATCCCATGTGCATAGTGACAATTCTCACAATCTTTAAGTCTTAGAAGAAAAAAAGGTTTATTAAAGAAAGAAAAAGATACTTACCACCACTTTTTTGGTTAGGTTTGGATTGGTTAATAGTTTTTCTTGTCGTCATGGCAACATCTAAGGTTACACCAGGACGCGTACCGACTTGTGGCAGGGTACATTGTTGACGACTTTATAGTGCTGCCCCACAAGGATACCGTCCAATTATTCTGATACGGAGCCACCCACTAATTCCCCCATCCTAGCAATGCCAACTTCTAGGTTAGGTAGCGTCATGTATCAGTATGTTATATTGTATGTCTGTGTGTTTGACTCGGCCGGGGATTGAACCAACGATCTCTCCTGCATGGAAAACATCCCGCCCGATGGTTTTGTTTGGATACATTTTGTGGAAAATCTTCTAGGGGAAGTGAATGAGTGATGGGGTTTTACCTCCTATGAACATCTGATGTATTTTTTCTGAGATAAATATATTAGATCAATCACTAGTATCTACTTTAAATTAGTTCAAAGTCACTTTTATTTGAAGTGGTAAACTTTTGAGATATTTTGAGTGAAAACATGGAAAATTTGTTTCAGCAAGCTTGCCAAAACTCTGACACCATTGACTTCTGCAGCAACAGGTTCTGTTAAATTTACTCAGTATTGCCTTCTACGCAGAAACAAATGCTTAATAAGTGCATCAGTATCTAAGTTAGATATGTAACATCAAATCTAGATAATTGGTTTGGTTTTGACAATTTGAGATTTCATCTATGCAGCTTTAAAGCTGCATAGTCCGATGAAGCATCACATTTTCAAAACCAAAACATTTATCTCGATTTAATTCTACATATCTAACTTAAATACTGGTGTACTTATTAAGCATTTGTCACCACATAGACAGGAATACTGAGTCAATTTAATCAAAACTATTACTGCCGATGGTGTCAGAGTTTTGGCTAGATGAAAGATTCACCCTGTACTTGTAGTACACGGGTGAACAACAACGTAGTGTAAATAAGGGCGAAAATAGCTTTAGTATGGGACAGGAACTAGAAACTGTGGTTCCAGGATCAAATGGCTACATATATTGGCACAGATTTGGTGAGATGGGAGAGAATGCAAAAAGACAAGATGCCGGCCAGAGAACGCCATCGATTTCACTTTTAAATCTTATTAAACTAGATGTTTTATTATATTTTTCAACTCAAAGGTAACGGGGAAATATGAACACATATACAAAGAATAAATATTGCTTCTTAGATTGTGAAATTAGGCTCTCATTTCATTTCCCCGCGTTTTCGACAGCTTTTATATAGGGTTGGTATTCACCCGTGTACTGCGAGTACAGGGTGAATCCTTTATCTAAGTTTTGGCATGCTTGCCAAAACTAATTTTACATGTTTGCATTTCAAATATCTCAAAGATTAGACATTTAAAGTCAAAGTTACTTAAAAGTAAAGTAGGGTAGATAATAACAATCTAATCCATACATGTATATTAATCTCAGAAAAATTACAAAAACTTACAGCTTACAGCCCCATCGACCTTAGATGTTGCCAGGAGATAACGCTCCAACAACCAACCAACCATTCTGCCCGCAGAGGAAGCTCAGCCGTGAATATTCACTCACAGACATTTTTAAAATTAATTTTAATCTTTTATTTGTTGTGTTGTCTTATTTACCCAGTCCATAATGGATCAGTCACATCGCGACTTCTTTTCATCGCTGAAGAGCAATAGTCTCAATTTTGTAGTTGCCTTGTCATCTTAGCTGTTAAATATGTTGAGTTTTTTGGTGCCACATTTGCGACCGTTATTATATTAAGTAAAAACATGCCATATAAATTGTAGTGTTCACACCAAAATGCTAGAGATAAGCTAGATATAGGATAGACATAGGAGAGATATGGACTAGACATAGGCTAGAATTTTCCTAACAAACCAACATTTATATACCGCTTGCCTAACTGCAACTGAACATTAAAACTTACTACAAGTTTACCAACTGAATACAGAAGATAACTTCTGCTTACATTCTCAATACTATGTAAATACTCACATTGATCTGACTAATATTGATCTGGTTATATGACACTACTGTACCATATTGTTATGGAACTTTTGGGTTTCAGAATTTCATTGTGTTACATGGTGCAAATTGTCTATTCAACAGGTATTGTACACCTTATTCTATATACCTTTTGTGTAAATAACCCTGAATTGAAAAATGGCTGGAAGACCAGTGCTTCAGCACTGACAAAAGACTTATTCAGCAGAATAAACATATTTACCAAAAAAAAAAAAAAAGGCTAGACATGGGGTAGATATAGGCTAGATATAGGCTAGATATAAGCTAAATATAGGTAGATGTAGGCTAGACATGGGATAGATATAGGCTAGATATAAGCTAGACATGGGCTAGATATAGGCTAGACATAGGTTAAATATGGGCTAGATATAGGTTAGACATAGGCTAGACATTGGTTAGATATAGGATAGATATAGGTTAGACATAGGATAAAAATAGGCTAGACATAGGTCAGTGTTGACGAGTCAGATTGTTGGTTGGTTGTTGGAGTTTTAAGTCCTGGCAACATCTAAGGTCATATCATGACAGGTACCAACTTATGACAGTGCACACTCATGGTGACTTTATAGTGGTGTCCCACTTGGAAATTAGGTTGCTGGCACCATGACCCGATATCCCACTCAGTCACATTCTCCTGACACTGTGCTTGCCCTGTCCAATTAATGCCAAGCGCCACGCTAGGAAGTGACAGGTATCAATTTGATAAATCATTGGTTTGCCTCAATTGGGAACCGAACTCCCGATATCCCACACACAAGGCCTGCGCTCTACCAATTCGGCCATCGCGCCCGGTGAATATATATGCAGCCGATCATCATTACGCGCGCAATAAAAAATAACGACGCGCTCATTTCACTTCCGGTAATGGCCGTTTTACGCGAAAGGCAGACGACAATTTCACGGTTATGGCGGGAATGACTCGCGCTAAGATTCAGCGCGGGAATAACAGGCAACGCCTATAAATAAGGTGTAGTGTAGTGAGACCTTAGTCAGCTGTGCTAATATCTAGGGGGGCCTTTCAATAAGCTTCAACAGAATTTGTATTAAAATAATTGTAACCGGTCGGCTGGTTGTTGGGGTTTTACGTCCTCGCGACATCTAAGGTCATATTAGGATGAACCACTTGGACAGAAGGAAATCACACAGTATGATATGTAAAATGTGTGTCACATTGGCCGTATTCGATTATGACGCCCTGGGCGACTCGGGTCACCCGAGGCGTTAGGATTTCAAATAGAACCCCGCGAGTGGATTCTAAAAATACACAACAACCCGACCCCAGTAACCCACGTCTTGGCTGGGGGTGCTAGGAGCAATGACGTCACATTTGTACTGGTACCTGTACGATAACAGCTACCAGTGCAAGTCCTACGTGTTTTTGTAATTCTTTTCTTCTTTTTTTGTAATAACCCAGATTAATGAAATGGAAATTTAACTAAACTATGCAATCATAGAATACTTTAAATCCTATTTTGCTGTAGTTATATCGGTTATTAAAAAAAAATAAAGTTTTGGATTAAGCGAGCAGTTTGTCGACCCCGAGCGTGTTCATTTAGGCAACCCAAGGTTGTATGGCCTGCGCAGAAAAGTGGCTCGGGTGACTCGTGTTGTTTAATCGAATACGCTCATTGATGTTGTTCACAGTTCATGGCCGTTGTCGTGAGATGTGCTGTGAATAAATGGGAATATCATGCATAGCTTGAGACTCGAACCCACCTTCATGCCACTCCAGTCCATGTCATTGTCAATCAGTGGTACACAACTGGTTTATCAAAGGCAGTGGTATGTGCTGTCCTGTATGTTGGAAAGTGCATATAAAAGACCCATTGCTGCTTATCAGAAAGAGTAGCCTATGTGGCGGGAGCGGGCTTCCTCCAAAGAAATATGTCAGAATGACCATATGTTTGATGTCCAATAGCCGATGATGAAAATTAATGTGCTCGAGAGGCGTCCTTAAGTAAACAAACTTTCCTTTCCAGTGCGAGTGGTAGTCCATATAAATGACTCACCACCCATTGTCAAGCATAGTGGCAAAGCGGTTTGTTGTATTACATCCTAGCAACATCTAAGGTCATATCAGGACGGGAACTGACATATGACAGTGTACACTCATGGCAAGTTTATAGTGCTGCCCCACTGGTAGACCAGGCCACCAGCACCATGACCTGATATCCCACTCAGTCACATTATCCTGACACTGAGCCAACCAGTCCTTGCCCTGTCCTAATAATACCAATCACCTGGCTAGGAAGCGACAAGTATAAATTTTTAAGTCATTGGTTTGACTGGGCCAGGGTTCGAACCCACGAACCCATGGGTTCGGATCCGGTGATCTCCCAAAACAGGAGACGGAAGCTCAACTCATTCAGCCATCCCGCCTGGTCAGTGGCAAAGCGGCATAGCGCAGGAGTATCTAACTGCGATAAATGCTTAATGCGGTCACTGGTATCCATGTTGGATATGTAGGATCAAATATTCAAATATCTAGGGAACTGTCATGGTGTAAAAATGGTGATGCTTTCATCAAATAATGCAGCTTTAGCCAAGGATAGTCCACTGGGAATCTCAGCATCGAACGCTGTCTGCTCTGTGGGAGAAACATGACCCGGGGAGACCGGAAGTCCTCATTAACGCCACCCTGGTCAAAGGTCAGAGCCAAGAATGGTTTGACCTAGATCCAATTCGTCTTTTGGTGTGTCTGTCGATATTCAGTTTGGGGAGTTGGGGGAGAGTGGAAAAGACAGGAACGGTCATCGACACTGTAACCATGGAGACAAACACGGCGGGGGCAAGGATTGTAACCATGGAAACAAACACAGAGAGGGCTGGGATGAAGGTGCTGTTAGTTAGTGACAATGGTAGAGAGTGGGCGAGTGAGTGGGTTGGTGAGTGAGTGAGTGAGTGGGTGAGTGATTGAGTGGGTGAGTGATTGAGTGGGTGAGAGAGTGAGTGAGATAAAGAGTGAGTGAAATAAAGAGTGGGTGAACAATGGATACATCGTTCTTTTATAACCAGCTCTACATCTACTCTTATATAAACTGACTGTAAAACAAAAGTTATTTATTTGATTTCATCAATCTGTGTACGATAGATAAGCTTCATATAAAGCCAATAACAAGTTAGAAAAGTAAACATTAGTGGGTAATTAAGTCATTCGTAGTGGCGGTAGTTCCATATATTCTAACTAATGGGATTTTTGCATCGAGTTTGCTCTGTCGTTGGCAATGCTTGGTAAGCCTGGGGAAAAAAGTAACGCTTGTTTTATTTAATGATGCTTCTAGAGCACATTGATTGATTTATCGTGTCATTGACTATTAGACGTAAAACATATGGCCATTCTGACATATTTATTTAGAGGAAACCCGCTGCTGCCACATAGGCTACTCTTTCCAATAAGCATCAAGGTGTCTTTTATATGCACTTTCCCCCAGACTGGACAGCACATACCACAGCCTTTGATGAACCAGTTGTGGACCACTGGTTGGAATGGAAAATAGCCCAACCTGTAAATGTGTCCACTAAGAAGGATCGATCGGATGACCGACAGCTTCACAGGTGGACACTCTACTGCTAAAGCTAAGTCCTGATCCCTGGTAAGCCTAGATGCCGACCAGTACAAATAGATTCGGTTGGTGACTGGGGCTGCTTCTCATACACGTGTTCAGTTATGGCTATTGTGACCAAATGGAATATTACAGACGCCCAGTAGACATAAAGACTGCCTCACAACAGGCAGGGTTCGCGATAGTCAGTAACGCAGGGCGGGCACATGCAGATGTGTGAGTTGAGGTGCCTTGAAAGCTAACCCACCCAGTATAAAGTCAAGTATAAATCCAGTATAATCACCAGCACAAACCAAGTGCAAACCAACACAAAGCAACCACATCCACCCAGTCTTCAGTCCAACTGTTTACTACTGCAAGGTCCCTCTCCAAGAAGAACCATCGAGTGTGAGTCTTTACCCGGAACCTCCATTCTCACTCTCCAGCCTCCACCTTCACCATCACCCTCAATCCTCACTCTCCATCCTCCACCTTCACCCTCACCCTCCATCCTCAACATCCACCTCCATCCTCCCCTTCCCCTTCCCTCCTCTACCCTCTCCATCCTCCACCTTCACCCTCCACCTTCACCCTCCATCCTCCACCTTCACCCTCCATCCTCCAGCCTCACCCTCCATCCTCCACCTCCATCCTCACTCTCCATCCTCCATCCTCACTCTCCATCCTCCATCCTCCACCCTCCCGTCCCTCTTCCCTCCTCTACCCTCTCCATCCTCCACCTTCACCCTCCATCTTCACCCTCCATCTTCACCCTCCATCCTCCAGCCTCACCCTCCATCCTCCACCCTCACCCTCCATCCCCACTCTCCATCCTCCACCCTCCACCTCCACCCCTTCTCTCCTCTACCCTCTCCTTCCATCCTCCACCTTCACCATCATCCATATCCTTAACCAGCCCCCGCCCCTCCTTCCACCAACTCCGGCCTCCGACGGCTGATCCTCCCGTCCACTGGTCTGTCCTTAGTTAGACACCCGCTACCCTCTCCCACCACCACTACCCAATCACCCACCCACCTACTACCCCCAACCCCCACCCACCCCACCCACCCACCCACCCACGCCACCCAACCCATCACCCAACCACAAATACCATCCTCTTTAGAAAACGCAAGGGGACAGAAGGAGAGAAAACACCCTCCCACATCCCCACATCCTCCCTCCCAACCCCATCCATCGCCACACCCACCAACATCGCCAACACCCCTCCCTCTTTGTCACACCCACCCACCCACCCCATACACGTCCCTCCAACTACCCCGACCCTCCCATCCATCCCACCCTACGCCCTCCCAACCCCACCCCATCCCACAAACCCTCCCACCTCCACCCCACCCACACACCTCCCACCCCACTCTCCCTTCCACACCCCTATACTTCATCCCACCACCACCTTCCCCACAAACCTTATCCCTTCTGCCCCTCCCCCACCACATAGCCGCCTTCTTCCCCCCCACACTCCCCCACACCCACCTTACCCTCACCCCAAGCCAGCAAACACACACCCTATTACTACTCAGAAAAAGGAACTTTTTCTTCTTTCTTTTTACCTGTTCAGTAAGGAAAATTTATGAGCGGTACTACTTTCCGTTAGGAGTTTAAACGCCAGTTTTGGAGAGGGCGGATGAATACAGCTCGAGCAGGCAGTTTGGCGCGCTTTTGTTGGGCGTTAAGCTGTGTGTTATCGCGTGGCTGTAGATAGGTACATGACAGTGAATCAACGTTAAAAATACGCCACTTCACTCAGACGTTATCTGGGGCTTTAGATAGGTACAGGGCAGTGAATCAATGTTATAAACATGCCGCTTTACTCAGATCTTGTCACTCGGCTGTAGCTGGGCACTACACAATGCTTCACTCAGACGTTATCATGTGGCTTTAGATAGGTACAGGACAGTGAATCAATGCTAAAAACACACTGCTTCAATCAGCTGTTATTGTGTGGCTGTAGATAGGTACAGGACAGTGGATCAACGCTAAAAACACACCCCTTCACTCAGACGTTATCGTGTGGCTTTAGATAGGTACAGGACAGTGGATCAAAGTTAAAGATACACAGCTTCACTCAGACGTTATCGTGTGGCTTTAGCAAGGTACAGGGCAGTGAATCAACGTTAAAAACACACCCCTTCACTCAAACCTTATCATGTGGCTGTAGATAGGTACAGGACAGTGAATCAACGTTAAAAACACACCGCGTCAATCAGATGTTATCGTGTGGCTGTAGATAGGTACAGGGCAGTGAATCAACGTTAAAAACACACCGCGTCAATCAGATGTTATCGTGTGGCTGTAGATAGGTACAGGACAGTGAATCAACGTTAAAAACACACCGCGTCAATCAGATGTTATCGTGTGGCTGTAGATAGGTACAGGGCAGTGAATCAACATTAAAAACACACCGCGTCAATCAGATGTTATCGTGTGGCTGTAGATAGGTACAGGACAGTGAATCAACGTTAAAAACACACCGCGTCAATCAGATGTTATCGTGTGGCTGTAGATAGGTACAGGGCAGTGAATCAACATTAAAAACACACCGCGTCAATCAGATGTTATCGTGTGGCTGTAGATAGGTACAGGACAGTGAATCAACGTTAAAAACACACCGCGTCAATCAGATGTTATCGTGTGGCTGTAGATAGGTACAGGACAGTGAATCAACATTAAAAATACACCGCTTCACTCAGACGTTATCGTGTGGCTGTAGATAGGTACAGGGCAGTAAATCAACGTTAAAAAACACACCCCTTCACTCAGACGTTATCGTGTGGCTGTAGATAGGTACAGGGCAGTGAATCAACGTTAAAAAACACACCCCTTCACTCAGACGTTATCACATGGCTGTAGATAGGTAGAGGACAGTGGATCAACGTAAAAATCATGCTGCTTCACTGAGACGTTATCACATGGTTGTAGATAGGTACAGGGCAGTAAATAAACGTTAAAAACACACTCCTTTACTCAGACGTTATCAAGTGGCTGTAGATAGGTACAGGACAGTGAATCAACGTCAAAATCACGCTGCTTCACTGAGACGGTATCACACACTGTAGATAGGTACAGGGAGGTGAATAAATACTGGCATTGGAGAATACGGATGAATATGGCTTGGGCTGGCAGTTTGGTGTGTTTTTGTTCGACGTTAAGCTGTGTGTTTAAAAACTGTTTTAAACTTTTTCCTTTTAAGACATAGTTGGTTAACCGTAATCAATCAAATCTTATTTTAATTGTTTGCATATGTTAAAATGATGTTCTGGGTGCATGTTTGATTTCCATGTTACACAAGTGATATTATTAATGGATTGCTCAATTAGTATAAGATCGAAATCAAAAAGTGAAATTGCATTTTTTCAACTCTGACATATATGTACATGTAAACTTTCATATGAACATGGATTCTGCTATTATTTGGAATGGTTTTTTTTTGTTGTGCTATTATTTGGAAGGTTTTCACTTTGGGTTTCCATGGCACACTTAAGTGCCCAGTTTCAGAGAATGACCCATATATCACTTACTGTCAGTTGGCGGGAAACCAGCCGCTACCACAAGGCCAGTATTACATGCACAGTGTCCACCAACTCGCCTAAATGCTGCCATCTATATTCACGAAGGTCACTTCCGGGTCGAGTTGACTGAGCGACCCGCCGAGGTGGCTCCCTCTGACGGACAGATGTGAAGGTGTAAATACAGAAGGAGGCCTGATGGAACCACCAGAGGGATGTGCACAGCCGATGGCTACATCAGCTCAACCACACATATAGCATCTAGTACGCCAGATATGTGAAAGTATTGTGGTTTTGATGATACCAGCATGAAATTTGGCACATATCTAGACTATGCCTCAGTGATGATTTTTGTATCTATAGTGCCATCTCAGATTCGACCTGTGATAAAAATGGCAGCCATTTTCAAGATGGCCACCATCAGTTATTTTTAAGTGTTAGTTATGGTAGATTCAATCAATTGCAGGGGTGCGAAATCTTATTTATTTGTATTATATATCTCACAACAGTAGTTTTACTGGTCATACAGCGGGTTGAAAATGGCAAAGAATTACTATCTTGAGGCAAAATATGGGAGTATTTTCATTTTATACACATTTTTACAATTTTGAAATAATAGTCAGGCAGCTTAGCATTATGATGGGGATGCGATGGTTAAAAGAACCAAATTTTGTCTAGGTGCTCTTCATCACCATAACTTTCAATTTTTGATGGGACACGCTTCGTCAAGATGGCAGATGGTGGCCATCTTGGATTTCCAAGATAGCAACCATGTGAAATCTATAAGTGCCAATATTTCGGCTCACAAGCCACTTAGAAGTCCCAATATTCATTTTTTCGGGTCAATGAATGCATTCAAGCAATCAGCCCATGCTTGGACTAAGCCCGCCGTAAACTGAGCGAGAATAGACGTGAACCAGGTCGCGATCAATTGGTACCTCTTCTGGACAAATGGACAGTCAACGCTGATTGGTTAATACCCACTAATGTACCGAACAAAAATAGAAAAGGTACAGAAGGAGGAATATCAATGCCCATTTTCGGAGGTTTTCTCAAAGTCTGAGTGGTGACTCCACTATTATTACTCTCCTTTTGAAAAACACACAATGTACGGCAGGCGTGTTGTTTGTTCTTGTCTGTCTTATATAATTGAGCTTCCTCCACCTTCACCTCTCCTCTTAGTGCGGTCAGACAGCTATCAGACAGATATCAGACAGCCCGGGAGAACGACTGTCACTTGGTTGGCAAACAGCCAACTACAACCCGATGCGCACAAAGCAGACGACTTTTAGCTGTCACGTGATCTCCAGGATCAGGTAGCTGTCATGGCCGCCCCCACAGGTCGTCATGGACGCCGCCATATAATCCGTCAGGACCGCCCCCTAAGGTGGTTCCTCGCCTCAGTCATAGACCTTAGGCTTGGCACAAAACATTACATCATCAGGCCATATATGGAAGACCTGTCGGGAGGGATCAGTGTAGTTGTTCCTCCACACGACATGTGCTACTCTGCAGCGGAGTCATCAAGGCGTCAATGCATTAAGCTTATAACATATACCAATACCAGCATCTATTTTTGCATCGATATTTACATTCCCTACATATATATAATTCAAATAAAACTCTCAAAGTGAGATGCCAATACATAGTTATTGCACGATATAACCGTAAATTGGGCCTACGGTCTTAACATCTTGACTGCCCCGCCGCAGAGTAGCGGACGTGTGGAGGAACACATACACAGGTTCTGATGACGTCATGCTTTAGGCCAATCCTAAGGAGTAGTTGTCCGTGGCGGGAAACCAAGCCTAGCCGCCCCGTGCGCATGCCCGAACCGATGCTCCACACTCTTGTCGTCTGCCGCAGCTGACGCCAGAGGCCACCTGTCGGCGGCGGGGCGAACCACAGAGCTCCCCGGATGTGGAGGCTGAGTGGCGGGAAATGCGGACTGGCAGCGAGTGGCTCAGGGAGTTTCGCGCGTCGTGTCAGACGAATGTCGTCTGGGGCAGGAGAGCAGACGACATTCCCTCCAGTCCCCTGTAATCCTCGCCTAGTCTCTCCGGTGTCCTCCACTCTCATCCAGTCCTACACAGTGCTACCTAGTCCCATCCAGTCCCATCCAGTACCACCCAGTCCCATCCAGTACCATCCAGTCCCATCCAGTCCTGCCCAGTCCCACCCAGTCCCACCCAATATCCCATCCAGTCCCATCCAGTCCCAACCAGTCCCATCCAGTCTCATCTAGACCCATCCAGTCCCACTTAGTCCCATACTGTCCCACACAGTCCCATTTAATCCCATCCAGTCCCATTTAATCCTACCCAGCCCCATCTAGTCCCACCCAGTCCCATTTAATCCCACCCAGCCCCGTCCAATCTCACCCAGTCCCACCCAGTCCCACCCAGTCCCATCCAGTCTCATCTAGTCCCATCCAGTCCCACTTAGTCCCATTCTGTCCCACCCAGTCCCATTTAATCCCATCCAGTCCCAATTAATCCCACCCAGCCCCATCTAGTCCCATGCAGTCCCATTTAATCCCACCCAGCCCCATCCAATCCCATCCAGTCCCATCCAGTCCCATCCAGTCCCATCCAGTCTAACCCAGTCCCACCCAATCCCATCTAGTCCTATCTTGTCCCACCCGGTCCCATGTTGTCCCACCTAACCCCATCCCGTTTTGGATGTTACCAGGACGTAAAACCCCAACAACCAACCTCCTTATGGGCAGAGAGTGGACTAAATACAATCTAAGCCAAGTCCAGACAGTTGAGGGAATGTTGTCACACACTTCGTCCACTTATCTCACAAGTTGGCCTTCAGTCGATGGGGTGTGGGGGTGGGGGGCAGTTGTACAAACTGCTAACCGCGTCAAAGCCACTTCACACGTATACACTGCTGTCGAATAGTTAGTGACGTACACCTTACTTCTGACGCCATATGGATGACGAATGGGCGCCGTGATACGCGGCGAGATGCGCGCGCATGTCTATAGAGCAGCGCGGTACAGGACGCCGCGTCCAGGGGGCGCTGCACGCATGGAAAGCCCGGGTCCCGTTAGGGGGCGCGCCGACAGTGTGAGGTATAGGGGTTCGGGGGGGAGAGAGGGCGGTGGGAGTAGATGGGCACAGGGAGCTGGGTGGTGGAGGGAAGAGGAGCGGGAGGGAGGGTAGAGGGAGGGGGAGGGAGGGTAGAGGGGAGGGAGGGAAGGTAGAGAGAGGGGGGAGGGGAGGGGAGGGAGGGGTAAGGGAGGGGGAGGGAGGGAGAGGGGGGGGCGGGGGAGGGGAGGGTGGGGTAGGGGGTGGGGGAGGGGTGCAGGGTCTGATGCATAGGTACATGGGAAATAGAGGGAGATTTGTGGGCGTGAAGAGGGGGAGGGAGGGGGGGCGGGGAGAAAAGGGGGGGGCGTGACGCCCATGGAGCTGTGTGGTGGCAGAAGAGGAGTGGGAGGGGCAGGGTGTGATGCATAGGGACATGGGTGGGTGGTGGGGAGAGGAGGGGGGGCAGGGTATTAAATAGAGGCAGGTTAGTGGGGGAGGGGAAGAGGGAGAAGGGGCGGCGTGTGACATGTAGGGAGCTGGGTGGAAGTGGGGGGAAGTGTGACGGGTAGGGGAGGGAGGGGCAGGGTGTGATGCGTAGCGAAATGGGTGGTAGGGAGCAGTGATGGAAGCTGAAAAAGAGGTTGTTGTAGGAATACTATTAAGATTAGGCGTAGGAGTAGGAACAGTAGTGGTACTGTATGTAGTAGAAATAGTTGCTGTAGGAATAATGTTAAGATTAGTCGTAGTAGGAACAGTAGTGGTACTGGAAGTAGTACTAATAGTGTAGTACGACTAGTCAGTGTAGAATACTAACATGACCAGTAGTATTTGAAGTAGTAGAAGTAGTTGTAGTATGAATAATATTAAGATTAGTTATATTAGTAGACAAACAGCAGCAAAATATTAGAAGTATTAAGCGTAGCTATAGTAGGAATAATGATGAGAATAGTCATAGTAGTAGGAACAACAGCAGAAGTGTTATAAGTACTAGGCGTACTTTTCGTAGGACTTACAATGGGAGGGGAGTCAGTCTTAGAGGTTACGATCTTCTTATGTTCTTTCCCAATCTCTTCTCTAATAGAAATATAATAGGTCATCTTATGCCTGGTGATATCAACACACAATAGTGTGAAGACGGTGTATAATGATCCATGGTATTTAAAAAGAAATTAGATAATACTTAGATAACCTCGGCTCATTTCGGGAATTGGGGTGAGTTGGTTGACGACTGCAGGGTGGAGATGTTCTACTCTGATAAGAAGAAAACCAGTGGGTGATGTGGGGCGGGTGGGTGGGACAGGTAGGGATGGGAGATGTGTGGGGGGGGGGAGGATGCATGGGGAGGTGATGTTGGGGGCGCGGGAGGTGATGTGGGGGACGGGGGAGGTGCTGTTGTGTGGAGGTGATGTTGGGGGGTGGTGTGGGATGGGGGAGGTGATGTGTTGGGGGGTATGTGACGTTGGGGGGAGGCGATGTTGGGGAAGGTGATGTTGGTGGGGGGGCAGGGTGAGGTGATGCTGCGGGGATGGGGGGGGGGGGGTGTCACGTGCCGCTGGTGAGGCTTGGTAATGGCCGGCAGGCGACTCTCTGGGGACGAGAGTACTGATCGGCATCGCCCCATAATTGTGGTTCATAAGAGCAGCTCGGAGCTGCTTGGGGGTGCTCGGATATACACGGAACAGCTCGGACCTGTTCGGACATTATTAGGAGCTACTGGCAGCTGCTCAAAGCAGCTCAATGATACTCAGAGCTGTTCAGCGTTGTTCAATGTTACTCGGGTATGAGCAGAACTGTTCGTAGCAGCTCGGAGCAACTCCGAGCAACTCGTTGAAGCTGGGAGAAGCTCAGATGAGCTCAGATTAGCCTGGAACAGACGGCATATGCTTCGAGCTACTCTGAACTGCTAAGAGAGAAGCTCGGAGAACCTCGAACCATCTGGAAGCTACTCGTTGCTATTCCGAGGTTCTCCGAGGTTCTCTGATGTGCTCTGAGATGTACCGAAATATGTTCACTGCTTCTCGCGCCACTACCGAACCCATTGCGGCCCAAAAGGGTGATTTGAAGTATATTCTAAATTGGAAACATCGCCTCCTCCCTCCGCTATCCCCCCTCTCTTCCCCCTACACCCCTTCTATTCCATCTCCCTCCTGTCCCTCTCTCTACCTCCCTCACCCCCCTCCTCCCCTCTCTCCCCACTCCTGCTTGCTCTTCCCATCCTCGCTTAGTACCACCATTCCCTGCCTTCCCTTCCAACCACCTTCCTTCCCCTCCTCTTATTCCTTCCCCTCCCCCACTCCCTTTTGCAACAATTGCAAACCAACAAAGCATCCAACACAAATCATGAATCCCTCTCAAGCGAATACAAATCAACAAAACAATCTACATATTATCTTCGTACAAGTTAGAATAATGTCTCTAGTGTCAAAACACAGGGGTTTCTAAACGCGATTATTAAAGCGGTCGATTTGGTTGTTGTAGTGTTATGTCCTTGTAACATCTAAGATCATATCAGGATGGGTACTGATGTGTGACAGTGTGCGCACAGGGCGACTTTATAGTGCTGCCCCACTGGGAAATCAGGCTGCCAGCACCATGACCCAATATCCCACTCAGTCCCATTATCCTGACATTGAGTTAACCAGTCCTTGCCCTATCCTATTAATGCTGAGCACCAGGCTAGGAAGCGACAAGTATACATTTAATAACTCATTGGTTTGACTCGACCAGGAACCGAACTCCCGACCTTCCACACGCGAAGCCCGTGCTCTACCGATTAGCCAACCGTGCCCGGTGAGGGGTTTGTAAACGCGATTAAACCGATTGAAACAATACAAATTTATAATAGCAATGGCGCGATAGTTTCCGCTGATTTTGCCGGGTATTATCTCATTTGAGTGAGGCAAATCCCGACGCCATTAAACAGAAAATTGCGAGTTCCACAGCAAGGGTGTGCATCCAATAAGAACGGGGGACAGGAAAGGACCGGGAGGACCGGGGGGACCTGGGGGACCGGGAGGGCAGGGAGGACCGAGAGGACCAGGAGGACCGGGAGGACCGGGAGGACCTGGAGGATCGGGAGGACCGGGTGGACCGGGAAGACCGGGAGGACCTGGAGGATCGGGAGGGCCGGGTGGACCAGGTGGACCGGGTGGACCGGGTGGACCAGGTGGACCGGAGGACCGGGTCACGGCACCAACTTCTGCTGAGCACCTATTACACACATGGCTTCAATTCTCCTGATATTTTCAGGAAATTTGTCATTATTAATATTATTATTGTCATGGGAGTAATGAAAATGGGAGATATTGTGCCTAGGACAGGATTCGAACCCACATTTCTTGCCATTCCAGGGTTAGCGTGCTAACCATCTAGGTTCCCTGATGCAGTTTCCCTATCTACGTATCTCTGTCTATGTGGCTCCTTGTGCAGACTATTAGACTCAACCCCCCCCCCCCCTGGAATTGTAAATCTTTTAAATGGGTTACATTCAAAAGTCATTTACCGCTTACAATTACATACAGGCAATAAATATACTTACATACATACACAGTGTAGGTTCAACAACCATACAGCACGTAGCTTGTACAGGATCCCGGTCATGGCAACCAGTGTCATGGGAGGTGATTGATGAAGATGGGAAATACTCCACCCACACCCACGCCCCCTCCCCAACACCCACACCCACACACACGCCCACACCCACTCCCAGACCCAGACCCACATCCACACCCACAGCCACTCTTATTTTAAATTGAATGTGTTGCATATTGGTACACCCCCCTTTCCCCCCGCCCTCCCAACGCCCACGCCCACGCCCACACCCACACCCACACCCACACCCACACCCACTCTTATGCCCACTCTGATGGTGAACTGAATGTGTTGTATATTGGTACACCCCCCTCTTTTCCCACCACCAACGACCACGACCACGCCCACGCCCACGCCCACGCCCACGCCCACGCCCATCCTGATGGATATTTGGGTCATTACACACTGGTATATCCCATTTACTGTCCAAGCCCACTGCCACGCCCACCTGCGCGTCTATACGTGTGACTTCCGGTCATGAGGCCATTGCCCCAATGACTGACACCGGCTCTCCCTACCAGCCCCCCCCCCCCCACCCCCCACACCCCATGGTTCCTTCGTGGATGTGTGCGTGGTGGTTGGCTGAGGGAGGTAGTGGGGGCCCCGTTACAACAATTGCGATCGTTACGACTGGGCCTGCGCGCGGGCAACCGGAAGTGGGCGCCAAGTAGCGCCCGCCAACACGCAGGGGGCGTCACGGTATTAACCCAGATACGGGACACATACGCTGCTATACGCAGCAATCCGCGGCGACACTCGGCGATGCGCCGCGACACGCCGCGATACACCTCGATACGCCGCGATACGTAGCGGTACGCAGCGATACTCCGCGACACGCCGCGAAACCCCGCGATTCACCTCGATACGTAGCGATACGCCGCGAAACGCCGCGATTCACCTCGATACGTAGCGATACGCTGCGATACGCCGCGAAACGCCGCGATTCACCTCGATACGCTGCGATACACTGCGATACGCCGCGATACGCCGCGAAACGCCGCGACACGCCGCGAAACGCCGCGATTCACCTCGATATGCTGCGATACGGTGCGATACGGTGCGATAAGCCGCGAAACGCTGCGACACTCCGCGATTCACCTCGATATGCTGCGATACGCTGCGATACGCCGTGAAACGCCGCGACACGCCGCGACACGCCGCGATTCACCTCGATATGCTGCGATACGCTGCGATACGCAGCAATCCGCCGTGATACACTGCGGTACGTCGCACTGCGCCGCATTGCGCCCCTTTGGCCACGATACGCAGCGATACAATGAGGTACGTCGTGATACGTGGCGAAAAATCGCGATACGTCGCGCGCCGCGATACGCCTCGATACGTGGCAAGGCATTATAGAGGAGAATTAATGTCGTGGACCTCAGTTCATTGTGTGGAAAAGGTCTATTGTGGGGAATCTTCATTCATTTCAATTTCAATCACGGACAACTGGATCTTCCTCATTCCACTGCTCCTTCCTTACCCTATCCCAGTAATGCCGAGCACCGGGCTAGGTAGCGGAAAGTATAAATTTTCAAGTCATCATCTCTTGGACTCGGCCGGAGTCCAAAACGCACGACTGCCCACCCGGAAAATGGGCGCTCACCTCATTTGGCCGTCCCGTCCGATATGACTGCGAGGCTGGTTAATGACCCATGCTACTTCCGGTTTGAGCTAATCTACATTAGACCGCCATGGCCTGCTGGTAGGGCTGCTGGTTTATGTCACCGGAAGTGAGCTACTCGGATGCGCACGGCGTGTAGCGGTGTGACTCGGACCCTGCCTTATTGACTATCACCCTGTGATAGCTCGGACCATGCTCTACTAAACCAGACTGTGTGTATGTGTATGTGTGTATGTGTGTATGTGTGTATGTGTGTGTGTACATGTGTGGGTATGTGTGGGTGTATGTGTGTGACTCGGACCCTGCCTTATTGACTATCACCCCGTGATAGCTCGGACCATGCTCTACTAGACCAGACTGTGTGTATGTGTATGTGTGTATGTGTGTATGTGTGTATGTGTGTGTACATGTGTGGGTATGTGTGGGTGTATGTGTGTGACTCGGACCCTGCCTTATTGACTATCACCCCGGGATAGCTCGGACCATGCTCTACTAGCCCAGACTGTGTGTATGTGTGTGGGTGTGGGTGTGTGTACATGTGTATGTGTGTATATGTATGTTTATGTATGTGTGTACATGTGTATGTGTGTATGTATGTATGTATATGTGTACATGTGTATGTATCTATATGTGTGCGTGTATGTGTGTACATGTGTGTGTAATTGTGAGTATGTATGTATGTGTGCACATGTGTATGTGTGTATATGTGGATGTATGTGTACATGTGTATGTGTGTACATGTGTATGTGGATATCTGGATATATGTGTATGTATGTGTGTACATGTGTATGTGCGTATATATGTATATGTGTATGTATGTGTGTACATGTGTATTTGTGTGTATGTGTGTGACTCGGACCCTGCCTTATTGACTATCACCCCGTGATAGTTCGGACCGTGCTCTACTGGCCCAGACTGTGAATATGTGTGTGTATGTGTGTGTATGTGTGGGTGTATGTGTGTGTATGTGTGGGTGTATGTGTATGACTCGGACCCTGCCTTATTGACTATCAGCCCGTGATAGCTCGGACCATGCTTTACTAGCCCAGATTGTGTGTATGTGTGTATATGTGTATGTATGTGTGTGGGTGTGAGTATGTGTGTAGGTGTGTATGTGTGTATATGTGTGTGGGTGGGTGCATGTGTGTATGTGTATGCATGTGTGTACATGTGTATGAGTGTATGTGGGTATGGGTATGTGTGTATATGTGTATGTGTGTATGTGTGCATATCTGAGTATGTGTGTATATGTATGCATGTGTGTACATGTGTATGTGTGTATATGTGTATGTGTGTATATGTATATATGTATGTGTATATGGGTGTATGTGTGTATATGTGTATGTGTGCATATGTGTATATGTGTATGTGTATTTGTGTGTATGTGTATATGGGTGTATATGTGTATGTGTATATGTGTATATGTGTATATGTGAATGTGTGTATGTGTGTATGTGTATATGTGTATGTGTGTATGTGTGTATGTGTGTATGTGTATGTGTGTATGTGTATATGTGTATGTGTGTATGTGTATGTGTGTATGTGTATGTGTGTATGTGTGTATGTGTGCATGTGTGTATATCTGAGTATGTGTGTATGTGCGTGAGTGTGTATATATGCGGATGTGTGTATGAGTGTGTATAGGAGGGCAGGAAGGAGGGGCGGGCAGGAGGGGCGGGCAGGAGGGGCGGGTAGGAGGGGCGGGCAGGAGGGGTGGGCTGGAGGGGCGGGCAGGAGAGGCGGGATGGAGGGCGGGCAGGAGGGGTGGGCAGGGGGGTTGGCTGGAGGGGCGGGCTGGAGGAGCGGGCTGGAGGGGCGGGCTAGAAGGGCGGGCAGAGGGGCGAACGTGGCACGTGAGTGGGCGCGGCGGTGACCCGGCGCGTGAAATTGGCATTGCAGGCAGGGCGAGAAACCCCCCCGAGGCTACCAGAACGGGGCAAACCTATGAGTGGCTTACATATAGTGCATACAGAAACGGTGAGCTAATCGTCATCATTTTGCGACAGTGATACCTTAGCGTAGCTCACATAGGCATGTCCACTGTTTCCACAATGAGCTGTTAGCCACATTAGTTCATATGACTGCCACCAGAGGGTGGGTGGGTGGTAGAAACCTTCTATAAGACCTTGTCTGTAGACAGTGTTGTGCAGTCCACTGTTACCCACATAAATGTGTGTAACTGCAGTAAGAGTGTGCACTGTAAAGTATGACACGCTGATATTATTGTGCCCGTCCTAACATGACCTTAAATGTTACCAGGACGTGAAACTCCAACAACTACCCAACTAGGGTAGTGTTATTTTAAAGCTGCATAGTCCGATGAAAACATAACATTTTCAAAACAAAAACAATTATCTAGATTTGATTCTACATATCTAACTTAGATGCTGGTGCACTTATTAAACATTTGTCGTCACATATAAGGGGATACTGAGTCAATTAGTAGAACCTGTTACTGCAGAAGCCTATGGTGATCGAGATTTTACAAGTTTGCCAACATTAATTTAGCATGTTTCCATTTCAAATATCTCAAAAGTTAGCGATTTAAAATAAAAGTTACTTCAAACTAAAGTAAGGTACATTATAATGAACTACCTAATATGTTTATCTCAGAAAATGAGAGAGACTCAAAACCATCGGACTATGCCAATTTAAGCCAGAGTACGAAAAGACCTGTAGTGTGTGGTGAACTCATTGATCCCAGGTTCAATGTCACTCGGCCAGATGTACAGGTAAGCGTAGGGAGGGTGATCGCATCAGGGTGCCTAGCTCATGTAGCAGTTAGGACGCTTGCCCCTGAATGGCAGAAATGCGGGTCGAATCCCACTCTAGATGTAATGGGTATCATCGTCTACGAACAAAAAACACCCTAACCCCCACGACGAGATCCATCGAAGGGTTATACCAGCTATATACTGACAACAATCAGCCCCACATCGTAAAGGATATGGAGATTGATTGGATGGTTGTTGGAGTTTTACGTCCTGGCAACATCTAAGGTCATATCAGGACCGGTATCGAATTGTGACAGTGTGCACTTATAGAGACTTTATAGTGCTGCCCCAATGCGAAATCAAACCAGCGGTCGTACCATGACCCGATATCACACTCGGTCACATTATCCTGAGACTGAGCCAACCAGTCCTTGCCATCAATCAATCAATAGTTCCGTCCTCTAGTCGAGGGTTGGATGCAATGGTTCTCCACTTGTCCCGATGTTGTGCTGTTCTGATAGACTGTGAATAATTCAAGCCTGTCCTCTGTGAAATATTTGTAAACCATGATGTTCTTGGTCTCCCTCTCCCTCTGCTGCCATTCACCTTCCCTTCCAACAATGTACGGTATATTGAACTCTGACGAATGATGTGGCCAAAATAAATAAGTTTCTTTGTCTGTATAGTGGCAAACAAGCTTTTCTTATTTTTAATTTTTCTGAGAACTTCTTTGTTGGTGATCTTCTTTGTCCATGATATTTTCATCATCCTTCGATAAGTCCACATCTCAAATGCTGCTAAACGTTTGTACATTTTCTTAGAGATTGTCCATGTCTCTGCCCCATACATTAGAGTAGACCACACATAACACTGAAGAATACGCTTCCTTGTTTGTATTAATATCTTACTTGATGTTAACACTCTATACATTTTGGAGAATGTTGTTCGGGCTATTGTTATCCTTCTTTTAATTTCTTCCTCACATCTCCCATCATTTGTAATCTTTTGTCCGAGATATATGAATTCGGATACTTGTTCTATGTTTGTGCCATCTATGGTTATATTGACATTTGGTTTATCTGTCTTTTTACTTATAACCATTGTTTTGGTCTTCCTGGCATTCATCTTCATGTTGAATAGTATTCCAGCTTTATTGATTCTATTCACTATATCTTGTAGGTTTTTCTCACTGTCTGCTAGTATTACACTGTCATCGGCATATCTAAGATTGTTGATGTTCATGCCACCTATTGTCACTCCCTTGCAATCTTCAATGTGTCTGAAAATCATCTCTGTGTACAGGTTAAATAGACATGGTGACAATACACACCCCTGTCGAACTCCTCGTTTAATCATAACTTCATCCGATAGGCCCTGCTCCATTTTTATAAATGCACGTTGTGTCCAGTATAAGTTCACAATTAGTTTAATGTCTTTGCCATTGACACCAATATCTTGTAAACATTTGATTAACAGTTCATGATTGACTCGGTCGAAGGCCTTCTCATAGTCAATAAAGCAGGCATAAACATCCTGGTTCACTTCACAATAACGTTCACAAATCATTCTCATATTGAAAATCCCTTCATGTGTACCTCTTCCAGATATAAACCCACTTTGTACGTTACTGATTTGTTCTTCAATTTTCTGTCTGTTTCTCAGTAAAATTATTTTCAGGATCATCTTCAACATATGACTCATCAGGCTTAGTGTTCTGTACTCAGTACACAATGTTGGTTTTAGCTTCTTTGGGAGTCGTACAAATATGGATTCATTCATATTCAATGGTATAAATCCAGTCTCATAGATGTCATTTACTAGCTTATGAATGATTTGAATCCCCACTTCATCTAGTCCTTTTATCATTTCTGATGTTATCTGGTCACTTCCAGGAGCCTGACTTTAGATCATTGATAGCCTTCTCAACCTCTGATACTAATATAATATTCCCATCTTCTTTCTCAATTGTGGGTGGGTTCCCTCTGTCATCATTGTATAGTTCGTTTACATATTCTTCTAATAAATGCGGGTATGTATTTATTCTTCTAATAAATACGTGTATGTATTTTAATGCTGACCATCTGGCTAGGAGGCGACAAGTATCAATTTTATATGTCATTGGGTTTGACTTGACCGGGAACCGAACTCCCGATCCCCCGCACGCGAGGCCCGCGCTCTACCGATTAGGCCTCCGATGTTTCCCAGTCATTAAAGGCCAGCTTGTTACGCCTACGTCGAGGTACGTCGAGGTACGTCGAGATACGTCGAGTTACGTCGAAATATGGTGACACATGTCAAGGTTTTGGACATACCCAACATTTTCGACGTACAGGCCGTTACGTTGGGTTATGTTGGGGTTATGTTGCGCTCATGTTCAGCCTATGTCGAGATACATTAGACATTCGTTAGAGCTACATCGGTCTACGTTGAGCTACATCGATTTACGGTAGACTGATGGAGAGATCGGAGGAACATGCAACCCGCGTGCTACCAATGTGCTGTTAACGTATCTCGATGTAGGTCTAATGTTTCTCTGACGTGCGTCTAACGTTAGTCTAACAGAAGTCCAATGTGTATTGACGTATTCAACATAGTTGATGAACAGCTGGCACACGGGTAACGTATGTAACGTGCACCAACGTTCTTTGAATGTAAGCGAACATGCTGTGAACATGGTGTGAACATTATGCCTTCGAGAATATAAAGGCATCCATGTTGAGCGCATTGAGCGCATTGAGCGCTTGCTGTCCTTACGCTGAGCATGCTGGACTGTCGGTAGACTGACGCTGCTCACTCGCGGGCATGCCATCATATGCTATGAATTATGTCAGAGTCACATGTAGCTACATTAGGGTGGGCGTAATTATGCGAGTCCTACGCTAAGCCGATGCTAAGGTTTTGCTAGGCTGACGCCGTGTGCGCTGGAGGCTCGTTAGCCTTATGTTGAGCCTTTTTTCTTTGACCTTCTAACTCGTTGACACACATTACAACTATGTTGGACCAACATTTCGCCTATGTCCACTACATTGCACTGACATCTAAATTGGCCCTGAAACGCCGAGAATTTCTATGTATCTCGACATAAATAAGTGATTTCTACATTCCCCACTTGCTGGCCCGTTAGGTCGTAGTGTGACAGGGGTATTATGTGTATGTGACTTGGCCTTTAGGGAGAGGTAACGCCATTGAAAAGAGCAGTGGACGGTTGTTGGGTATTGACCTATTGAACTACCAGAGTGCCTGTCGCCGGAAGCTCCTCCCAGGTGTACCACGTGACCAGCGATAACTCACCTGTCAAATGATAGAAAGAGATAAGAAAGATTGTTAGTTTACTGCTTGGTCAACAGCCCCCAACATAAATGTTTCAGGAGAACGATTTCAACGAAATACCAAGAACGCCCGACTCACAAGTCGGCATTCTGCTCTCTCCGCGTTAGCATCAATATGGACATGACCGGTAGGTGGCGCGGTACCAGCGTGGTGCACATGCCCCCAACACTATCAGGGCATATGCGTCGCACTGCAACACTTATACCATATATGTCCCAATAGATGCGCACTGTGCGAGTGCAGACACATGGATGCGCATCTATTCAAAGTTAAAGAATTTCATGGATTTGTTTTTGTTGTGCCTCTGAAGTAAAGTGGGATTGTCTTATTTTATTTGCATTCAGTCTGAATATGATCGTAAATTTGTATTTGTTTTTGTTGTGCCTCTGAAATAAAATGGGATTGTCTTATTATCTTATGTGCATTCAGTCTGAATATGATTGTAAATTTGTGCGTGCTTCTATTGGGTAGCGTGCTTCTATTGGAACATATACAGTATTCGCATCTGCGCGAACACAGGTTGCCCACCCATACCCGCCACCACGCTGAGAAGGCCTGGAGGCAGTTAGTCAACAGGAAAGCATACCAGGTGTCGCTAGTGATGCAAGCAGTCGGAATAGAAAACAAATGTAGGGTGGAAATATATTTATTCCTTATCACAATTTATTTTTCAGCTCCAAATCCCTGGTCTCCCCGTTATAATGGGTACAGTTATTTACACTTTTCCAAAAGATTATAAAATAATTCTCCACCATTCTTCAGCGCAAAGTGAAATCCAAACAAACTGGATGGCGGCCAAATGAGATTAACGCCAGCTTCCCATGTGGCCGTTGGAGATTTGAATCGACGGGTTCAAACTCTGGCCAAGTCAAATCAATGACTTAAATATTTATACTTGGCGCTACCTAGCCGGGTACTGAACATTGCTAGGGTAGTGCAAGGGGCAGTAGAAATGAGGAAGACCAAATTGTCCGTGATTGAAATTATCACCCGCTTAATCAACAAATATGAGAATAAACAAGGAAAGAAATCAGAAGTGAGTTGCGGGTTTTTTATTTCTCGGTCCTGGACTTGGACTTGGACGCAGGCATCTTCCATCCGAATGTCATTCTAACGTAATCTGGATATCAACGTAAAGTAGACCGCAGGGAGGGAGGAGGGGGAGGGGGATTGGGGAGGGGGAGGGGGAGGGAGGAGGGGGGCGAAGGGTTTACCAACGGATCACCGACATTTGTAGTCAAAGAGATTGGACATTGTGGTCAAATCGATAGAACGCAGGCGAATCCCAGGCGAGTCAAACTAATGACTTATAAAATTGATGCTTGTCGCTACCTAGCCTGGCAGTCAGCATTAATAGGATAGGATGAGGACTAGTTATCACAGTGTCAGGATAATGTGACTGAGTAGGATAGCAGGTTATGGTGCTAATGACCTAGTCTCGCAGTGGGGCAGCACTATAAAAGTTGTGCACTGTCACAAGTTGGTATCCATCCTGATATGACCTTAGATGTTGCTAGGATGTAGAATAACAGCAAACAAACTATAGCAAAGAGAAATTGTCCTAAGAATATGAATTTAAACCGATAAATGAATACATGTCGTCTGTATTATAACTGGATCTAGATTGTAAGGGTTGATTCGGTATTGCCAACAGCTAACCGGCCATTTTAAACCAATACATTTTAATTTCTATTTAAAGTTGCGGAGTCCGATGGAAATATCAAATTTTCAAAACCAAAACAAGAATCTCGATTGGATTCTACATATGTAACTTAGATACTGGTGCACTTATTAAACATTTGTCACCACACTGAAGGGAATACCGATGCAATTTAAGAGAACCTGTTACTGCAGACGCCTATGGTGTCAGCGTTTTGGTGTGCTTGCCAAAATTAATTTTGCATGGTTGTACATCAATTATCTCCAAAGTTAACCATCGAAAATAAAAGTTACTTCAAACTAAAGTAAGGTAGTCTATAGCGATTAATCTAATGCATTTATCTCAGAAAATGACAGAACCTCTAAACCATCGGACCATGCAACTTTAAGCTGATGGATTGATACAGAAACATATTAGGCTAAACCAGTCAGTAACAACATAATAGTAGCTCAGAGAAAAAGCACAAAATATAATTGTAAATTATGCGTAGAGAGCGATTTAAAACCGACAAAATTTAAATATAGCTAGAAGCATTATAACTTAGCTGTAATAGAGTGGTTGGTTGGTTGTTGGGGTTTTACGTCCTGGCAACATCTATTGTCATATCAGGACGGGTACCGACTTGTAACAGTGTGCACTCATGGCAACTTTATAGTGCTGCCCCACTGGGACACTAGGAACCTGATATCCTACTCAGTCACATTATCCTGACACTGAGCCAACCAGTCCTTGCCCCATACTAATATTAGTAATAATGCCAAGCTCCTGACTAGGAAGCAACAATTATCAATTATCAATTTTCATTTGCTTGACACGACCGGGAATTGAACTCCCGACCTTCCGCACGGGAAGCCTGCGCTCTACCAATTCGGCCACTGCGTCCGGTGGCTGGTATAGGTGATAGTCCACCCTCGCACCCTCCATAATCCACAATTTTCTCTTTTAATTAGCTGAGCCAATCAAGTCTCGCGCTCAATATTCTGCAAGTGACTATTCCTCTAACATAGTGAGTACTATAAGCCTACAGTGCAGATAACACTTGGGTGGATAGTTTTATTTTGCTGTTGAAGCTCGTTGAATTTTGTTAAGAGATTTGTTGGTAAATACACCCCCAGCACCTCGACGATAACGCTCTGATTTATTCACCCATTATAACCCCCAACCCCCGCCCCCACATCCACCCCTACTCCCACCCAGACCCCCACATCCACCCCACCCCCACCCCCGCATCCACCCCCTACTCCCACCCATACCCCCACCTCCACATCCACCCCACCCACACACCCACATCCACCTCTACTCCCACCAGACCCCCACATCCACATCCACCCCCCCCCACATCCACCTCTACTCCCACCCAGACCCCCACATCCACATCCACCCCACCCCCACATCCACCTCTACTCCCACCTGACCCCCACCTCCATAGCCAC
Source organism: Branchipolynoe longqiensis (assembly GCA_030323885.1). Lineage (NCBI taxonomy): Eukaryota > Metazoa > Annelida > Polychaeta > Phyllodocida > Polynoidae > Branchipolynoe > Branchipolynoe longqiensis. Next base: position 90,076,067 of record CM059192.1, read on the forward strand.
CTCCTAAGCCCACCTAACTTTCCTCCACGTCCACCGACGCATCCACCTCCACTCCAGCTATACCTGTGGCTCACCTCCACATCCACTCCCAGCTCACCCTCATCCACCACACCCAAAATCACTTAACCCCCACGCAACATCCACCAAGCCCATCCACAATCCTAACCAACCCGCCCTAGATCCAACCCCTAATCCCACCCAGACCCCACCTCCAATCCACCCCACCCCCACATTCACCAAACCCTTATCACCCACCCAATATCACCTAACCCCCACCCACATCCAACGCCTCACATCCACCAACCCCACACACCGGCCACCTCTCCCCCCCACTCCCCACCCCACATTCACGGACACCCCACATCCACGCACCCCACCCCACATTCATACTATCCGACCCCCACTCCCCAACATCACTCCACCCCCACCACATCCACCCGGACCCCCACATATACCACAGCCTCCACCCACCCCATACCCCGTCCCACTTCCTTATCCACCCACCCTACCCCGTTATCCGCCCCACCCCCCCCCATTATCCCCTCCCTCCTTCCTCTCCCACCCACAACACACAACGCCCCCACATCCACCCCTCCTCCCACCTCACCCTACATCACCGCTCCACCCCTGTCCCTAACCACCCCACCTCCACCACTACATCTCCCCTACTCCTACCGACCCCCGTATCACCCCACCGCCACATCCACATCCACCCATTTACAAAATCCCACTTGCTTTACCCACCCATTATCCCCCCTCCCCTCCCACATCCCCTCAAATCCACCCCTCCCCCCTCCCACACACCCCACATCCACCCCTCCTACCTACACCACCCAACCCCCATATACACCGCTCCTCCCTACTCCCTAACCTCCTCCCACTCCCTCATCCACTCCTCCACCACACCCACAGCCACACCTTCCCAGCCCTCACCCCACCTCCACACTCCCTCCACCTCTTCACCCCCTCATCCACACCCCTCTACCCACCATCTACACCAATTCTACTCACCCTCCACACAACCTTCACACTCGTCACACCTCTTACACCCACTCTGCACAAACCATCCACACGTCCGTCCTTATATGGCCATATATGTTGCCAGAGTGTAAAACTCCAGCAACCAACCAATATCCACACCCCTACACACCACTTCCACCCCCCCCCCCCACCCAAACATCCTTTCTATCGCACCCTTCACACACCCTTCACATCCACGGCTCCACACCCCTCCACGCCCCTCCACACCCTCTTGCCACCCTACACACCCGCTTACACCCTTCCACACTCTAGCACTCTCCTCCACATCCTCTAACCTTCCAAACTCGCCATCCACACCCCCTCCACACTCCCCCCCCCCACACCCGCATACACCCTTACACGCTCTAGCACTCTCCTCCACATCCTCTAACCTTCCAAACTCGCCATCCACACCCCCTCCACACTCCCCCCCCCACACCCGCTTACACCTTACACGCTCTAGCACTCTCCTCCATACATCCTCTAACCTTCCAAACTCGCCATCCACACCCCACCACACTCCCCCCCCACACGCACACATGTCTACACACATCTTAGCACTCTACTCACATCCTCCTACCTTCCAAACTCGCCATTCCAACTCCCCTCCACACTCCCCCCCCCATACACACCAATCTAGAGTACACCACTTAGCACTCTCCCTCCAATGCTCTAACCTTCCAAAACTCGCCATCCACACCCCTTCCACACTCCCCCCCCCCAACACCCGCTTACACCCTCCACACTATAGCACTCTCCACCCATCTCTAACCCTTTCCAACTCGCCATCCACACCCCCTCCACACTTCCCCCCCCCACATCCGCTTCCCCCTTGCCACACTATAGCACTCTCCACCACGCATCCCTCTAACCTTCCAAACTTCGCCATCCACACCCCTCCACACCAACCCCCACACCAGCATACACCCTTCACGCTCTAGCCTCTCCACCACATCCTCTAACCTTCCAAACTCGCCATTCACACCCCCCTCCACACTCTCCCCCACACACGCTTACAACCCTCACGCTCTAGACTCTCCTCCACCATTCCCTCTAACCTTCCAAACTCGCTATCCACACCCCCTCACACTCCCGCCCCCACCACTCGCTATAAACCCTGACACACTCTGCATCTCCACCACATCCTCTACCATTCCAAAATCGCCTTCCACACCCTCCACACTCCCACCCCCCACACCGCTTACACCCTTACACACTCCTAGCACTATCCACACATCTCTTAACCTTCCAAACTCGCTATCCCACACCCCCTCCACCAACCCCCCCCCCCCCACATCCGCTTACACCCTTCCAACTCTCCCCCCACATCCTCTAACCTTCCAAACTCGCCATCCACACCCTCTCCACACTCCCTCTCCCCACCCTTCTCATCCCCACACCCCACCCTCCCCCAGACACCCCTCCCCCACAACATGCCCTTCCCCATGCACACACTCTCCCCGACACACGCCCCCTCCCTCCCACTCCAACACCACACCCTTCCCCACCCCCCACACCACAACCCTCCCCCAAACCACACCCTCCCTCCGCACACTCCCCTCCCTCCACACCACACCCTTTGCGACGACAACCACACCTCTCTCCCCCACCACACCACACCTTCCCACCACACCACCCCCTACTACACACTCTCCTCCCTTCACACCACACCATCACCCACCCCACACCCTCCCAGCCCACACCATCCCTCCACACCTACACCCTTCGCACACCACACCCTCCCCCTCACCACCACCAATCCCCCACCCCACCACTCCCCCCGCCCACCTCACATCCATTCCACACCACACCCTTCGACACACTTCACACCCTCCCCCACCACTACATCACAAAAACCCCCCCCCCCCACCACACCACACCACACACCCCCACCCACACCACACACTCTCGGCACCACACCCTCACCACACCACACCCTCCGACAAACAACCACACCCTCCCCCACACCACACCACACCCTCCCCACACCACGCCTTCCCTCCACACCACACCCTCCGCCACACACCACACCCTCTCCCACACCACACCCTCCCCCCACACTAGACCTTCCCTCCACACCACACCTTCCGCCACACCACACCCTCCGCCACACAGTCCACCCTCCGCCACACAGCCCACCCTCACCCCACAAACCCCACCCTCACCCAACAAACCCCTCCCTTGCCCCAACACCCCATTCCCCCCCTACTCCCACATGTTAGTGTCACATCATCATCGTCATCATGCTGTCGGTCGCGATGCGACAAAGACTGCTTTCATTACTTGATTGCTGCTCTCCATTCAGCTCTCTGCTGTGAGAGTTGCGTCCATGAGTCGGTCTCTCAGCTGTACATTTCATGAAAGCTGCCTGCAAAAGTGTTGAAGTGCTGCTGGCTTTTGAAAGTTACCAGCAGCACTCTCTCGGGGAGCAAATAGAGGTTTCACACCGGCAAGAACATGTCAAGACAGGTGCAAAACTATTTGTCCCTGCAGTGGCTGGTCGGGAGATGTTGGGAGTTCCATACATCAACCACCCATAATGCTGCCACAGTGACATGGGTTTCTGTTTAGGGTTTGCTCCCTTAGCCTTCAGTTATGTCAAGAACCTGTACCACAAGGCGGTGGTTTAGAACTCTGCAGGGCAGGGGCGTCAAACTCCCGGAGGTATTGCTATACCTGCAATACCTGCATACCACATGTTAGTGTCACACATTCCTCATAACAGATGCTATGCAATGCTCCCGATTATGCATTAACAACATATTACAGGAATATCATTCAGGAATGGCTTGTCACATATGGTTCTCGCTAGTTTGTAATTAGGTCCTTGTCCACAATTCCCCATACTGGATAATTTGGGTATGGAGGAGGCAACGCTTAGCGACCTGCACATCTACACAGACTGCCGCTAACCAGATCAATATGGCTCGGGAGTTCGAATCACAGCCGAGTCAAACCAATGACTTATAAAATTGATACTTGTCGCTACCTATCCTGACACTCGGCATGGATAGGATAGCGCAAGGACTAGTTAACACAGCATCAACTGTTTGGGATATCAGGTCATGGTGCTGGTGGCCTGGTCTCCCAGTGGGGCAGCAAGCACTATAAAAGTTGCCATGAGTGTGCACTGTCACAAGTCGGTACCCATCAGATATGATCTTAGATGTTGTTAGGATGAAAAACAAACAAACAAAGCTTATTATTGCTCCAGAAGCCATCGGGCCACAGAGTGGGCAGCGACCATTGACTTCCGGTTGGGGGGGAGGGGAGGGGAGGAGGGGGGGGGGGGGAGTAATGGACTTGTAACTGGTAACTGGTGAGAATGTGCCTCTATAAAGTTCTGAAGCCGTCTGGGGAAATAGGTCTAATGCAGTTATGGTTCCCGCGTATTGCTCATGCTACAGTTAAGTACCCCGCCTCTCCCCATTAACCCGCTTTCCAACGCGTTATATTATATTACATTGGTGACTGAATGAAATTCACTTCAATACGCCACTGCCGAGATATCAAAGGTTTGTGCACACCCAACACCCTGCCTCCCCACATGGTTTGTTTTATGTCCTTGTAACATCTAAGGTCATATTAGGACGGGTACTAACTCGTGACAGTGCTCACTAATGGCGACTTTATAGTGCTGGCCCACTGGGAAATCAGGCCACTAGCACCATGACCCGATATCACACTCAGTTACATTATCCTGATATTGAGCTAACCAGTCCTTGTGCTATCCTATTAATGCTGAGCGCCAGGCTCAGAAGCGACAAGTATCAATTTTATGTCATTGCTTTGACCTAACCGGGAACCGAACTACCGATCGCCGGCATGCGAAGCCTGCGCTCTACCAGTCCTGCTGCTGCGCCCGGTCCTCCCTCTCCCATCGTCATGCCTCAGGTAGCTGTGAAGCACACTGTAGCAACACACACCACAACACTTGGATAAAGGAAGTGGTATTTTACCTAAACGTGACCTTACTATAAAAAGGTTATATCTGACAAAGTGACCGAATTGGTGTTATGGATGTAAAAATGGTCCATCTACAAAAGGCTATCATGCTGTTACACAATTGCTTCTCAACTGGTATTTTTCAATGAGATATATTTAAAATAATATTGTTCTATCTGCTTTGCTATCATGCAGCTACACAATTTCAGTCCTCATTATCTTAAAAACACCATTTTGTCAGATAGAACCTCTTTATAGCAAGGTTGCGTAATGTAAAAGAGTTGTTGGGACAATGTCACTGCAACCCAATTCAAAAACAAATTTAGAACAAGAGTCGTACCAACTTTGGTCGTCACAAAGCATGTGTTTAAGGGTTTAAAATTACTTCGAAATACAGGGTTATAGATAATAATATGGCCGTGATAGCCGCCCTCCCCACTTCCGGGTGTGTAATCACACCGGGTATCAGCTTTAGTCCTTCCTGAGGAACCAGCGGATAACAACTTGGAATAAACATAAACCTTTTTTCTTTAATTTTTTTTCTAACTCAGCAATTATATGGGTTTTCTATTCCAACCCGTGTCACTTATGGTGCTGTCACATTACAACACTTCTCGCCAACATGCGTCGACGTGTGTGATTTTTCGGTGCTACGTCGGGATACATCAGGAAGCGTTATGCACACGTTGGTATATGTTGATATACGGCGATGTTCGGCGGCGCGCCTTACAAAACTTTGGATGTGCGACGACACGCGGGTGCCAACATTATGGCAACGTTAGGGGCATGTCGAGATACGTTGGACGCGCTGGAATGACGTTATGCGAACGCTAGGCACACGGCACACAGCACACGGCACACGCACGTGAGGGTCATTCCCACACATTGCACCAAACTGTTGCTTTGTTTCTTTGTTGTTGTTTTATGTCCTAGCAACATCTAAGGTCATATCAGGACGGTGCGCCAAACTTTTTAGTTTTTTTTCTCACAACATTGGCCGCATGCTACCAATACATTGCACTGACGGCGAAAAGTTTGACATGTCTCGACGATTAAAAGTGATTTTGTGTGTTGGCGGCATGCCCGGGAGAAGCATCATAATGTGACAGGGCCATTAATGATTAATTCGGTTAAAAATGTTTGTGTTATAATTTGTGTAAACAACAACTTGTGCAACTGATCTGCATCTGACTAAATGGGAAACGAGTGCTTAGCTCATTTCGTCAACACCAGATACCGGGACCGAATTGATAGAGTGCATGCTTCCCATGCAGAATATTGGGAGTTTGAATCCCAGTCGAGTCAAACCAATTATTTACTAAATTGATACTTGTCGCTACCTAGCCTGGCGCTTGGGATTACTAGAATAGCATAAGGACTGGTTTGCTCAGTATCAGGTTAATGTGGTCATGGTGCCAGCGGCCTGATCTCCCAGTGGGGCAGCACTATAAAGTTGCCATGAGTGTGCCCTGTCACAAGTCAGTACCCATCCTGATATGACCTCAGATGTTACTAGGATGTAAAACCACAATCTTGGGAGTCGTTGCATTTGAGCTTAAAAACCTGCACATCCTTCTTATTGATATTGCATTGCCATTGTTATTTATTAACTGAGATAAGCCTCACCCTGGAAAGAGTAATAACATTTTAGATTGATATTTTTCTACCAACAAAATTGAGTCCAGAGCTCGATAGTGTATTGATTTGCAAAGTTAGATCGACAGAAGCTCCCCAGCCTCAAATTAAAGCTAAACATTTCAATGAAAGCATCATATCTTCTAAACTAAAACACTTAGGTAGTTTCGATCTTAGATATCCAACCTTGATACTGGTTTAGTCATTACATATTTGCTACAGCATGGAATGAAATATTGAGTCAATTTAATAGAACCAGTTACTGCTGAAGGTTATGGTGTCAGAGTTTTGATGTGCGTTCCAAAATTAATTGTGCATGTTTGCACTTCAAATATCTCCAGTGTTAGTCATTTAAAATAAAAATTACTTCAAATTAAAATAAGGTAGATTGTAACTGTCAACCTAATATATTTATATTAATAAAATGACAGAAACTCAAAGCCATCGGGCTATGCCACTTGAATATCGACCTTCCCTTGGGAAATATGTTGATTAAAAATTATTCGTCATGTGCGCAATGTAAATGTCATGATATTGAAAAGTATCAATCATATTTCTTCTAGATTTATCACACATTTAAGAAGTGGCTACTTCACGGGGGCCTGGTGGCACAGTGTCCCTCCCTGTTCTGCGTGGCCGGTTGTAGGTTCGATCCCCACTCCGTAGACTCAGAACGTAGATCCAGAATTCACATGTCACTAATTCAACAGTCACTAATTCAGGTGTCACTAATTCAGCTGTCACTAATTCAGTTTTCACTAATTCACCTGTCACTAATTCACCTGTCACTAATTCCCCTGTCACTAATTCACCTGTCACTAATTCACCTGTCAGTAATTCACCTGTCACTAATTCACCAGTCACTAATTCAGCTTTACTAATTCACCAGTCACTAATTCAGCTTCACTAATTCAGCTGTCACTAATTCACCTGTGGCTAATTCACCTGTTGTCACTACACATGTTGCTAATTAACCAGTCACTAATTCAGCTGTCACTAATTCAGCTGTCACTAATTCAGCTGTCACTAATTCAGCTGTTGCTAATTCAGCCATCACTAATTCACCTGCTGCTAATTCATCTGTCGATAATTCATCTGTCACTAATTCACCCGTTCCTAATTCACCTGTTACTCATTCATCTGTCACTAATTCAGATATTACTAATTCACCTGTTGCTAATTCACCTGTTGCTAATTCACCTGTCACTAATTCACCTGTCACCTATCATTAATTCACCTGTTGCTAATCCACCTGCAACTAATTTAACTGTTACTCATTCATCTGTCACTAATTCAGATATTACTAATTCACCTGTTGCTAATTCATCTGTCACTAATTCACCTGTCACTAATTCACCTGTCACCTATCATTAATTCACCTGTTGCTAATCCACCTGCAACTAATTCAACTGTGGCTAATTCACCTGTTGCTAATTCACCTTTTACTAATTCACCTACTGCTATTTTTGTTTTACAGTTGACAGTTGTTGAGAGATGCTCTCAGATGCTCAGAGATGCTCACAACTGTTCACAGATGCTCCTAGTTGCTCACAAATACGCTCACCATTACTCACGATCCCAGTTACTCACAGATACTCACACATGCTAAGGATTGCTCATCTATGATCCCAGCCGAGCCGACTTGCTCATAACTGCTCAGAGTTAACTCCGACTCTGACCTGGTTACGTCCCGGGCCGTGCTCTATGTGCCGGCGTCGTGGCGAGGAATCCCGGGGGCGGCTCCGGGCCCGGAAAGACGATACCGCCCTCCTCAAGGACCAATCACACCTGACTCAGCCCCCTAACCAGGTTTTAGGCGAATCCTAATTCCCGGAGACACCCACTTCACCGCCCCGCGCCGGCCCCTGCCCCACCCTGCCCCGCCACGCTCCGCCCCGCTCTGTCCCGCTCCACCCCTCCCCTCCGGGCCTCTCTCCACTGGCAAGCCGCCCCGCCCCGCCCCGCCCCGCCCCGCCCCGCCCCGCCCCGCCCCGCGCCGCCCCGCCCCACCCTGCCCAGCCACGCCCCGCCCTGCCCAGCCACGCCCCGCTCCGCCACGCCACGCCCCGCCCCCCCCTCCTCCTCCTCCCCGTCCGACCTCCCCTCCCCCGGCACCCCCGACCCTCCGGCCTCCCACCCCACCTAGGCCTTCCCTCCCCCAGCACCCCTCCCCCGCCTCGCCCGGGCCCTCGCTCTCCCGCATCCCACCCATTCCCTCCCTGGGCGCCTGACCCCCCTCCACTCCCCGGCACCCTGACCCGACCCTCCGGGCTCCGACCCCCGGCCTCCCGCCCCTCCCGCCCGGCAGTGGTCACGCCATCCCCGGCCGGATGTTCCCTGCTACCAGCGGGCGCTGTTTTCATTATCGGGTCGGGACATTGCTAGCTAAGTGTTAGTGATAGAGGCTACCCGCCCCCCCACCCCCCGTCCCCTCCCCACCCTCCTTCCCTCTCCGGCCCTCTCTCCCTCCTCACCACGGCCCTCCCTCCTTCTCCGGCCGCCTGGCACCAACGCTGCCGTGCCCGTACAGAGCCATCAGTCGAGTGAGACACCAGGCGCAAACCGCCGCATCTATATACTACTTGGTCCCCCAGGAGAGCCTTGGCGGACGGCCGGTCGGACGCCTCCTCCGGCATGAGGGGGCGGGGGAGCCGGCCGAGGGGAGGGAGGCGCCGGGTAGCGGGGGGAGGGAGGCGGGCCGGAGGATGGGGCGGGGAGCCGGTCGGGGCTGAGAGGATGGGGTGCGGGAGGCGGCGGGAGCCTGGGGGAATGGGAGGGGGAGGCGGCTCGAGCCGGGAGGAGGGGCGGGGCCGGGGAAGGTTGGCGGCCGGGAGTAAACCGGCCCTGACCCCGGCCACTGAATCACCCGGGCCGGGAGGAGAGGATGGGGAGGGGGTGATGGTGCAGGAGGATGTCGGTCGGAGATGAAGATAGTAGAATTCTTGGAGA
>CM059192.1:90086113-90148914 GCA_030323885.1 Branchipolynoe longqiensis
CCAGTGGTGGGTAGGGGAGTAGCGGACTGTATGTATTTGTGTAGACCTTGAAGGCCTGCCTTGTAACGATCTCCTTCTAACACCAACAGTGGGATGTACACAGATATTCAGAACAGATGTAACACATATTCTCACATTGGTTGGTTGTTGGAGTTTTACGTCCTGGCAACATCTGAGGTCATATCAGGGTGGGTACCTACTTGTGACAGTGCACACTGATGGCAACTTTTATAGTGCTGCCCGACTGGGAAATCAGGGTGCCAGAACCATGACCCGATATCCACTCAGTGACATTATCTGGACACTGAGCCAACCAGTCCTTGCTCTATCCTATTAATGCTGAGCACCAGGCAAGGGAGCGACAAGTTAGTATTAATTTTATATGTCATTGGTTTGACTCGACCAAGAACCAAACTCCCGATATCCCGCATGTGAGGCCAGCGCTCTACAGATTGGCCCACCACCTGCGGTCATATTCTCAGAAGTCCTCTAGAATACTCTCTACCGGTCAGTAGTCAGATCTGCAGGTTTTGTCCATTCTTCTTCCCCCTGTCTTCCGCTCTAGTACTATATATCGATATTGTGATGCAACAAATTCAGTTATTTCAGGATATCATCCATTACACAACACAATACCAATATATAAACCCGTAACAATGATCTAAATTTGATTCTACATATCTAGCTTAGAAACTGATGCACTTATTAAGCATTTGTCACGACACATACGGGAATAGTGAGGCAATTGAATACATCATGTTACTGCAGAATGCTATGGTGTCAGAGTTTTGGCAAGCATGCCAAAATTAATTTTGCATGGTTGCACTTCAAATATCTCAAAAGTTAGCCACTTAAATTAAAAGTTACTTCAAGCTAAAGTAAAGTATATTATAACGATCAACCTGATGTATTTATCTCGGAAAGTTTCTGAAACTCAAAACGATCGGACTGTGCAACTTTAAGCAATAAAGTAACTTCTTCCTTGATATCCGAGGGGAATGTATATCATAAGCGTTGTGCTTCTTTCATTCTTCTTCTCTTCATGCACTGTAAAGTTTCATCTAAATTGTAACTTCATATAATGAGGATGTTGAAATGAACTTTTATTGAATTGAATTGACCATCCACGCAATATATTCTGAGAGTTAAAAGGATCTTCCTTTTCTTGCCCTTTTTTTATATTAACCTTTGTACATGGTGTCAAATAAATCCTTCTATATTTTGATTTCCTGCGTTCTACTTCGATTTTCATTAAATCCGAAATTGTTACCTTTGGAAAGGCAATTCCTTCAGAATTAAAGACTCTAGTGGCAGTAAACTACATATATAACCTGAGATAAATAAATAAAATTATAATGACAGACATATTTTCAGTGGTACAGTCAGTGTCACTTTCACTGCCGCAACAGTTTGATGCGTGAGCAGACAGGTGGCGCCACACAAGGAACTGAGGTTACGGTACGTTAAACCAGTTGATAACTTAGTTCAGGCTCCTCCAGTCGATGACTGAGGGAGGAGTAGGTGGAAGCTTCCAACCTTATTATACTTGTATAACGCTTATACAGAATATATACGGCAAAGTGAACTGGTGAGTGTAAAAGGTAACAAATTGACTGTTGACGCAGGCTGGAGGAAGAAGATTGGGATGGAGAGATTAGGTTGGTTATAGACGGGAATGTGGTGGTAGAAGGACGAGGTGGGGTGTTGGGTTGGGAGTGAGGGGTGCTGCTAGGAATGATGTGGGTGGCAGGGGGGGAGGGGGTGCAGGGGTGTAGGGAAGTTGGGGTAGGGTGGAGGACGAGGGAGGGGAGGGGGCGGGGAGGCAGGGAGGAGAGGGTGGGGAAGACGTGGGAGAGGGAGGGAAAGATGGGAGGGGAAAATGACGGGAAGAGGGAGAGGGAAGGGAAGGGAAGGGTGAAAGGAGAAGGATGGGAGGGTGTCGAGAGGGGAAGAGTGCGGCGAGGTGAGGGAAGGTGAGGGGAGAGGGTGAGAGGGGAGGGGGGAAAGGGATGGGAAGAGGGGAGACGGAAGGTGAGGGGGAAGTGTGAGATGGGAAAGGGTGAGAGGAGGATTGGAAGGGAGGGGAAGGAGTTTGAGAGGGTGAGGGGAGAGGAGAGGGAAGGGAGGGGAAGGGTGAGAGGGGAAGGAAGGGACGGGGAATGGAGGGAGACGGATGGGGGGGGGTGGGAAGAGGGAGAGGGAAGAGAAGGGTGAGATGGAATGGGAAGGGAGGGTAAGAGGGAGAGGGAAGAGAGGGGAAGGGTGAGATGAGAGGATAGAGGGGGAAAGGTGAGAATCGGGAGGGCGGACTGTGGGGAAGGAAGCGAAGGAAGGGAAGAGAAAGAACATCCAGGCCGCCCAAGCAATGCTGAGGAGGTGAGGGGGGAATGAGGAAGAGGTGAAGGGAGAGGAAGAGGTGAGCGGAGGGAAGAGAAGGGAAGAGGGGAGATGGTCGAATGGAGATAGGAGAGGGGGAAGAGAAGGTGAGGAAATAGGGGAGTGGAGAAAGTAAAGAGGGGATACAGGAGGAGAGGGGCGTATGTGGGGAGAGTGGAGGGAGAAGGAAGGAGGTGAATGGTGAGAGGGTGTGTGAAAAGGAGAGCTGAGAAAGGGAAATGGAGCGAGGGGAGTGAGGAGAGAGAAGAAGGGAGAATGTCGAGGGGAGCGGGGACAGGAGAGAGGAAAGCGGAGAGAGGAAAAGGAAGAGAGGGGAGTGGGGAGAGTGGAGAATGGAGAAGGGCGAGGGGAGGAGAGAGGAGAGTGAGGAGAGGAAAAAAGAGAGGGGTGGGGAGAGTGGAAAGGGGGTGGAGAGAGGGGGAGGGGGGGATTGGAGTAGGGGGTGGAGTGAGGGGGAGTATATAAGGAGAGAGATGGGAGAGAGATGAGGAGGGAGAGGGAAGAGATAAGAGTGGAAAGGGAAGAGAGGGAGAGATAAGAGGGGAGAGATGGGATGGGAGATGGAAGAGAGATGAGAAGGCAGAGGTGAGAGGGGCGAGATGAGGGGAGAGGGAAGCGATGAGAAAGATGAGAGGGGAGGCGGGAGAGAGAAAAGAGAAGAGGGGAGAGGGAGAGGAGACAGAGGAGAGAGGAGAGTGATGAGAAGATAGCTAAGGGGGAGAGAGGAGAGGGAGGGAAGAGAGGAAAGGGGGAGAGTGTAGAGGGTAGAGGGGAGAGGAGAGGGGAGAGGGGAGAGGGGGGGAGAGGAGAGGGGAGTGAGGAGAGGGGAGAGATAAGAGGGGAGAGAGGAGAGGGGGGAGTGAAGGGAGTGTGGTAATCAGCTCACCTATGACTGTATAACCCCCCCTCCCCACGCACACACACACTAACCCTATTACCTGCCGCCTTCATTCTCAGCAACACTTAAGGAGCTCGACCCGACAGACAGCCGACCACGAGCTGCACGTGTACAACCCGCTAACTTCATTTAACTCCTCACCATCTCCACGTCACCAAACTCGCATCGGTCAGGCTTTAACCAAGGTTGTGTAACTAAGGCCAACTAAAATGAAATGGTGATCATCCCCGCCTGTGCCTTAAAAATCGCCCGTCCCTGCTTTTAATTAGTTTTTTTTGTTACTGTTAAAAATGAGTCGGGCTAGCAGCAATTCAACTTTCATATACATTTTTAAATCATCGGTTTGACTCACCCAGGAGTTCAAATCCCATGACTTCCTATAACGGGGCATGGACGCTCAACTCATACGACCGTCGCGTCTGCTTACATATTACATCAACATAAAAAATAAAAAATAAAAACTGCATTCCTAGCACTGATTTATATTTCAAAATGACGATCACCAATTTTTTTTTTTTTTGCCTAATCTGACACAGAAAAAATAGGACTGAAAATCCCCAATGCCTAAAGTGCCTGTCACACTATGGCGGATTGACCAACGGACAGAACCGGACAAAGAATATTCTATTCCGGTGTTATTTAGACTTGAAATGTATCGATTATGTAACGGACGGGTAACGGACGGGTAACGTATGGGTAACGGACGGGTAACTGACGGGTAACGGACGGTAACGGTTGATAATGATCAACGGACAATTCAGAATACAAAAAGAACTATAGCGTTCGGCAGCGGACGTGTAATAGATATGTAATGAACGGGAACGGACGGGAACGGACGGGAACGGACTGGAGCGGACGGGTAACAGATGGGGAATGGACGGGGAATGGATGGGGAACGGACGGGGAACAGAAGGTAATGGATAATAACCGCATAGGTCATTCTGGCACAATCCGTTACAAGTTTTGCGCATGCTCAAAACTTGTAACGGATCAGGCCAGATATCAACAGATATCCATGGATATCAACGGATATGCAACAGATATGCAACAGACACAAACCAGGCTTTGCCGGATATCAACGGACTTTGTTCGGTTTCTTTCCGTTTCCCCAATCCGGCGAGGTGTGACAGAGCCTTAAGCCCCAGTCAGACCTCGCCGGACTGAGGAAACGGACAGAAAACGGACACTAGCAGGTGAAATACGGCAATGTACGGTTTATATACGGTACCCATCCGGCATGTCCATTCTATCTCCGGTGGTGTCCAGCGGTCTCCGGTAGAAGTTTTGAACATGCACAAAACTTGTACCTGACACCACCGGACTGAAGTGCATGGTTGGTGTGCGGTTTAAGTCCGTTTAGTCTGTTTTGTCCGTTTCATCTCTGTTACCCATCCGTTACGTCTCCGGTTTGCTTCCTGTCAAGTCCGTTGACGGTGGTTTTTTTTGTTTAGTTTTTTTGTGGTTTTTTAATGTGGGTATTCGGTCAGTATATGTTTTCGGCGCGTCCGTAAACCATCCGGTACGTCCGTTTGACATTCGGTTTTCGTCCGGTTCTCGTCTGGTGGATATTCGTTAATGTACGTTCCTTGTCAGTTTAGCGTCTGTTTCGTCCGGTACATTTCGGTACATTTTGATACCAAACAGCCACCGGACTAGAAAATTCTTTGTCCGGTGGTGTCCGGTACTCAGTCCAGTAAGGTCTGACTGGGCCTTTAAGGACTGATGAAGTATCTGTTCTGATGAATATAACAGTTTTTTTCTTCGGAATGGAAGCAAGTATAAGGCCTCAGTCACACTATGGCTTGTGTCCACTTGCGACCACTTTGCGACCACTTTGCGACCACTTTGCAACTAAAAGCCGGTGACCTCCTTGGGACCAAAGCAAAAAAATGTGGTGTTATGGTTGCTGAGTAGTCACCCCCCATTGAGTGTGTGATTTGTCGGTGACCAGTCGATGACCGGTCGCAAGCGCTGAACATGGTTTTGGTCACAAGGAGGTTTTTAGTGCAGCAGCTGCGACCGCCTTGTGACTAAACTGGTCGCCCGGGGGTCGCCGACTGTTTGCCGATCCATCGCCGACCACTTTCCTTCACTTGCGACCATCTTGCGATCTTCCCTTTTTGGTGGTCGCAAGATTGTCGCAAGTGATCGCAAGCATAGAGTGACTGGGGTATAAAGGGTTGGGAGGGAAAAGCCTGGCCGGGAAAAAGAGAAGGGATGCCAGGATAGTGGGGGGTGGGGGGGGGAGGGGGCGGGAGTAGGGGCAGCCTCACCCGAATTGACGTCACGGGAGCAGGCATGGATCCAATGAAGGGGTACAGGAGTAGAGTAACGATGACAAAAAAAGAAGTGTGAGAAAACTGCAAGTGAGTCTGGGATCCCGGTTCTTCGGTCCACCTTCCATTGCCATCTTACAAGGTCAGACATAACACACGATCCGCTATTGTGTGTCCACAAAGAGACATGTGAGCTTCCAGTATAGCATGGGGATGAACCCACCTCGACAAGTGGAATGCCACATACACAGGTAGGTGTGGGTGGGGTTCTTGTGTCATGGGATCTAGGTCCCACACACACGGGTAGGTCGTACCCACGTCTTCCCGCATGGGAAGCGGACGCTGTATCCACTAGGCCATCCTATCCCCAGTGTCGCCAAAATGTACAGACTCTCAACAGAATCAGTCGTGACGCTTGTTACTTCCTCCCCCCCCCCCCTCTTCCTTCCCTCTCCGTCCTCCCCACCTTCCTCTTCCCACTCCTCCCTCCTCCCGCTCCCATCCCTCTCCCTCCTCCCCCCCCCCCCACCTTCCTCCTCCCACTCCTGCACCTGCCCCCTTCGCCCTCCTTCCCTCCCCTCCCTCTACCCCGTCCCCTCCTCCTCCCTATCCCAGCTTCCTCCTTCCACTTCTCCCCCTACCCCTTCCCCCTCCTTCTGCTCCCCTACCCCTCCATGTCCCCCACTTCACCTCCCCTTCCCCCTCCCCCTTCCTCCGCCCTCCCCTCGCCCTTCTACCTCCTCCCTCCCACCTCTCACCTCCTTCGGTTCCACTCCCTCATCCTCCTCCTTCCCCACTCCCGCGCTTTCCCCACCTACCTTCCTCATTCTCCCCTACCCTCCCTTCAATCCCCCTGTCCTCCCTCCACTCTCGCCCCTCCCCTTTCTCACCCGTTCCCTCCCTCCCAACCCTCCTCCCTTCCTCCTTTCCCTCTCCCCCTTGCCCACCTTCTTCCTCCCCTTCCTTCCTCCTCACCCACTAAACCTCTCCTCACCCCCTCTTCTCCCTTCCACCCCTTTCCCCACCATCGCTCTTCCTCTTCCCATCCCCCTTCCCCTCCTTCTCACCCTCTCCCCCATCCCCACCCTTCCCCTTTCCCCTTCCCCCACCCGCTCCCCCTCCCTCCCCCTACCACTTCTCCCCTCCACCCACCTCCCCTCCCCGCTCGCCCCTCCCTTCCCCTCCTTTCCCGTCCCCTGCCCACCCCCTCGGCCTCTTCCCTTCCCTACTCCCTTCCTCCCCTTCCCTCCTCCCCTCCCCTTCCCCAACTTCATGCTTCCCTCCCCCTCCCCCCCTCCTCTCCCCCTCCCCCCACCTACTTCCTCCCCACGGTTTATTGGTGGCGTGGATTCGTTGATGGAGCTGCGTCTCTGTGGCCTGGAAAGGGCGCGTAAATCCCATTATTGATAAAGGTGTCTGACGACCGACAGGGGGCGTGCCGGCGACTAGCCGGGGACACCGGGAAGGGAACGCGGGGTAGCACTTCCGGCGGAACAGGGTGCAGTACTTAGGCATAGATGGTGGTCATGATTCGTTATATATATACATACAAAGAGTTCAGGCGCAAAAGCTGACAAATCCATTTTGGTCGTTCTCAGCAAAATAGAATTTGTTGTTGCACTTTAAAGGTAAAGACCATCAATTTCATATCGGGTAATATAGGGGATGTGTTGGTTTCTGGGGGGGAAATTGATTTTATTATTGGAATGATGGCAGCTTCAGCTCAAACCTGGTCATCGTGGTTTCATTTCGGCATGATCATATTTGTCAGTTTTTGCGCCTGAACTCTCCACATTGACGCACATTGGAACCGAGTTTCAGAGAATGATTCATATATATGTGCTGTATAATCTATTATAGGAATATAAACAAGGACACTAACTATCTTCAGTTCGCTCAATTATTATATACCATTTATCTATGCTCTACTGCATTCCTTCATGTAGTTCCAGATTCGGCCACACCGGAGCCAGTAGTTGTAGGATTGATATTTGCATGTCAGCTGTGCCTGGTCGTTATCTATCTATATACAGTATAACCCCATTAAACCAAACTTGAAGTGACCATAGAAATTTGTTTGGATTAACCGATCATTGGTTTAACCGAGCTGTGGCTTTGACTTTGACTTTGACTTTGACTTTGAGTTAGCGTGTATTGCACATGTAATATACAATGTATGTGGACACTGATTATTGTTGTTTTATGTATATACAGTATGGCCCCGTTAAACCAAGCTCGGTTAAACCAAACGATCGGTTAATCCAAACTATTTTCGGCGGCCCGGCAAAATACTACCATTTATCAGATACACAAGTCTCAGATGACCTTATAACCACATGAAAGTTTGGTTTAACCATAAAGGAGTTGCCTGGGGTCAGACAATTTTGTTTGGATTAACCAATAATTTGGATTAACCAACTTTGGTTTAACTAACTTTTTTATATGATAAATGGTAGTATTTTGCCGGGCCACCGAAAAAAGTTTGGATTAACCGATTGCTTGGTTTAACCGAGCTTGGTTTAACGGGGTTGTACTGTATATTTATATATATCGCAATCGAAGCGCTACCTAGCGGATCGCACTCAATAAGGATGGACACCGCGAGTCCATCGTATGTAACCAAGGTGACGCAACGCCGACTAGCGGGTTAGTCTGTGTAAGAAGTGACACATCATAGTGGCAAAATGAGTAATGCTAGTGTCGTATAATAATAATTTTTCAGAAATAAGAATTATTAAACCCAGGAAGGAGCCTGCGGCCCCCGTACACTCGCACATATACAAGTATATACAGCATATATATATATATATATATATGTATATATATAATAGTCCGATGGTTTTGATTTTCGACCATGTTATTTCGGATAATATATGAGGGCTATAATTATAATCTAAATTACATCAGTTTGAGAGTAACTTATATATCAAAGAGTTATCTTTGAAGATATTTCAAGCATTAACAAAATTAAAAATTATTTCTGATGTGCCGCCAACACGGTCGACATCATAAATTTCATTGCTGACAAGTTTCATTTTAAATTGACTTAGTATTCCTTCTAAGTTCTCTGCAGCAATCAAATGTTTAATGAGGTCACCGATATCTAAGTTGGATATATAGGATCAAATGTAAACTTCATCGGACTATGGTTGCTTGGTTGGTTGGTTGATGGAGTTTTACATCCTGGCAACATCTAACGTCATATCAGGACGGGTACCGACTTCTGACAGCGCATTCATGGCGACTTTATAGTTCTGGCCCACTGGGAGACCAGGCTGTCAGCACCATAACCTGATATCCCACTCAGTCACATTATCCTGACACTGAGCCAACCAGTCCTTGCCCTATCCTAATAATGCCAAGCGCCAGGCTAGGAAGCGACAAGTATCAATTATAACGTCATTGATTTAACTCGACCAGGGTTCGACGGTCTCCCAAAACAGGATATAGACATTTAACTCATTCGGCCATCCCGTCTGGTCTTCCATCGGACTATGTAGCTTTGATAAATAGTTGAGCGCTTTAAAATGAGGCTTCGGTCTCTTGGGCCTCTGGAACCCGCATCGACCTTGACTTCACCTCGATCAATCATCACAGTGTCCCTAAGGTCTCAAACCCCATATCAGGCCAGTAAATGCCAAGATAAGATTGTTATTCAAAACACGCGCATGTAAAGGGGCTGTGAGATTACCAAAACCACTTTATTTATTCACAGTTGTTATGATCGACTATGTCTATCCCCCAGTGCGACTGACACTGGTCAACATCCGGTTGAAGAGAGGCGGGCCGAGATGGCGCCACCGGTACAGTGTTGAGTCTTACGGAGTATAACAATAATCATAATAATAAGTAATATTCCCTTCCATATCTTTATACTTGCATAATACGTCATACATCACACATATATATGTGATGTATAATGCATTATGCAAGTATAAATACAAGGGTAGCATGTACACTCTATATTTCCTCTGTGCGCATTGGTGGAGTGACCCCTCCCCCCCCCCCCGTCCCAGCTGTCAGGTAAATTGTCAGGCGGGCGCCCCCCTTGCATCATACACTGGAGGAAATTTATTATGTATATGTATAGTTTGAGCAGGAGTATATGTTTATGATGTATATATATATATAGTTTGAGCAGGAGTGGAACGCTCAGAAGTCAGGTCAGACCTAATAGTACATGAAAGTGTCTCCAGGAGACGCCAGGAGAAATGTTCGCCGGTACTGGTGGTTCGATGAAATAGGGAATACCATTCACCATTGTTATTTATATTCAAATAATGGATTATATAGCACATATATGTATATATATACATATATACACATATTGTAATTAATTCAACTTTGGCTTTTCTCATTATTGATTCATGCACAATGCAATCTATGTGTATTTATGCAGAATGTAATATATATGTATTTATATATAGGATGTATACTGAATTATGCGGATATAAAACAGGCGGAGTTTCATTATTGTTATTATTTCGTATACTTTGTTACTTATATTATTGGCCAATCGCTGACCTGCCCGGGATTTGCCCCGGCTAGCCGGGCCCGAGCGCCACCACCGGGCGATATCTTCCCCGGGCAGTCACTCTGCCTCCTGATTTCAAACTTTACCGATATGCCCTTTTATTGTGCATGTCCTAGACGCTCAATAAAGTGTCCGACCCAACACTCATCTTCCTTCTCTACTTTATTACATAGCCTAACTTTATATATATATACATGTATATATATGTGCTGTATAAGGAATTATACGAGTACAATTATCCGGAAACAGATTATCTAGTCATATACTGGTGTGGATTTCTGCCTCGCCTGGTGGCGCCACCTGCTGCTTCCTCCTCACCTGGCTCTGTCTCACGCCTGTACAATTCGCTCCAAAATTTATATAGACGACTTCCCTCAGATTCATGTGAGAGCCAAACTCCATTTGAAAACCCAAATAAGCACATCCGGGCTCTGTCACCGGGCAATCACTGGGTGCAGATTGAGCGGCCGTCGGGGACACCCCCCCCCCCAGCGTCCATCAGGGCCCCCCCACACACACACACCACCACCCAGTGCCCGCCACGTGACACAGACAGTACCAGAACAGCCACCCCGCCGACACGGCGCAAGAACGAGAGAAAGAAGAAAGAAAGAAAGAAAGAAAGAAAGAAAGAAAGAAAGAAAGAAAGAAAGAAAGAACGACATCATCAACTTCTCAGTTCAGTGAATTGTTCATCTCCTAAAAAAATATTTTAGAAAAAGTATTTCCGGATATTTATCAAAGTGGCAGATCACCGCATCACGTGACCATGTGGGGATGTGACGTCATGACACAACTGGCTCAGATTGCAGAGACAATATATATATATATATATATATATATTGATTGATTGATCGGTGGTTGATTTACGCCGTATCGGCAGTGTAGGCCATATTTACGGCGAGGATATGTATATATATATATATGTGTGTATATATATGTAAATATGTGTATATATATATATAGATATTGATCCTACGCACTGGATTTGGAGGCCTCAATCACATGACCACGCGTCAAAGTTGGTCTCACCCCTTGACTTATGAAGAGCAGCCATTTTGAATTTCTCGATTCATGGTTTGTGTAAAAGACAATATTATATATACCTATGAGCTTCCGAGTGAGTGGCGTGTCCCATCCCACACAATGCGGAGGGGGGGGGGGGGGGTGAGGTGCATACTCATATCCGACCCACCCCCCGACCAACCCCAGCTGGAGGGGAGGAAGGACCACTAAAGGGCTTATTACACGCTATAAAGGATTTATCACTATCCGTATATAAAGATATACAGATTTGAAAGTCCACATCACAATAGATTGATTGATTGATTGGTGGTTGCTTTACGCCCTGTCGGCAGCACAGGCCATATTCATGGCGAGAAATGTTTGTTTTTTGTTCAAACCATCGCTTTTACATGTAAAAACAGACAATCAAGTATGTGCTAATACAGACTCATTAATATAGAAAGCTCACAATCATATATTTGTGGTCAAGGGAAACAAATTCCCATAGAAAAAGAAAAGTTTTATTAATAATTGATAGAATCTATTAGTAAACTAGATGAGGTGGTACTGTCCAGCTGCCCTCAAAAAGGCTAAAATGTTTTCAAAAGATGACCGAAGGATATAACCTTAGATGTTGCCAGGATGTAAAACTCCCAACAACTAACCAACCATAGCTTTTGGATGAACTGCTACAGACGAGCAGACAGCCATTACTCAGATGAATGTACATGACTGCTCTAAGAAACGGCACCCCCTTCACCCCCCCCCCCTCATCCCCCCCCCACACCAAACAAATAAAAAAGAGCCCCTCGGAATGAGTCCCTCGGCCATCTAAGTTCTGAAGCTCACTCTGACAATATCGGGGATGTTTTTGACATTGCATTAGACTGACGACGCCCTCCCCCACTAACCCCCCTCCCCCCACCCCCACCCCCACACTCAGACAATGGCCGCCTGGTCCCACCCACCAGGCTTATGGCCGTCAACTTTAAGGACGTGTCCTGGAGTAGGCACGTAGGCCCCTTTGACATGCGCAGTGGAAAGGACTCATACTAAGTCGACCAGCGTCTCGAACATTTCTTATTCCAGGGTCCCGTATATGTGTGAAGATATGGAATTCAAGGCTATTTCAAGGCCTGTTTTTGATAGGAATTTCAAGACTATTCTTATTTGGATTTAGTCCGAAATCAACATTCCGATTGGCGATGTTGGAGTAATTTAGATCAGTGGGGATGGTTTAATGGAATTGTGAAGACTAATTACAGTTTGTTTGTTTGTTGTTGTTTACGTCCTAGCAACATCTAAGGTCATATCAGGACGTG
Organism: Branchipolynoe longqiensis; assembly: GCA_030323885.1. NCBI lineage: Eukaryota > Metazoa > Annelida > Polychaeta > Phyllodocida > Polynoidae > Branchipolynoe > Branchipolynoe longqiensis. The sequence goes on from CM059192.1 coordinate 90,098,546, forward strand.
TACCGACTTGTGACAGTGCGCACTCATGGCGACTTCACAGTGTTGCCCCACTGGGAGACCAGGCCGCCAGCAGCATGACCTGATATCCCACTCAGTCACATTATCCTGACACTGAGCCAACCATGGTCTATCAACACAGGAGACGGACGCTCTAACTCATTCGGCCATCCCATCGGCTTGACGAGTTACACAAAATAGGTGTAAATTCAAGGATTTTCAAGCCCTTGAAATGGGGCAATTGAAGTTAAAGACTTTTCAAGACTTTCCAGGCCCCGTACGGACCCTCCTATTCATCGCTGTCCTTTTTACACCCGCAGCCCTGGTCCTGCGACAGGGCTGGTAAATAAACCACTAGGAAAAAAAGTGTTGGAAGGATGGCTTATGGAAATAACCACATGATTTTGGAATCTAAAATGATAAATATACAGCTCAAATGCTTATTTATCATACTATCACACCCCGCTATTTATAGTTAATAATTTATGAAATCATGTAGATTAATAGACTTGAAAGTTGAATTGAGAGCTTTTTGTGGCCACCATCTTTATTTTTTTGTTTTTGTTGTTGTTGCATTCTCTTCCAGTTTCTCAATTCAACAAACAACATATGGTGCGGGTATGAGCGTCCATCGTTTAAACACTCTACTTTTGTTTCAGGTATTATTGTGTAGTACCCCCCCCCCCATTACCCCTCCAGGAGCCCACCTCCCCCCTGTTCTCTCCACTCCCCTCCCTTCCCCCTCCCGCCACCCCGGTGTGATATAAACACCGACCATCACACGCTCATTCCACACTTGCTAACCAGACCGCACTTCGTCCACACCTCTCTCTATCTCCTCTCCGCTGGCCTTGCTCCTCCTTGATGTCTGAAAAGAGTTCCAGGAGGAGGAGCCCACCAGCATTTCACTTTCTACTCTTACTTTGTCCGTTTCTTTGGCTTGCTGGATGTTTGCCATAGAGCAAACAGACATGGTCCTTTGACTCAACTCTCCTCATTTCTCTTTCCTAGACTCTACCCTTTTTTTTTCTCCCAGGCATACTTCTCCCCCTGACCAAGGGAGTTGTGTGCTTGGGTGGGGCCCTTTACCTTTAGGTTTCTCTCGCTTTCTTCTCGTTGCTGGAACCGCTGGACCCATCTTTACCCGCCGTTCCTCCGAAACCCTTGCTGCTGTCTGCTGGATACAAGTGCTGTGCTACCGCCGGACCGGAGATTCTGGATCACCCCAATGACTCATCGTTTAATTGTTGTAAAGACATCCGCCAGCTTCTACAACCGTCCCACCAGAAAATTATTCTTCAACCAAAGATTGGGCCGATTTATCAGAGCCTCTCTATAATGTTGCTGTTCTGCAACCGGTAACTGTCGTAAGGTTACAAACAACCCAGTATCTATCTCACGCTCATTCCAACATGGCCGGCATCAGCCACACGGACGCCAGCTTGTTAGCGTCTCCGTCACTTCCAGCCTCCACACGCGGAGAGTTCTACATAAAACAGCCAGCTACAGAATAAATGTTTAATGAACAGGGCCACATCACCCCACTCACCCAACCCCAGTCACCCACACCACTCACCCACCCCACTCACCCACCCCACTCACCCATCCCACACACCCACCCCACACACCCACCCCAGTCACCCACCCCACACACCCACCCGAGTCACCCATCCCACACACCCAGCCGACTCACCCACCCCACCCCACTCACCCCACTCACCCAACCCACACACCCACCCCCACTCACCCGACTCACCCACCCGACTCACCCACCCCACCTCACTCACCCCACTCACCAACCCCCACCCAACCCACTCACCCAGTCACCCACCCTCACCCACCCCACCACCCACCCCACCCTACCCCACTCACCCACCCCCACACAACCCACTCACCACCCCAACCATCCCCCCCACTCACCCCCCACTCATCCACCTCACCACAATCACCCACCCACTCACCCACTCACCCCACTCACCACCCCACTCACCACCCCACTCACCCACCCCACTCACCCACCCCACCCCACTCACCCACCCCCCCACTCACCCTCGCCACCCCACTCACCCCCCACATCCACACTCCCCCATCACACATTCCCCCGCACTCCCCCACCTCCACACATTCCCCGACCTCCACCCATTCTACCACCTCCACCCACTCCCCACCCACATCCCCCCACCCCACCCCACCCCACCACACACCACCTCCACTCATTCCACCCACAACATCCACCCAATTCACCGCCTGCCCCACCTCCACACACAGCCCCACACACTCCTGTACCCCCACCTCCACCCTCCCCCCCCCACTCCCCCACACACTCCCCCACCTCCCCCACACACTCTCGCACTCCACCCACTGTCCACCTCCACACACTCTCGCACCTCCAGCCACTGTCCCACCTCCAGCCACTGTCCCACCTCCACCCACTCTCCCACCTCCACCCACTCTCTCACCTCCACACACTCTCCCACCTCCACCCACTGTCCCACCTCCACCCACTCTCCCACCTCCACTCTCTCAACTCCACCCACTCTCCCACTCCACCCACTGTCCCACCTCCACCCACTCTCCCACCTCCACCCCTCCCCACTCCACACACTCCCCCACCTCCACTCACTCCACCACCCACACAACTACCCCCACCCCCACTCTCCCACCGCTACACACTCCATCCACCCACCTCCACCCTCCCCCTATCCACCCACTCCCCCCACCTCCACACACTCTCCCACACATTCCCCCTTAAGCTAAGATTCCTTCTACGTGGTATGCGGTATGCGGCATGCAGCATGCGGTATGCGAATGGGAGGATTCCTTCTACGCGGTATGCGGCATGCATCTGCCCACCACCACCACTACCATATGTTTCCCCTCCGCACCCCTGGGTGTGACCGTTCCGTAATGATCACTTGCCTCTCATCGTCTAAAACTAATGGACACGTCCGACTGAGCTTTCTATTCGCATACCGCATGCCGCATGCTGCATGCTGCACCGATCGCTATAGGGACCGATTGAGTTGCCGTATTCGCATTCGCATTCCGCGTGTAAGGGATGTAGCCCATTGACTTCAAGGCATTTCGATTGTTTGCCGCATTCGCATACCACATGCTGCATGCCGCGTGTAAGGAATCTTAGCTTTACCCTCCATCCACCTGCCCCCCCCACACACTCCCACACGAACCCTCCCCACCCACACCCACACCTTGTAGATGCCGTAACGCTATAAACCTGTCCTCTTTAATTCCTACCCGGCCCTTCCCAGTATTAAAATATCTGAAAGCTCTCCTCTCCTTGCCCCCCTCCTCCCCCCTCCCCCCTCCCTTTCCCCCTCTCCCCGCCGCAGTAATCTACTGGTACAAAGCTGCCCGAGCGGCGATCTTTTTTTTTTAATTTAAATTTTGTTATTGAGGCTGTATTTATACTGTCCATAGCATATAAGCCCGGGTGATGGTTTATTTACCCTGTTCATAATGAGTAAGTCGTATCACAGTTTGTTTTCATCGCTGAACAGCGATAGCCTCAATTTGGTAGTTGCCTTGTCATCTTATCTGCCAGTAATTATGTGAGGTTTTTGTGTGCCACATTTGCGACACTCGTCTTAGGAGGGATACTCAGCTAATGCTTTGACGTAATGAGGTCGAGGTATGAGGTTATTTGAAGAATTGTTAGCAGTTAGGTCTTGAATGATGGTCATGAGTGCACACAGACTACATCAGATGACTTCACAGCCTTTGTTCTTAGAAAACTACCGTTAGCCCCTTTATTGTAGTTTTTAGGTTGGTGAAATTCGTAGCTAGTGGAGTTTGATTGAAAATTGTAGGGAATCATGCACTAATTTCCTAAGTCATGTTCATTGTCTGTGTGGCACGTCAGAAGAACACGAACAAGGGAATACTTCACAAAGGAACAGTCTATGGATACGCAGCATCAGATTGCCACCAGCCTCCAAAAGGTTTGTTTAACAACGCCTCTAGAGCACATTGATTTTTATCATTGGCTATTGGACATAAAACATTTGGTTATTCTGACACATTTCTTTAGAGGAAACCAGCTGCTGCCACAAAGGCTACTCTTTCCAATAAGCAGATAAGCAGCAAGGGGTCTTTTATATGTACTTTCCCACAGACAGGCAAGCACATACCACAGCCTTTGATGAACCAGTTGTGGACCACTGGTTGGAACAGAAAATAAACCAAACTGCAAATGGGTCCACTGAGCAGAATCGATCAAATGACCCACACCTTCACAGGTGGACACTCTACCGCCTGAGCTATGCACCGCTCTACCCCCCCCCCCCCCCCCCCCCCCCCCCCCCCCCCCAGCCTCAAACCTGACATTCTTATTCTGGTCTCAGATTGCCGGGGAACAAAATTATTCCTGGGGGAGGGCAATATTCAGATATTATTCCCTCACACCGGCATCAATTTGGGGCTCACCGCTTTGCTTCCATTTCTGCATAAATCTCCAAAATGGGATTTATTTGCGATTTGAGTGAAAACTCCACCAATTTCCGGTCTTCTGACTCCTCCCACCTGCGTCCCAAAGCCTTCATCATGCATGTGTGTTGTATTATGGCTGATGTTACTTTACATGGCGACTTTATAGTGCTGCCCCATTGGGAGCCCAGGCTGCCAACACCGTGGCCTGATATCCCATTCATTAACATTATCCTGACACTGAGCAAACCAGTCCTTGTCCTATCCTAATAATGCCAGGTGCTTGGTTAGGAAGCGACACGTATCAATTTTTATGTCATTGGTTTGACTCGACCATGGTTCGAACCCGTGCGTTCGAATCCAACGATCTACCAAAACGGGAGATGGACACTCAACTCATTCGGCCATGTGTGACATAGAAAGATAGGTAGTGGTATAGAAACACAGGTAGTGGCAGAGGAACATGGATAATGGCATAGAAACATGGGTAATGGCATAGAAACATAGGTAGTGACATAGAATCACATGTAGTGGCATAGAAACCCAGGTAGTGGTATAGCAACATAGGTAATGACAAAGAAACATAGGTAATGGCATAGAAACATAGGTAGTGGTATAGCAACATAGGTAATGACATAGAAACATAGGTAGAGGCATAGCAACATGGGTAGTGGCATAGAAACATAGGTATTGACATAGAAACACAGGTAGTGGTATAGAACCATAGGTAATGACATAAAAACATAGGTAGTGGCATAGCAACATAGGTAATGGCATAGAAAGATAGGTAGTGGCATAGAAAGATAGGTAGTGGCATAGAAAGATAGGTAGTGGCATAGAAACATAGGTAGTGGCATACAAACATAGGTAGTAGCATAGAAACATAGGTAGTGGCATACAAACATAGGTAGTGGCATAGAAACATAGGTAGTGGCATAGAAACATAGGTACTGACCTAGAAACATAGGTAGTGGCATAGCAACATAGGTAATGGCATAGCAACACATGCAGTGGTATAGAAACATAGGTAGTCACATAGAAACATAGGTACTGGCATAGCAACATAAGTAATAGCATATCAACATAGGTAATGACATATAAACATAGGCATAGGAATGTGATGTCACAACGCGCCGATCGCTTGGTACCAGCTCGGCTAACTTCCGTTAAGTGGCGCCACCAGACGGGCGCGAAGTGAACTGCGTTGATTGCTGTTTGCGGACACTTCCCCGATAGACACTCACTCCCGGTGACCTTTGACCGGCGGCCTTGACCCCGGGTGGGTTGAGGGGGTCAGTTAGCATCTCTTACCAGGCAGTAGATCATAGCGGGCGGGACGGTGTGGGGGGGGGGGGGGTCCGGGGGGGGGGCAAGGTGGTGGCCCGGAATGTGGTGAATAGAAGGTGGGGTGTGGGGGAGTGGAGGATGTGGGGCTTGGAGAGATATCGAGAGCGAAGTGTGTGGGGTTGGGGAGTGGGGTGTGCGGTGTGGGGGAATGAGTGTGTGGGGGTACGGAAGTCGGTGTGTGTGGAGTGATGTGGGTCTGTGGGTGTGTGGGTGTGTGAGTGTGTGGGTGTAAGGGTGTGTGGGAATTGGTGTCTGGGGTGGGGGGAGTCGGTGTGTGGGGGTAGGGAGATGGGTGTGGGCTAGGGTGTGTGGGTGTGGGTGTGGGTGTGGGAGTGGGTGTGGGAGTGGATGGCCCTGATGGGTTGTGGGGGCGGGGAGTGTGGTGGGTGCAGGTGACTGACTGGGTGGGGGTGGTGTGCGTAGAATTTGTGGGGGTGGGGATATTGGGGAAATGGTTATGGTGTGTTGGATTTAGGTGCGTAGTGCGGGTGGGGTGGGGAGCAGTGTATGAGGGTGGGTGGTGAGGAGGGGGAGGAATAGCTTGTGTGGAGGGGGCAGGTAAGGAACTGAGGCTTGTGTAGATGCGAGTAGAGTGTATGGGTGTGTCGGGAGTGTGTGTGGGGGTGGAGATGGGGGTGTCGGGTTGGTGTGGGGGTCGGTGTGTGGGGTCGGTGTGACTGTGTCTGAGAGTGGGGTGGGATGGCTTGGTTGGTTGGTTGGTTGTTGGCAACATCTAATGTCACATCAGGACGGGCACCGATTTGTGACAATGCACACTCATGGTGACTTTATAGTGCTGCCCCACTGGGAAATCAGGCCACTGGCACCATGACCCGATATCCCACTCAGTCACATTATCCTGAAACTGAGCTAACCAGTCCTTCCCCTAACCAGTCCTTGCCCTATCCTATCAATGCCGAGCGCCTGGCTAGGAAGCGACAAGTATCAATTTGATAAGTCCTTGGTTTGACTCGACCGCGGAACCAAACTGCCGACATTCCGCAAGTGAGGCCCACGCCCTACCTATTCGGCCACCACGCCCGGTTGGGCTGGGGTGGGGGTGGGGTGATGGTGGGTGGCAGGCTGTGGAAGTGGGTGGAGCAATGGCTACTAGATCTGGTTCTGGCTGCAGTAGTCTGTGTGCTACTGGCCAGTATCTATAATTAACAAAACACCACCACAAAGCACTCAGCCTAGAGACTGCCCTGCACGACTGGAGGCCCGAAGTCTCTCTTTAATCATTATGATCATTATGATCATGATGATCATTATGATCATGATGATTATTATGATCACTATGAGCATTATGATCATGATGACTATGATTATTATGATGGCCATGGTCGCTATGATGATTCTGATTCTGATGATTCTGATTAGTATGATGAGTATGGTGGTTATGATGATTGTGATGATTTTGATGATTATTATTATGATTGTGAATGTGATGATTCTGATGGTTATGATGATTCTGATGATTCTGATCATGATGATAATGATGATGATTATGATTATTATGATTGCCATGGTGGTTATGATGATTATGATTATGATGATTATGATTAGTATCATGAGTATGGTGGGTATTTTGAGTGTGATGATTATGATGATTACTATGATGATTGTGAATGTGATCATTCTGGTGGTTATGATGATTCTGATGATTCTGATGTACAATGATGATTGTGATGATCATGGTGATCAAGATGATAATAGGGATCATGATCATTATGGTGGTTATGATCATTATGATGAATATGATAAATATGATGAAAATGATGAAAATGATGAAAATGATGATTATGATGGATATGATGAATATGATGATTATGATGAATATGATGAATATGATGATCATGATGATTGTGATGATTATGATGATTATGATGATTATGATTGTGATGACTATAACTATTATGATGATTATGATGATTATGATCATGATGATCGTGATGATCGTGATGATCGTGATGATCGTGGTGATCGTGGTGATCGTGGTGATCGTGGTGATCGTGGTGATCGTGGTGATCGTGGTGATCGTGGTGATCGTGGTGATCGTGCTGATCGTGGTGATCGTGGTGATCGTGCTGATCGTGCTGATCGTGCTGATCGTGCTGATCGTGCTGATGGCTGATCGTGACGTGGGTGATCGTGGTGATCGTGGTGATCGTGGTGATCGTGGTGATCGTGGTGATCGTGGTGATCGTGGTGATCGTGGTGATCGTGGTGATCGTGATCGTGGTGATCGTGGTGATCGTGGTGATCGTGGTGATCGTGGTGATCGTGGTGATCGTGGTGATCGTGGTGATCGTGGTGATGGTGATCGTGGTGATCGTGGTGATCGTGTGATCGTGTGATCGAATGGTGTATCGTGGTGATCGTGGTGATCGTCGTGGTGATCGTGGTGATCGTGGTGATCGTGCGTGTGATCGTGTGATCGTGGTGATCGTGGTTGATCGTGGTGATCGGTGGTGATCGTGGTGATCGTGGTGGGATCGTGGTGATCGTGGCATCGTGTGATCGTGTGATTGTGATCGTGGTGATCGTGATCGTTGTGTCAGGTCGGTGATCATGGTGATCATGTGATCTGTGATCATGGTGATTATGGTGATTATGGTGATTATGGTGATTATGGTGATTATGGTGATTATGTTGATTATGTTGATTGTGTTGATTGTGTTGATTATGGTGATTATGGTAATTATGGTGATTATGGTGATTATGGTGATTATGGTGATTATGATGATCATGATGATCATGATGATCATGTTTATTATGATGAGTATGTTTATTATGATGATTATGATGATTATGACGATTATGGTGATTATGATCACTATGATGATTTTGATTGTGATGATTGTGATGATTGTGATGCTTATGATGATTATGATGATTATGATGATTATGATGATTATGACGATTATGATGATTATGATGATTGTGATTATTATGATGATTATGAATGTGATGACTATGGTGATTATTATGACTATGATGATTATGATGATTGTGATGATTATGATGGTTATGATGACTATGATTACCATGATGATCGTGATGATTGTGGTGATTGTGACGATTGTGGTGATTGTGATGATTATGATGATTATGATGATTATGATGATTATGATGATTATGATGATTGTGATGATTATGATGATTATAATTGCGATGATTATGATGATCATGATCATTCTGATGGCTCTGCTGATTATGATGATCATGGTGATCATGATGATCATGGTGATCATGATGATGTAATAATGATCATGAGGATCACTATGGTGGTTATGATCATTATGATGATTATGATGATTATGATGATTATGACGATTATTATGACGATGGTAATGATGATGATGATGGCAAACTGGAAAATCACAAGAGGTGCGTCTCTCGTATACATAATTAAAAATGATATAATAATAATAGATTGCAATGTTTGCTTTGTCCCAGATCCAATCACCCTATCCACGCCTACCTGTTTATGTGGCTCCTTACTTAAAAAGTCAGTGAAAATTGTTGTAAGATCTTTAGGCTGTCTTGAGGTGCACAGATCGAACCCACGACCTGCACAGGAAACCGGAAGCAGTGGACGAATTGCTAGAATGCAGTCGTCCCATGCAGGAGGTTGGGAGTTCAATTCCCAGTTGAGTAAATCCAATGACTTACAGAGTTGAAACTTGTCGCTACCTAGCCTGGGACTGGGCATTATTAGGATAGGGCACGGACTGGTTAGCTCAGTATCAGGATAATGTAACTGAGTGTGAAATCGAGTTATGGTGCCCACAGCCTGTTCTCCCAGTGGGGCAGCACTAAACAGTCAACATGAGTGTGCACTGTCACAAGTCTTTAACCATTCATATACGACCTTATATGTTGCCAGGACATAACACTTCAACGACCAACCGACGAGTCGATAGGCCTACCCATCCTGACATGACCTTAGATGTTGCCAGGATCTAAAGCTCCAACAACCACCCAATCAACAAGTCGGTCCCCATCCTGGTATGACCTTACACCTACACAGGAAATGAACCAACTCCGGTAGTCCATGTCTGCCCAATCTGGGTCAAGTTGCTGGGGTGACCTAATTATTCGTAGTCAGCAGGCAGGGTTTTATAGGGGGCAATTTCATGAATATTCAGGAGGCTTGATTTGCATATGGCGTTCGGCAGAAAAGCTCCCTTTAGAGAGAACAATATAGGAGTCACTCCTGTTATAAATCAACCCCTAGCGGCCAAACTGAAAATCATATAAAAGGCTCATGGCTTTCAGATCCGACAGGATTCGGTTGGTTGGTTGGTGTTTTACGTCCTGGCAACATCTAATGTCATATCAGGACGGGTACTGATTTGTGACAGTGCACACTCATGGTTACTTTATAGTGCTGCCCACTGGGAAACCAGACCACCGGCACCATGACCTGATATCCCACTCAGTCATATTATCCTGACACTGAGCCAACCAGTCCTTGCCCTATCGTAATAATGCCGAGTGTCTGGCTAGGAAGCGACAAGAATCAATTTTTAAGTCATTGGTTTGACTTGACCAGGGTTAGAAGCCATGGGTTCGAGTCCCACGATCTATCAAAACGGGAGACGGACGCTCAACTCATTTGGCCGTCCCGTCTGGTCGCGTAAGTTGTATATGCTGGATCAAGTCTGCGTCAGTATCTCGGTTCAAAAAGTAGTGTACTCTCATAGAGTTATGCAGCTTTAATTAATTGAATAAAAGAATTAATGCACAAGAAATGGCCAGTCTGACTACAAACATACAGACTTCTAAAAGATTGTGGGGGGTGGAGCGAGTCCAGGGGGGGGGGGGGGGGGGGCGGACCTTTAAAACAAGCAAACAAGCACACACACAAAAACTAACAAAGGTGTCCATGAAAAGCTGCTAAAAAGGTAGTCAGTTTCCGGATGATAATTATTGTATCGGTATCCGGTGACAAACATTCCCTTTTTAAGGTTGGTTGTTGGTGTTTTATGTCCTTGTAACATATAAGGTCATATCAGGACTGGTACCGACTTGTGACAGTGCATACTCATGGCGACTTTATAGTGCTGCCCCACTGGAAAATCAGGCAGCCAGCACCAGGACCCAATATCCCACTCAGTCACATTATCCTGGCACTGAGCTAACCAGTCCTTGCAATATCATATTAATGCCGAGGGCCTGGCTAGAAACTGACAAGCATACATTTTTAAGTCATTGGTTTGACTCAACCAATTCGAATCCTACGATCTACTAAAACGGGAGACGGACCCTCAACTCATTCGGTCATCCGATCTGATTCTACAGGAATGGGTTTTGCCAAATCCTTCAATTCACATTGAAGACTACTCCTCAATACGCGTCTTTTGAGATGCCGAAGCCGGGACCCAGTAGGCCAGTAATCAGGTTCCTGGCTAGATAAAAGATTCACCTGGTACTTGTAGTACACGGGTGAATGACAACGTAGTGTAAATACGGGCGAAAATAGCTTTAGTATGGGATATGAACTAGAAACTGTGGTTCCAGGATCAAATGGCTACATATATAGGCACAGAGTTGGTGAAATGGGAGAGAATGCAAAAAGACAAGATGGCAGCCATAGAACGCTGCCGATTTCACTTTTAAATCTTATTAAACCAAATGTTTTATTATATTTTTCAACTCAAAGGTAGCGGGGAAATATGAAGACATATACAAAGAATAAATGTTGCTTCATAGATTGTGAAATTAGGCTCTCATAAAGACTCATTTCATTAGCCTGATTTGTCTACCGTTTTTATATAAGGCTGGTCTTCACCCATGTACTGCAAGTACTGGGTGAATCCTTTATCTAGTTCCTGGCTTGAGGCAGGTGGTTTGGAAGCACACTGCATTGAACCAGAATACTGGTGCAGTGTACATGCCAGACACAGTGGGCATACGCAGGTGGACAACGTGTGTGATGCACTGGTAGCGTAGCGGTGAGCTGCACTGTCTGTACACTGGGTTGGATGGGGTGTTACTATGATTACTAATTAGGTCAGGGTGTGGGTCACTCTATATTGAATTTGCCATAGGGTGTGGGGAGGCGATGATAGGTTTGACTCGATAGAATGATGACATCAGAGAGCCTAGTAGCAGCCGACTAGTGTAGATTATACAGGATCTCCATCTACAAACTAACTGAGACTGGCAGTGTTTTTAGTTGGATCCTACTGAGGTATGCGGGTATTGCAGTACCTATCTTCTAAAAGACCTCAGGGAGTTTAACGCCCCTGCCTTGCAAAGTTATAAACCACTGCCTTGTGGTATAGGTTCTTGATAGGTAACAGAAAACCATGTTGCTGTGGCAGCATTCGGGGTGGTGATGAATGAAACTCCCAACATCTCCTGGCCAGCCACTGCAGGGACAAATATTTTGCGCCTGTCTTAACGTCTTCTTGCCAGTGTGAGACCTCTATTTGCTCCCCGAGAGAATGTTGCTAGTAACTTGCAAACCCAGCAGCACTTCAATGCTTTGCAAGCAACTTTTATGAAAAAAGGAGAGTGGCAGTGAAGAAATGAAAGCAGTCTTTGTTGCATTGCGACTGACAGGATGATGATAATGATGACTGCGGTATATAATTAATCAATATCAACCTAATTACATTAACCATAAGTCTAACCTCAGAACCTCAGAACCTCACCTTAACACTGATGACACCCCTGTCTGATCACACTTCTAACAAGTATGTCAAATCAATTTTAATCTTAATCTTACTTCTAGATAATATCCAACACCCCCTTCCATCACCCGCTACACTGTTCTCTTTTTCTTTATCTCAATCTTTACCTATTCATTTATATCAACACATTGCTCAGTATCACCTTGTCACAACCAGTGGTCCACAACTGGTTCATCAAAGGCTGTCCTGTCTGTGGGAAAGTGCATAGAAAAGACCCATTGCTGCTTATCGGAAAGAGTAGCCTATGTGATATTTCCTGCAAAGAAATATGTCAGAATGACCATATGTTTTATGTCCAATAGCCGATTATACGAAAATCAATGTGCTCTAGAGGCATCGTTAAATAAAGCAAGCTTTACTTTAGTATCGCCTTGTCCATCTATATTGCCATAACTTTATTTGGCATATAACTGCAACATGTGTCGTTCAGGCTGGAAGACCAAGTGCCCTCATCACTGACAATAATATATGTCATTCTGAAGAATAAAATCACTTGAGCCACAAAAATAAAGGTTCCGCTTAGTTCACTCAGACGTGACGGACGAGGCTGGAGCAAAAACCCATTTACCGTTAACTGCTGAATCAGATTTGATGGCGGAGTGATATCGCTGGGTACACGCGCCTACTTAACGCACCCATTCCACACTGAAGGGGACTATTTTCAGGGCACTACTTTTTTTTTTATCTCTGACGGCGGCGGCGGCGGAAGACGGGGCCTGATTAGCGGAGTGATTAATTATCCCGCAAGCAGTGAGGTGGCCGGAGCCCTGAGCTGCTCAGGGGGGTGTATTGATCCGCGACCGGTTCGCGGACTACTTGTGGTGGTGGTGGGTGGTGGGGGGGTGGAGGTGGGGGTGATAGCCGTGGTTGAGAACCTTATCAGCTTTAAGTAGTCAATGTCTGCTAAAAAATACACAAGCGGCATCGTAATGCTCGCGTTGAATTTGTTTCAACTTTATATATATATATGGTGCATAGCACATTATTCAAGTGTAAAGGCGTGGAAGGGAATTACTTTTCAATATATTGTAACACTTATTCTATGTTCTGCCTGCTCCACCTCACGCTCATGACCGCTGGCGCCGCCACCGGTTCTCCTCGTCCCTAACGGATGGGGGAAACCTCGCTCGCACCAGAAATATATATATATATATATATATCTGACCATCCGAGCAGGTCTAGAGGCGGTAGTGACTAGACACAGCTGGTATCAGGGTGGCCAGGAGCCACTCACGGGTGGCGCCATAGTGGCAGAAGCAGGAACTAACTCCTGGGAGAGCAGGATAATAGATAATAGCTAATATATAGAAGAGAACTCATAAGTGGATGTGCCCTTGTTTATATTCCCATAATACCTTATAGAGCACATATATATGCGATTACAACACAGGAGATGCTTGATTCTCTGATTTGGGAGAATGTGGTCAGGTGATATACTATACTGGATCCATGTACCATATAAATAATAAACCTGAGGGGTTGGCTCTCTCTTCTTTCACTCTTTATACTCTTCCTTTCTCTTTTTGCCTGTATCGATTTCACTATAGCCTGCCCCCACAACCCCAGATTCGAGCCGTGGACTTTACAAATGGTTTGCCTCAGCCAGGTTTCAAACTCCCAACCTTCCACATGGGAAGCCTGTGCTCTTACCGATTAGGTCACCGCGTCCGGTCTGTGCAATGGCGAGGTAGAGAGAGACCTGGGCCGTGTTCAGGGTCCGTCTCGAGGCGCCTCGGCGATGCTTTTTGGCTTAAATCCGTTCAGGGTGCATCTCGGCGATGCCTCCCTTTTCAATCAGGAGACAAAAAGCGCCTTGAAAATGGCTGCCGTGTCCAGTGGTTTCAGCCAATCACAGCACAGCTTTTCCATTGCAAATGGCCACCGCCTATGGGGCCGGCCATTTTCGAGACAACAAACTGCCTTTGCTGTTCAGACTAGCATGACATCAGGCCAGTTGCCGAGGCGCCTCCGAGACGGAGCCTGAACGCGGCCCTGAGATATCATGTCCACATTCAGGACTGCATTAGAACGAGTACAGTAAAACCTCTCTAAATCGACAGACCATGAGACTGACTTTAAATGGTCCATTTAGGGCAGTGATCGGTTAAAGGAACTCTTTTATCATTATGATGGTATCGTATGGGCGATCATTTGGGACCCAAATAAAGCGATCGATATCGCGTAGTGATCGATCTGTTGAGGTGGTTGGTTAGAGAGGTTTTACTGTATTTGGAACCGCTACCACACAGTGCCATTCCAAAAGTCTAATCGCCAATCTGATTAATGCTGCACATAACGACAAAAACTCTCAGACAGAGGCTTGACTACAACCTCCCTATTATTAGGATAGGGCAAGGACTGGTTGGCTCAGTGTCAGGATAATGTGACTGAGCGGGATATCTGGTCATGGTGCTGCCGGCCTGATTTCCCAGTGGGACAGCACTATAATGTCACCATGAGTGCGCACTGTCACAAGTCGGTACCCATCCTGATATGACATTAGATGTGGCTAGGATCTAAAACAACAACAAACAACAAAAAACAAAAACAAACAAAAACAAAACAAAATCATTTTCTCAGTAGCGCGTGGTGGGAGTTGCAGCTTGCATGGATACACCATTTAGTCATTTAGTCATTTAGTCATTTACATCTCGGGCAGTTGTATTAAATATCGATCGGTGAAAGAAGAATAATCTGGGTCAACTGCAATCTGAGATGCCATCTTCTGACCCATATACTGCCAGTTATCTCCGCATCAGGGATGTTGCAGGAACGCACAGCTGCATTCCACTTGGTTTGTTTGTTGTTTACGTCCTAGCAACATCCAAGGTCATATCAGGACAGACATTCCGTTTGGACCGTTTCTTTATATTTTAGGTTGTTGGAGTTGTACATCCTGGCGGGACCAGATGGGATGGCCGAATGAGTTAGAGCGTCCATCTCCCGTGCTGGTAGATCGTGGGGTTGTGGGGGTCGAACCCTGGTCGAGTCAAACCAATGACTTAAAAATTGATACTTCTCGCTTCCTAGCCAGGCACTCTGGTTTGCTTGGTGTCAGGATAATGTGACTGAGTGTCCCACTGGGAAACCAGGCCATCGGCACCATGAACTGGTATCCCACTCAGTCACATTACCCTGACACTGAGTAGACCAGCCCTTGCCCTCTCCTAATAATGCTGAGCGCCTGGCTAGGAAGCGACAAGTATCAATTTTTAAGTCATTGGTTTGACTCATTCGGCTATTACCTCTGGTCCTCGTGTGGGTGGAAGGTGTGGGTGTAGGGTGACGGTGGAGGGTGACGGTGGATGGTGACGGTGGGTGGGTGGGGGTGGAGGTGGAGGTGGGGGTGGAGGTGGAGGGTGTGTGTGTGGGTGGAGGTAGAGTGGGTGAGTGGGGGTGAAGGTGGAGGGTGTGGGTGGAGGGTGGGAGTGGGTGTCAGTGGGGGGGGGGGGGGGTGTCGGGACGGTTAGGCCTGTGAGTGTGGGTGTGGGTGTGGGTGGGAGTAGAGGGTGGAGATTGTAGGTGTGGGTGTAGATGAAGGGTGTGGGTGTGGGTGTGGGTGTGGGTGTGGGTGACCCTCCATAAACAGAGATCTGAGTGACACTCACACGGACTAATAGGACAATCCCTAATTGGGACATCCATTATACTGTCACGCTGTCACAGCCGTGTGTACGCATGCGCACACTGACAGGCTGGTGCTAATGGGATGCCGAGTGTACAGTAAACGCGGCTGGCTAGTGTGGACATACGGTTATTATGGACAGTGGAATGCAAAGTATCCTCGAACATCCGCTGTAATGTACTAGGCGTGTCAGTCCATAGCTCATTATAGTAGGTAGAGTACGTTAGTATGTATGTCAGGCTACATCATAGTATTCAGAGTACGTCAGAGTATATCAGAATACGTTAGACTACGTCAGAGTATGTCAGAGTAGGTCAAAGTACGTTAGAGTATGTTCGAGTACGTTAGAGTATGTTGGAGTGCGTTAGAGTACGCTAGAGTATTTAGGGTACGTTATGGTACTTTAGAGTACGCTGGAGTGCGTTAGAGTACGCTGGAGTGCGTTAGAGTACCCTGGAGTGCGTTAGAGTACATCGGAGTATGCTACAGTACGTTAGAGTACTTAGAGTACATTAGCGTACTTTAGAATACGTTAGAGTATGTTATAGTATGTTAGCGTATATATATTATAGTATGTTAGAACACGTTATAGTATATTGGAGTACATTGGAGTACATTCCACCAGTACTACTTCATGGAATAGGTTCCCAGGGAATGCAACAAAAGCAGCGTCTTATAATCAATTTAAATCTCTCTTCAAGAAGTAATTCTCCCCGTTTGAATAAACCATTAACTTACGATATTAATACTTGTCACTTCCTAGCCTGGCGCTTGGCATTATTTGGATAGGGATAGGGAAAGGACTGGTTAGCTCAGTGTCAGGATAATGTGACCGAGTGGGATATCAGGTCATGGTGCTGGTGGGCTGGTCTCCCAGTGTGAGTGCACACTGTCACAAGTCGGGATCATCCTATTATTTAACTCCTACATTACAGAGACAAGACAAGGCACTGTTTGGATGAGAAGTTCCCTGGCTGGCATCTACGAAAAGGCCCTACCCATTTATTTAAAGTCAAAATTTGAACAACGAGTGGTGAACAGCAGCACAAAAGTGGTGTGTCCGTGCTTCTGCGCTCCCAGGGGCCGCGTGGATGCAGCCAGGCGGTGGAGCGGTGGAGGCTATGTAACATGGTTACTCCACCAGACAGGGTGGTAGTGAGCAAAGGAAGCCAGCAGACGATAACATAGGTTTGAAAGAGGTACATTAAACAGCTGGATACTTGTGTGACCCACACATAACTATGATCAGTGTGCTGACAACCATAAACACATTCGCAATCCCCATTAATTGGTAGCTTATAACCAGTGGCTCTCATGATAGAATAGGTATCATCCCAATCACGGCTAATATCCGCCTTCATCCTAAAATAATACTCAGATAATAAATTATACAACACGATATGACCCTAGATGTTGCCAGGACGTCAAACATCAACAACCAACCAAAAAATTAAGTCAACATGAGTGTGCACTGTCACAAGTCAGTCATCATCATCATGCTGTCGGTCGCGATGCGACAAAGACTGCTTTCATTACTTGACTGCCACTCTCCATTTAGCTCTCTGCTGTGAGAGTGATGTCCATGAGTCGCTCTTAATGTCTCTCAGCTTCAGGTTTCTCTTGATGGTATCCTTGAACCAGAGACGAGGGCGCCCTCTCTTTCTGTAACCAGAAGACAGTTGAGAGTAGAGGATCTGCTTTGGTAGCCTGTCTGATGAAATCCTCATGAGGTGTCCAGTCCACTGGAGATTCTTTTTGATCAGAAGATCTTCCATAGAGGGCAGCCCCATCCATTCGAGTATTTCCTTATTTGTCACTTTGTCCTTCCAGGTTAGCCTCATGATTGAACGTAGATATCACATCATGAAGGCATGCAGCTTTTTCACCTGTCGTCTGTACACTGTCCAGGCCTTGGCTCCGTATAGTAGGGTGGATACCACGATTGCACGGTAGATCTTGCCTTTGACCCACATGGACACATGGTGGTAGTTCCAAAGTCTCTGGCGTAGTCGGTCGAAAGATGCACTAGCCTTGGCCATCCTCCTCTGTATCTCAGCATCAATGCGTCCATCACTTGATATAGTGCTTCCGAGGTAGGTGAATCCCAGAACAGAGTTCAGCTTGTTTCCGTCAACCATGATATCCTCCTCTCGGGTTCTTGTAGAGTTGGGTTGGTACAGCACCTCCGTCTTCTTGATGTTAATCTTCGGGCCAAACTTCTTTGATGCACGGAGAAAGCATCCACTATTTTCTGGATCTCTTCAGCAGAATGGGCAACCAATGCACTGTCATCTGTGAATAGCAGCTTTCTCACCAGTATCCAAGTAGTCTTGGACTTCGCTCTGAAGTATGCGACATTGAATAGGTCAGCGCTCTGTCTGGACTGTATATAGATGCCATCCCCCACAAGTCAGTACACATCCTGATATGACCTTATATGTTGCCAGGACTTAAGACTCCAACAACCAACCTGTGCTGTGGCGATTCGGCCACCACATCCGGTGTGCTTTATGGGGTTTGTCATGTAACCCCGCCCAGTGCCATCTCGATGTCGGCCATGCTCTGACTGCCTCCCGCCACAGGGGTTGACCCTGACTGACCCGATCACGGCGCCACCTGGCAGCTCTCCGACGCATTAGCCCGCTAGAGGGCGCCATGATGGCGTCATCAATCATTATATGTTTCCATGGTTACAGACGTGTAGCTAATACATGTGGTTAAAGCGTAATAACTTATTTTATTTGTTTTTGTTCGTTGGCGTTTTACGTCCTGGCAACTACTACGGTCATATGAGGATGGGTACCGATTTGTGATCGCCTCCTGTAATTTTGACTATTCTTTTGTGGGTTAGTTTCTTGCTCTTCTTATTGTTCTTGTTGTTCTTGCTCTTGTTGTTGTTGTTCTCGTTGTTCTTGTTGTTCTTGTTGTTCTTTTTGTCCTTGTTGTCCTTGTTGTCGTTCTTGTCGTTCTCGTAGTTCTTGTAGTTCTCATCATTCTCGTCCTTCTCGTTCTTGTTATTGTCCTTGCTGTTCCTGTTCTTGTTCTTCCTATTCTTGTTCTTCTTGTTCTTGTTCTTCTTGTTCTTGTTCTTCTTGTTCTTGTCTTCTTGTTTTTCTTGTTTTTCTTGTTCTTGTTCTTGTTCTTCCTGTTCTTGTTCTTCTTGTTATTGTTCTTCTTGTTCTTCTTGTTCTTCTTGTTCTTCTTGTTCTTCTTGTTCTTGTTCTGCCATTTTGGTACTCATTGTTGTCCTTGTTGTTCTCGTGCCAGGTGTCATGTGCCAGGTGTTGTGTGCCATGTGCACATGAACCGGCTGCCGGCTCTAATAACGTCACTCCCCGGCCCGCTCCCCGACACACGACACAAGATACACGACACATGACACATGACACACGACACACGACACACGACACACGACACACACCACCCAACACCCGACACACAACACCTGGCACATGGCACACAACACCTGGCACATGACACCTGGCACATGGCACACAACACCTGGCACATGACACCTGGCACATGGCACACGACACCTGACACATGACACACATCACTCGGCACCCGACACCCTTCACATGAACCGGACATATGACACCTGGCACATGACAACCGACACCCGCCCGACAATGACACCTGACACCCGATACACGGAACATAACACCGACACATGGCACCCAACAACACGCCACATGACACACGCCACATGACCCATGACACACAACACCCGACACCTGACACCCAACACCTGACACCCAACACCCGACACACAACGCACGGCACCCGACACATGACACCTGACACACTACACCCGACACATGACACATTACACACAACACACTACACATGAAACAGGACACCCACCAGACTACACCCGAACCCTACATCCTACACATTACACCCGACACCTGACTCCCGACACATGACACATAGCACATGACACACAACACATGGCACACTACCCACAACACATGACACTCAACTCCCGACACACTGCACACAACACACGTCACCTGACACCCAACACCCAACACCCAACATTCTACACACAACATTCTACACACGACACATGACCCATAACACACGACACACGACAGACTACACACTACACACGACACCCGACACCCGACACCAGACACCCGACACACGACACCCAACACCCGACACAGGAGCCATTAGCAGTCGGCGGCGTTTTTCCCGCCTTTCCTTATTATACGTTACTCCTTGAGATGCTGACTGATGGGCGTCCCCCGTTGTCAAGGCGAGAGTGCAGACGACTCTTCACTGGATAGTTTCCCACCCTCCCGCCCAACGCGCGCCTCTACCCCGCTTCCCCCTCCCTCTGCCCCTCCCCAGCCTGCTCCCGCCTCTCCCCGCATGCGCCCCCCGCACTCCCCCTGCCCCCCCCCCCCCAAGCCTTACCCCCGCCTCCCCCCTCTACCCCTCCCCAGCCTGCCACAGCCTGGCCCCAGCCTTCCCCCCACTCGTTCCCCTTGCCCTCCCCCCACCCCTTCCCCTTGCCTTGTCCCCCACCCCTTCCCCTTCCCCTACTTGCCCCCACCCTTTCCCACACTTCCCCATGCCTTCTCTTCCCAACCTGCTCCCGCCTGCCACCGTACATATCCCCCGCCTGGTCCCCACTTCCCCCCCCCTCCCCCGACTTCCCCCCCCCCCTCCCCTCTCCCACCGCCATCGTCTGCCCGCCCGCCGAGCACAATAAACATCCCGCAGCAAATAGGAATTGATCCGGGCACACACGACTAAGCCGGCCTCTGATTGGCTGTTATTCCGCCAAGATGTAACATCTCTACGCATGCGCCGCTGGGCCTCTTCCCCTCCTCCTCCTCCTCCACCCTCTTCAACCCTCCTCCACAGGAGAGCTGTTTGGAGGGTCTACAGACACGGAGTATCCAACAAAGCGCCTAGTTGTTCATCTTAACTTCTGAGGATACAAAAAGGCGCCTCCAGTGTTTCGCAGACAAATAGTGGGGCGGAGGGATGATCATGTTATGCATAAGACCAGACGGGATGGCCGAATGAGTTAAGCTTCCGTCTCCGGTTTTGGTAGAACGTGCGATTCGAACCTACTGATGCGAACCCTGGTTGAGTCAAACCAATGACTTTAAAATGTATACTTGTCAATTCCGAGCCAGGCGCTCGGCATTATTAGGATAGGGCCAGGATTGGTTGGCTCAGTGAAAGGATAATATGACTTAGTTGGATATATCAAGTCATGGTGCTGGTGGACTGGTCTCCCAGTAGGCAGCACTATAAAGTTGCCATGAGCGCACACTGTCACAAGTCAGTTCCCGTCCTGATATGACCTTAGATGTTGCTAGGATGTAATACAACAACAAACACACAAACAGTCAGTGGTACCCGTCCTGATATTACCTTAGATATTGTCAGCACGTAAAACTCCAACAACCAACCAACTGTCACGCCTGCCTGGGTTTGCTACGCACGCCGTGTTTAAAGATGACGATAAGAAAAGGAGAATTCTGGCGGCTAGTTAGTTAGCTGGTCACGTGACACGCAACATGGCGTACACAGTCTTACTTGAGGGTGGGTGGTTGGAAAAAAGCAACGATATCGGAATTCATGATTACTGTTGTATAGTCCTTATTTAAAAAAAGGTTTCTATCATCTTTTTGAGATAAATATATTAAGTTGATGGTTATAATTTACCGTTTTATTTTCTTGAAGATAGGTACTGCCTATCATGGATAAGTCTGAATAGTCCTGTTTACACCATTAGACTGTCGGTCAATAGAAAACCCAAGCCTACACTTCTACAGACCCAGTGGGATTTTTAATCTCCCACACCACATAGACATGGCATGAGAGCAACTGGCCTTTGATGACGCTGTAAGTTATACACAGCAGTAGAAATCCAAATTAGCAGAGGTGATAGATAGCACAGTGGTGGAAATCAGTTAGTTTGAAGTAATTTTGATTCGGCCACTGAGCCGAGTCGCAAAGCGGAGAAAATAGACACGACCAACCCACTCCGAACCAAATAATACTGACTTAACAAGCGACACATCTCATATATATATATATATATGAAAAAATCCCCCGGTGCGACTGACATTAGACACCATCCAGTGGAGGCGAGGTGGGCCGAGATGGCGCCACTTGTACAGTGTTGCGTCTTACGGAGTATAACAATATGGCAATAATCCCCTTACATTACATTACATTCATATAATACACTACACATCACATATATTCTGTATAAGCCATTATACAAGTATAATAAGGCCAAAAGCTTCCACTTGCTCCTCAGCCCTAACTCCTCCCTCAGTCATCGACTGGAGGAGGCTTGATCTAGTCATCTACTGTTCCAGCTTAGTAACCCTCAGATCCGATTGGGGGGCTGGGGCGCATGTCTGTTCTTGTGTCAACTGCCTCCTCATCTACACTAATTGTACTGCTGAACATTTATATATATATATATATATATATATATATATATATAAATGTGTGTATATATATATATATATATATATATATAAATACAGACTGAATGCACATAAAATAAGACAATCCCACATTATTTCAGAGGCACAACAAAAACAAATCCATGAAATTCTTTAACTTTGAATAGACGCGCATCCATGTCTTTGCACTCGCACAGTGTGCATCTATTGGGACATATACGGTATACAAAGAATACTAATTGTTCATAGGAGGTGTAGAACTTGTGCTTGATGAATATTAGTTAATTACGATACATATTAATAAAGGTGGTGAGTGTTGCAGGTTTGTTCATGTAACTGAAGTGTAATTCTGGATCCTACTAGTTTTTCAATTAGTAGAGTACGCCTAAGTAATATTTGCAGTTGGTAGGTGCTAGTTATTACTGGGTAATAAATGGAGTTTTCTTAGTAGAGTGGAGAGATATGTAAAAAAATATCAGCATATGTTGGAAACACTAGACAAAAGCTGATATATATATTATAGTTTATGTATATATGTATAAGAGATGGCTACGCCCTCGTAGGAGAAAAGAGACAAAGCGAGGAGTGGTGGAAGCCTCTGATTTATTGACCGAGACTCTGGCCGAGCAATATAGCGCCCTACCTACTACAAAGCTTGAAATCTAGGCTCATGTGACGCCAACTGTATGTACCGTCGCGTGACCGGAGTGGTGTCGCACAAAAAGGGGTCCCGGAATGCAGTAAATCGGCTGAACCGGTGTATGTATGAATAAATAAATGAATAGCATGCATAATAAAAGAGAAATAAATATCACAAGAATGCTCTGCCCCTTTATATTCATATAATACGTTATATCTCACATATATATTTATATTATATATATAATATTGTGGAATTCGTTATCGTTTGGACATTTAAAGTGAAAACATGCCAAGTTAATTTTGGGATGCACATATAAATTACGATACCATAGACTTCAGCAGTAACGAGTTCTTCTAAATTGACTCAGTATTCCCTTCTATGCAGCATCAAAAGCTTAATAAGCACATCAGTATCGAAGTTGGATATGTAGAATCAAATATAGACAATAGATGGCTTTGAAAATGGCATTATTTCAGTGGATTATTCCGCTTTAATAAAGGAATATGACTAATAGAACAAAAACTACGACAGCAGACGACATTTTGCAGCGGCGATCGCGCAAAAGAACAAAAATGTGCATTGTTTCCCGCCCTGTCCGTAAGATGGGAGTCGCGCTGCGTGATTTTAATCAGTTTCAGGCTCGCGCTTTCCCCAGGGCAGATTTAGTTGGCTCTGAACACCCCAGGGCAGATTTAGTTGGCTCTGAACAAGTGCGCTGTAGAGCAGACATTGTAGAGCAGACATTGTGGAGCAGGCATTTTAGATCAGGCATTGTAGATCAGGCATTTTAGATCAGGCATAGTAGAGCAGACATTGTACAGCAGACATTGTACAGCAGACATTGCACAGCAGGCATTGTACAGCAGACATTATACAGCAGACATTGTAGGGCAGGCATTGTGGAGTAGGCATTGTAGAGCAGGCATTGTAGAGCAGGCATTGTACAGCAGATATTGTACAGCAGGCACTGTATAGTAGACATTCTGGAGCATACATTGTAGAGCAGACTTTGTAGAGCAGGCATTGTAGAGCAGACAGTGTATAGCAGACATTGTAGAAGCGCAGACATTGTAGAGCAGGCATTGTATAACATACATTGTAGAGCAGACATTGCAGAGCAAACAGTGTTGAGCAGATATTGTAGAGCAGCATTGTAGAGCAGATATTGTAGAACAAACATTGTAGAACAAACATTGTAGAGCAGACATTGTAGAGCAGACATTGTAGATCCAACATTGAACGTAGTTGTAATTCCCGCCGGCTCAAAGTGGTTTGTTGATTGTTGGAGCTTTACGTCCTGGCAACATATAAGGGCATATCAGCATGGGTACCGACTTGTGACAGTGTGCACTCACGGCGACTTTATAGTGCTGCCCCACTGGCACCATGACATGACACTCAGCCAACCAGTCCTAGCCCTATCCTAGCCCTGGCTAGGTAGCAACAAGTATCAATTTTATGTCATTGGTTTGATTCGGCCGGGAACCGAACTCCCTATCTCCCGCAAATTACATCATCATTTGGGACGTTCATAAAGTCATTGTTCAATGATCTGGGCATGACGACTTCGACTACCAATGACTCCCTGCTTTGTGATATATATACACATATATATATATACATATATATACACACATATATATAGTATAGTTATACGAGTCTTACCTTGGTACAGATGATGGATAACTGTTGTTTTACCGAGGTATAAGCCTCGGATAGATGTGGGCTAGGGAGAGAGGTAAGCACGTCCGGTACCAGCAATCTTAACCTACTTATTGAGGATAAAAATGACTTTCAAACAATGGATACTATTACTTTACCGAAAAGGTACACCAACGGAATAGATGTGGCAGGGTGTGGCGGGAGGGCCCTAGCCCACATCTATCCGAGGCTTATACCTCGGTAAAACAACAGTTATCCATCATCTGTACCAAGGTAAGACTCGTATAACTATACTATTTTACCTCGGTAAACAGCCTCAGGCTAGCCTCAGGCTAGGGAGACCTTTACATAATTCATTTTTATCCTTAATATCATTCTTTCTTATTATTATAACATTCTAAATTTTTGTTCTCACCTATTCTTGTTAGTTGGCGAGAAGACGCTTTGCAACGCCGGTAGGCTTTTCTAGTCGTTTATTATAATGTTTTGCAAACGACTTAGCCGTCTTCCAGCCTGCATGCGCTAGTATTCTTTTCACAGAAATACCAAGCACCCGTGCCTTGGAGACCATGGCTCCTCTAGTTGAGTGGGAAGAGTATTTACTCGTATCCACTCCAGCCAATTTCAACACCGTAATTGTCCA
This sequence comes from Branchipolynoe longqiensis, assembly GCA_030323885.1. NCBI lineage: Eukaryota > Metazoa > Annelida > Polychaeta > Phyllodocida > Polynoidae > Branchipolynoe > Branchipolynoe longqiensis. The sequence goes on from CM059192.1 coordinate 90,124,053, forward strand.
TCTGGCAAGTGTGTCTCGTGAAATCGCCTTATGTGGCTTTATAAAGCTCACTAATAGTTGTTGTGATGCACGTAAATCCTTTGTCTTGTATATATAAGCCCGTATGGCCGACACAACACATAATTTCCGATCATTCGGAAAACAGTCTAAGTGAACCGTTGATAAAGGGTCACCTAACGTGTTCGATTTAAGCAATTTTTCTAAATCAAACGTAGCTTGTTCCTTGTCTATTTCTAATCCAGTTAAGGATAAAGCAACAATCGTCTGTCCTCTGTGTCCGGTTACTAACAATAACAGGACCGCGACCTTAAAACCTAACTGTTTTATATCTAACCACGAGTTGTGAGGCCAAGCCTGAAACAACTTAAATACTATAGAAACATCCCAAAACCGACTATACTTTGGTTTTGGAGGATTCCTTTGATAAATTGAACGAAGTAAATAACAAATAACATAATGTTTTCCAACTGTTTCGCCATCAATTCTAGGTAATATAATTGATAACGCACACCTCGCCGCATTAATCGATCCAAAGGAAAGTCCTTCATCCTCTAGAGAACGAAGAAACCGAGCTACTTGTGAAATCTTTGGATTTGTTGGTTTAACTTTCATTAACAAACAATGTACACCCCATTTCTTTAAATAGGTTGTATACATTTTGACAGTTCCTGGCCTCCAGGCATCCGATACTATCCTATCCTCAGTAATTCTGTCCAATCCAAATTGCTGTAGCTGCTTCCTTAGAAAAGGAATGCCAATAGGGGCGTCGTTGACACGTCGCCGTGAACCACTAGCGGTCCGTGGTGCGTCAGATTCCCGAGTTTTCTTGGGAATCGTATATGATCTTTTGCCAGTTGTGAAACTGCTGGCAGCCAAGGTTGCGTGTCCCAATCGGGCACCACCAGTATCGCATGTGTCCCTTCCAAGCCGATTTTTCTCACTACTCGGCTGATAATGCTAAATGGTGGGAAAATATAAAAATAATTATTTTCCCAGGTAATAGCAAACGCATCTACTTTCCAAGCATCCGGTTCAGGATGCCAAGAAACATAACAGGGTAACTTGTTATTATTTCGTGATGCAAATAAGTCAACTTCAGGTGTACCCCATTTTTCACAAACGAAGTTAAACAAATGTGTAGAGAGAGACCACTCTAAATGGTCATGGAAATTTCTACTTTTATAATCTGCAAGTGTATTTTGTGACCCTGGAATATGCGCTACAGTCAGCCAGACTTGTTGAGCCTGTGCCCAGTTCCAAATCAGTTTAGATAACTGATTGCAAGACTTTGATTTGGTTCCACCCATGTTACGAATATATGCCATGGCAGTAGTATTATCAGTTAGTATTCTAACCTGTGATTTATTTATCTTTACTAAACTACGTAAGCCCAGATAAATAGCACGCAATTCTAGTGCATTAATATAGTCTGATTTTTCATCATCAAGCCATCTACCTCCTGTTGTGACCCCATCTCGATGAGCTCCCCAACCTTCTAACGAAGCATCAGTAGTAATTACTGTATTAGGTTCCGCCATGCGGATTGGATTTGGTGAACTTGCTATATGTTGCATCCACCATCCAATATCCTGTAACCCTTCTTGCGAAATAAACATCTTTCGCTCAAAATTGCCTTTAGTTTGTGTTAACGCTAAATTTTTATCTATTTCTAGCGACTTAATATGGGCCTTCCCATATAACACAGCAGGTGCATATGAGGTCATTATGCCAATAAGAACAGCAACCTGTCTAATTTTTGGCTTTGATAACTTAATAAGCTGAGTCGCTGTAGTCATAAACTTAATTAGTTTTTGTTCTGTTATCGACACTGTAAGGGACTGTGTATCCAGAATAAACCCTAAACATTTGAGTTGTTTTGTTGGTTTAAACACTGACTTTTGTTGATGTACATAAAACCCCAATTTAGTGAGTAATGCACATAAATCCAAAACTGCATTCACACAACCAATTAAGCAATTTAGTAAATAAACGAGGCGCACAAGCTAAGCCATTCGGCATGCAGGTAAACTCATAGAGTTGGTTATCCCAAATAAATCGAAGAAATTTTCGGTATTGTTCCATTATGGGAAGCGTATAATATGCATCTTGTAAATCAACACTAGCCATCCACGCATCTGGTGTAATCAGATCTCGTGCCGTATCTAGAGAGAACATTTTAAAATGTCGATATTCCACCCTTTTATTAAGGATTGTTAAATCCAGGATCATTCGAACATCACCATTAGGCTTCGGTCTCGAGAAAATGTTTGAAATAAACTGTCCTGAACAGTGTGTCACTTTTTGTATAATTCCTTTCTCAAAGAATTTATGTACCTGTTTAGTTAGTGCGTCTCGTTCAACTGGTTGAATGTTATATGGAAAAGGTATTATACTTTGTACAGGAATTTGTGTGAAGGGAATTTGAACACCCCTAACTATTTTTATAATTTCTTGGTCACTAGTAATTTTGTGCCACTCAGAAATATGATTACTAATATTACCAGCCACAAAGTTGCTTACAGTTTGTGTGTTTTTAGAGGCTGCAGGGACTTGTAAAGTTTGTGTTTGGACCTCTACTTGGACCCGCCCCTGGGGAAAGGTCTCGACGAGTTGAACCCTCGGCCTATTGGCCGTGCGGTGTTGTCGGTCCAGCCTGGGCGAGCGCCCCGGCCCCGAAACCCTTGACCGAAGTTTGAACTCGGTCTGGTTCCTCTGGTGAACCGTCGTGGACGAAAATCCCCTCGTGACTTTTTGAAACGAGGAACTTCCTGTTTCTTCTTGCCATCCATGTTTTTGCCACTCTTGGCTGCAGTCTCTACCTCTTTATAGAGGTATTGTAGTTGACCGCCAAACATCTTGGTGTTATCTAAGGGTTTCCCTTTAATCGGCTCTGGAGCAAGATAAAGCGTAAACTCCTTCCCCTCATTATCGGTAACCTTCTTAGAGCGAGCCACTTCCTTGCCAGCATCTGTGCAAACTGACTTGAAGACATTTTCATATCTTCGATACGACAGGTAATTACCTGCCGCCGCTAACACTGCAATGCCTTTGTCCATTGTCTTAGCCAAAGACGAGAACTTATTTTCACTCTGCATCCTATTAGCCACAGGAACAATAGCTGTTAGGGTAGCCAACACTGCCTTATGCACTGTGTGCAACACATCCTCAAACTTCTTACGGTCATCCGTCATATTGACATCCCGATCCATTTCTTTAATGATGGAGTTGGGAACACCCTTTATGCCTGTTAACTCATCTCCTAACTTGGAGATAACCTCCGCCGGTTTAAACGTGCGGAAATGACCATTCACGGTCTCGCGCATAAGCGTAGTGGTTTTAACCCGCTTAGCCTTTGGCTTCTCCACCTTCTTAGCCACTTTAGTGCCAATGTCCGCATAGACACCTTCATATATGGTGTCTGAGTCTGATTCCGTAGAAGTAGACTCAGTGGACGAATCAGAAGAAGAATATTTCCTCTTCCTCTTCTTCTTTTTGGACTTAGTCTTCCGCTTTTTGCGAAAACCAGTCTCTGCCCGCTCCTTGGTGAATTCATCACCCGAAGAAATCACCTGTTTCTTCTTCTTCCTCCGTTTAGGAGAAGGAGGAGGAGGAGCCTTAAGCTCCACCGCTGAGTCTGTGTCCAAGAAATCCTCATACGAATCCTCTTGGACACTCGGCCTACGCCGCTTCCGAGACACGGGCGATTTGGAAGTCAAGATGTGGCTTTCCAACCGTGCAAAGCGAGCCTCCCAATCTGGAGGCGCAGGCACATCAGGCACTGCGTCCTCGTCCGGGTCGGAGAGGATATGCGCCCGGGGCTGTGTCGACGGCCCTGCTGACAACACAGGTGAGGAGTCGTACTCCTCGTCCACTCCACTCGGAACACGCCCCTCGGCTGCTGCTGCACCGCGCTTACTCCGCTTCGTGGCCATCAGGAACTGTAAACAAAGATTTTTGGTCAGTCCTGGTATATATATTTGTCACAATTTGGTTGTTTCAAACTCAATTGGACATCTGGTGGTGTTAGAGAACGTGTTTATACCGTTATAACACAGGCGTAATAAGCTAAATTTGTGCGTGGATTGTGGGTCAAACCCAAATCTTTACGCGGGGTCGGGACCAGTGTATCGGCCCGCCCATCCCTCTGTTCCGCACACTTCTCCCACCTGTGACTACTACGTCAACAAGTTGGAGAAAATGCTACGAAACTCGGAGAAACGCCTGAAAATTTTTGTCTAGGGGAGTCTATAAAAGAAACCCAGGAGCATCTCCAACATTACTCTCTATTAGAGTACGAGAGAATTTCCACATGAGATAGGGCGAAACCCACATCTCTACCCATAGTCACACGGTGACCCGGGTGTTGACATAACCGCTAATGACCGGTTTGGTTCCTTCGAGAAACCCACTCGAGTGTTCTATCCTTGGTTGTTTATAACCAAATAACTCGTCCAAATTGGACCAACGAAAGTCTAAACTTTCCATATTGATGCTCTAATGCATCATAATTAAGCTAACCACAGTTTTTATTATACTTACTGCGTATTTGCTTGTATGTAGACTAATTTTGCCGGAGCAACCCAACGACACGTTATCCAGTCGTGAGTTGTATATGCTAATTGCTGGTACCGGACGTGCTTACCTCTCCCTAGCCTGAGGCTAGCCTGAGGCTGTTTACCGAGGTAAAATATATATACATATATATAAATATGATCGTAAATTTGTGCATGCTTTCAATCTTGAAATGGGGGGTGTGCTTCTATCGGGTAGCATGCTTCTATCGGGAGATATACGGTATATATTCTAATACATATAAATATATATAGAGAGAGGTCGCGCACGCGAGAGAGATGATATCCATATATCATACAAATACATATACATTTTGTTTAAATGCTTACTGATGTAGTCTGTGGCTGAACACTATTGTCCCGGTGTAGCAGGAAATTGCAAACCCCTGGAGATCGCACACCCCGGGGTTTGCAATTTCCTAGGAAATCACAAACCCCTCCTGAAAATCGCAACCCCCCGATGCTTTGTAGTATTTTGTAATATTCAACTAATACACTAATCAATAATGGTTTAAATAATGGATAAATAAGAATTTGGAATATTAAAATGGTTCTATTTACTGTATGCAGTGACTGGAGTTGGAACTAAAAAGGCCATTTTGCTAATGACATTGTTTACATTGCCAATCCTGAAACTGAGTGATAATACCAGGATATTGCCACCGCTCTTTCATACCTGGCCTTTATAATGGCCACAGTGGCGACATCTGTGAATAAAGGCCGTTTTCAGCACATGTGTGGTCGGAATTACGAACTGGACTATCGCAAAGATGTTTTCATTAGGATAAAGACTGTCAAACATGGGGCGTTTGCGATGTCCAGGGGGGGGGGGGGGAATCGCAAACCCCCCATGCCCATATATGGCATGCAGGTTTGCAATTTCCTAGGAAATCACAAGTGGGGGTTTGCGATTTACAGGGTTTGTGATTTCCTGCTACACCGGCACAGAAAAAGAAAGACAAATTCAGAGGAATAAAAATGTTTACCACCAACAAAAAAGACAAAATAATTCAGGCCAACACCAGTGCCATTAAAGACTCCATGTATGCAAACAGCATTGCGAGCAATTCCACATTGAATGAAGAACACGCAGACGAAAATGGCGGGAAAAAGCAGCCGCAGCAGACGACATTGAGTCTTGTGGCAAATTGGCGGGACGAGCGGAACCAAAACGAGGCTATTGTGGCGGGCTGATGAAATAAGCCGCCAGGGGGCGGCGATGCATATAAAACACCTTTTATTCAAACAGCCGTCGCAAATTGGACAAAATGGGACAGAATTTGACAGAATCCATCCTCGCTGCCCGATTTCACTGACTCCGTCGGCATTGGTGGTCGCCGTAAGTTGATGACATCACAAACTTGATGACGTCATACACGTGACATAGAGCTCAGGAAAACCACCACCAGGAGTTTACTAAGACACGTGTTAATTAAACCGGAAATGGTTGTGTTATTGTTGTGGGGTTGCGTATTTAATTTGATCAATGTTAACATGAAATCTTTTTCAAAGTTTTTATTAAAGACCACCTACAGCGTTTCCTACATGGGTGATGGCTACATGGAAGGAATGTAACATTAGTCACCATTTTATTTATTTTTTGGTAAAAATAGCTTATTCATTGAATAAAGTCTTTAGCTAGCGCCGTGGCACTGGTCTTGCAGCCATGTGATTAGTCCTGCATTAATTAAAGTTGTGTATGGTTTTTAGTTTCTGCCATATATATATATATATATATATATATATATATATATATGATATAAGATATAAGATATATATAATTTGAAGTGAGAGCTGGAAGACCGTTAAAGTTGCTTCCCAGGCGGTGGGAAGCGGGGAGTGCCTGGTTACAGGGGGGGCCTGCAGAGAATAAGGGGTGTTGGGAAGAGGTCCCCAGATAGGGGCACTGAAAAACATTAGGTACTATTCTTTATTTATATTCGCATAATAAATTATATAGCACATATATACATATATATATATAATAGTGAGCTGGGGTTGGGGAGGCTGGAGCAGTAGATGACTATGACATACTCCTTCAGTCCATGGAGCTGAGTGAGTGATTAGGGAAAGGAGGGATATTCCGGGTTATTATACTTGTATAATTCTTATACAGCATATATATATATATGAACATTTCAGCGGCACAGTGAATGAGGTTAGGCAGCCGTTACAGCGAGGTTCGGCAGGTGGCGCCACTGTTAAGCTGAGGTTGAGTAGGTTGTAGCAGTAGATGACTAGCCAAGGCTCCAGCACCCGATGACTGAGGGCAATGCTGAGGAGCAGGATAATAATTCCAGGCTATTATGTTCGTATAATTCGCATAGAGCATATAAATATATGTAGTGGTGGTGATGAAAATGGGAAATATCGCGCATAGAGCAGAACTCGAACCCACACTTTTTGCCATTCCGTGGCTAGTGTGCAAACCATTACACTACCTAGACTCCCTGATGCAATCACCCTATCCACGCCCACATGTCTATGTGGCTCCTTGCCTGAAGTCAGAGCAGTCTACTACATAAATGTACATCTTTTAAATGGCTTACATCAATAAGTTGTTTAATGCTTACAATTACATATATATACAGACTTACATATATATACACAGGGTAAGTTCAACAACCATACAGCCATATTATCGATCGAGGCGATGACTTGTACTAACCACTGTAGCACCCAGATCTCATTTTGCATCGCGCTTTGTCAGCAGATTCGGTGTGATCCAATTACCTGTTGGATCTTATCACAGACTCCCTCGTTGGAAACAGGATCTTTGTATGAGACGTGTAGCATCTTGCGCTAGCACCTCATTTTCATGGTTTGTATTCTTCTTTAGAGTTCTGCTGTGAGGGTCCGAGATTCACAATCATACTGGAAGATGGATGTGACAATGGAGTGCATCAGTCATATCTTGGAATTGACAGAAATACCCTTGTCAAACCAAACTGGTGTCAGCCTTGTCAATGCTGCTGTTGTCTTTGTTATCCGAGAGAGTGTGTCAGGCTTAGTGGATGCTTTCTCAGATGCATCAAAGAAGTTCGGTCTGAAGATTAACATCAAGAAGATTGAGGTGCTGTACCAACCCAACTCTACAAGAACCCGAGAGGTGGATATCATGGTTGACGGAAACAAGCTGAACTCTGTTCCGGAATTCACCTACCTCTCAAGCACTATATCAAGTGATGGATGCATTGATGCTGAAATACAGAGGAGGATGGCCAAGGCTAGCTCATCTTTCTGCCGACTATGCCAGAGACTCTGGAACAACCACCATGTGTCCATGCGGGTCAAAGGCAGGTTCTACCATGCAATCGTGCTATCCACCCTACTATATGGAGCCGAGGCCTGGATAGTGTACAGACGACAGGTGAAAAAGCTGCATGCCTTCATCTGCGTTCAATCATGAGGCTAACCTGGAAGGACAAAGTGACAAATAAGGAAATACTCGAAATGGACGGGCTGCCCTCTATGGAAGATATTCTGATCAAAAAGAATCTCCGGTGGACTGGACACCTCATGAGGATGTCATCAGACAGGCTACCAAAGCAGATCCTCTACTCTCAACTGTCTTCTGGTTACAGAAAGAGAGGGCGCCCTCGTCTCTGGTTCAAGGATACCATCAAGAGAAACCTGAAGCTGAGAGACATTAAGACCGACTCATGGACATCACTCTCACAGCAGAGAGCTAAATGGAGAACGGCAGTAGTAATGAAGGCAGTCTGTCGCATCACAACCGACAGCATGATGATGATGATGATGATCTCAGTCTTGGAACCCTGCTCAGTTATAAGTGAGCCCAGGTATTTGAAGCTTGGTTATTATAGTTGAATAATTCTTATACAGCATATATATATATACATGAACATCTTAGCGGTACAGTGAATGAGGTTAGGTGGCCGTTACAGCGAGGATCAGCAGGTGGCGCCACTGTCAGAGCTGAGGTTGAGCCTCTGTCCATTCACTTTGATCCAATGAACATTGGGTAGCAGAGGAGGGTGTCACTGCCATTCCCGCCAAATCAACAGCCATTTAAACATTGTGAACAATCTCAAATATTTATCACTTCCACTTATGCAACCATCACATTAATTTGCTTTAAAAAATGTTTTTCCCCTGGTGTCATTGCTGTTTTTGTGTTTGTGTCATTACCGTTGCTATTAAGAGTAAGAGCGCCGATTGGCTTACGTCAAGAGATTGCGGGTTCGAACATTGACCAAATCAAATGAATTACTTACAATATTGATACTTGTCGCTACCGACTCTGGCACTATCCATTAAAGCTGCATAGTCCGATGAAATATCAAATTTTCAAAACCAATCCAATTATCTAGATTTGATTTTACATATCTAACTTAGATACTGATGCACTTATTAAGCATTTGTTTCTGCGTAGAAGGCAATACTGAGTCAATTTAACAGGACCTGTTACTGCAGAAGTCTATGGTGTAAGAGCTTTGGCAAGCTTGCCAAAACTAATTTTCCATGTTTGCACTCAAAATATCTCAAAAGTTTACCATTTAAAATAAAAGTAACTTTGAACTAGTGCAAAGTAGATACTAGTGATCGATCTAATATATTTATCTAAAAAAACTAACCAAAATTCAAAACCATCGGACTATGCAACTTTAATAGAATAGGGCCGGTTTGCTCAGTATCAGGATATAATGATTGAGTGGGATATCTAGTCATAGTTTCTCAGCTGTCCAGTTCGTCAGTGGGGCAGCACTATAACGTCGTAATGAGTGCACACTGTCATAAGTTGGTACCCATCCTGATTTGTTGCTAGGATGTAAAACAACACACACTCGGGTAAATAGTACCGGCAGTCCGGTCTTCCAGTGGGGCAGCACTATAAAATCATAATGAGTGCGCACTGTCACAGATTTGTGACAGTGCATACTCATGGTGATTTTATAATGCTGCCCCACTGGGAAATCAGGCCACCAAGCACCATGCCCCGATATCCCACCCAGTCACATTATCCTGACACTGAGCTAACAAGTCCTTGCCCTATCCTATTCATGCCGAGTCTAGAAAGCGACAAGTATACATTTTATAAGTCATTGGTTTGACTCGACGGGGAAACCGAACTACCGATCTTCCACACAGGAGGCCTGCGCTCTACCGATTCGGCCACCCCGCCTGGTCCCACACTCAGGGAGTGGGTGTGCAAATGTTTGGCAGAGTGCCAGAGGGTGGGGGGGGGGGGGGGGTGAGAGGGGGGGCTAATCAATACTTCTCGCAACCGGGTCCCTGAGGTAATTATCTAATTAAGAGTATCTAATTGTAAAAGTCCGGACGCTGTGGCCAAATCAGTACAGCGCAGTCTTCCCGTGCGGAAGGTCGGGGGTTCGAATCCCAGTCGAGTCAAACCAATGATTTACAAAATTGACATTTGTCGGTATGTAGCCTGGCGCTTTGCATTACAAGAATAGGGCAAGGACTGGTTAGTGTAGCATTAGGATAATGTGACTGGGTGGGATATCGGATCATGGTGCCGGTGTAGGACATTCAGAACGCTACCCCGTTCAAAACACTACGGTAGTGTTTTCAACCTAAGTTCAAAACACTACCGTAGTGTTTTGAAATTAAGTTCAAAACACTACTGTTAAGTTCAAAACTCTACCCTACGTATGTTAAAAACACTACCCAAGTTCAAAACACTATCATGACACAGCAGTGTGGCATGTAGTGCCGCAAAATGTAACCTACTGCATACTGCCCCACTTTACTGCATTCTTCCCTACCTTACTGCATAGGGCCTACTGCCCCACCCTACTACATTCTGCCCCATCCTCCTTCATACAGCCCCACCCTGATAGTGCTGCGGCTCTTAACAACATATTAGTAGTAGTAGTATATGTCGGCATCGCTGCAGCGTCTGCACTACATATTAGTATATGCTGATAGTGCTGCAGCATTTAACAACGTGTTAGAAGTATACGCTGATAGTGCTGCGGCGTCTGCACCACATATTAGTATGTTCTGATAGTGTTGCTGCGTATAACAACGTATTAGTATATGCTGATAGTGCTGTGGCTTTTAAAAATGCATTATTATACACTGATAGTGCTGCGGCGCTTAACAATGTATTAGTATACACTGATAGTGCTGCTGCTTTAGACACCGTATTAGTATATACTGATAGTGCTGCGATGTTTAGCAATGTGTTAGTAGTATGCACTGATAGGGTTGTGCCGTCTGCACCACATATTAGTATATGCTGATAGTGCTGCGATGTTTACCAACGTGTTAGTAGTATGCACTGATAGGGTTGTGCCGTCTGCACCACATATTAGTATATGCTGATAGTGCTGCGATGTTTACCAATGTGTTAGTAGTATGCACTGATAGGGTTGTGCCGTCTGCACCACATATTAGTATATGCTGATAGTGCTGCGATGTTTACCAACGTGTTAGTAGTATGCACTGATAGGGTTGTGCCGTCTGCACCACATATTAGTATATGCTGATAGTGCTGCGATGTTTACCAATGTGTTAGTAGTATGCACTGATAGGGTTGTGCCGTCTGCACCACATATTAGTATATGCTGATAGTGCTGCGATGTTTACCAACGTGTTAGTAGTATGCACTGATAGGGTTGTGCCGTCTGCACCACATATTAGTATATGCTGATAGTGCTGCAGCGTTTAACAATGTATTAGTAAACGCTGATAGTGCTGCAGCATTTAACAATGTGTTAGTATACGCTGATAGTGCTGCAGCATTTAACAACGTACGAGTATACATTGATAGTGCTGTCAAATTTGAACAATATTAGTAGGGTATAAATGCTGATTGTGTTACAGAATTTTAGAGCGTGTGCCTCGCGTGCAGAAGGTCAGGAGTTCAGTTCCCTGTTTAATGAAACCAATGACTTTAAATCCATCTTCCGGTATGACATACAAGTGTCACTTTCTAGCCTGGTGCTCAGCATTAATAGGATAGGGCAAGGACTGGTTAGCTCAGTGTCAGGATATTGTGACTTAGTGGGATATCGGATCAAGGTGCTGGTGGCCTGATTTCCCAGTGGGGCAGCACTATAAAGTCACCATGAGTGTGCACTGTCACAAGTCGGTACCCATCCTGATATGACCTTAGATGTTACTAGTACACAAAACAACAACCAACAAAAACCCGTACTGCCCCAGCTCACTACAACTGCCCCACGTTACTGCATTCTGCCTCATCCTACTACAAATAAAAATGAATATGCATTTTTTTAGAGTAGTGTATTGAACTTAAAGGTAGTGTTTTGAAATTAAGGATAGTGTTTTGAGCATGGCCACAGGAGTGTTTTGAACCCACCTTCAACTAGGTTGATAACACTACCGTAGTGTTTTGAACCTAGGTTGAAAACACTACCGTAGTGTTTTTGTGGGGTAGTGATTTGAACTTACTACACCGGCGGCATGGTCTCCCAATGGGACAGCACTATAAAGTCATCATGAGTGTACAATGTCACAAGTCGATACTCGTCCTGATATGACCTCAGATGTTTCTAGGAAGTAAAACAATAAACATCAAGGGTGAGAGTGGTGATCTAAGGAGAGCAACACACTGGCCTGATTATAGACTCGAACCCACGACCTTCCAGGCCTGCCGCGCGGGAAGCCTTAGCGCTCTAACCACTAGGCCATTGCGTCCGGTTGTTCCCCATTGACACTATGAGAGGATCATGCAGCACTTCCCAACAATTGTCTTCCTACCAGACGATAAAGGAATCCCCTTGGATCCAGCCCCTTCGCCCCCACGCCCCCTCGCCCCCTCGCCCCCTCCGCCCTTCTCCCGCGTTGGAAAGGCCCTGTCGCTGGCTACTGTTATTGACCAGCATTGACTGCCCTGGATGTGGGGGGGGGGGGGGGGCTGGGGGCTGAGGGGGGCTTCTAGTGGGGGGGGGGGGGTGCCATGGCGGTGCAATATATTTTTCTGTCCTTCCACACGTGGTATTGACAGTGACAGTGACTGTCACGGTGTCAATAGGCATCGGTGTCACTGTCATGCACCCGCGTCATTGACAGTGACAGCGGGTTGTAAATGTCGCATTGACGGCCTTCATCTAGGTTACTGCATCGGGTTTTGGTACTGGGTACTGGGTGTTGGTACTGGGTACTGGGTGCTGGGTGTTGGTACTAGGTACTGCGTGTTGGTACTGGGTACTGCCAATGCATTGGTATTTGGTATTGGTATCTGGTACTGGGTACTGGGTTTGGGATAATGGTATTGAATATTGGGCATTGGTATTTGGTATTGGTATTTGGTATTGGATATTGGTACAGGGTACTGGGTTTTGGATAATGGTATTGAATATTGGCCATTGGTATTTGGTATTGGTATCGGGGATTGGGTACGGGGTTTTGGATAATGGTATTGAATATTGGCCATTGGTATTTGGTATTGGTATCGGGTACTGGGTACTGGGTTTTGGATAATGGTATTGAATATTGGGCATTGGTATTTGGTATTGGTATCGGGTATTGGATATTGGTACGGGGTACTGGGTTTTGGATAATGGTATTGAATATTGGCCATTGGTATTTGGTATTGGTATCGGGGATTGGGTACTGGGTTTTGGATAATGGTATTGAATATTGGGCATTGGTATTTGGTAACGGTATCAGGTATCGGGACTGGGTACTGGGTTTTTGATAATGGTATTGAATATTCGGCATTGGTATTTGGTATTGCTATTGGGTATTGGTATTGGGTATCGGGACTGGGTACTGGGTTTTGGATACTAGTATTGAATATTGGGCATTGGTTTTGGTATTGGGTATTGGTATTGGGTACTGTGTGTTGGATATTAGTATTGAATATTGAATATTCGGTATTTGTATTGGGTATTGGTACTGGGTACTGTTGTGTTGGATATTTGTATTGAACATAGGCTATTGGGATTGGGTATTGGTAGTAGGTACTGGTGCTGGATATCGATATTGAACACCGGGCTTACATATATATTGATATATACATATAAATAAATATGTATATATACAAATACATAATATGTACGTATAAATAAATATAGATATATAAACATATAAACATATTTACACATATACAGTGTAATCCTGATTTTACGCAGTCCGATTCTACGCTAATTCGGATATAATGCAACGTGTCATTTGACCTGGAATTCTTTACCTCAAAGGTTATTCAGTAAACAGACCCCTTAAAGACCCCGATTTTGTTCGTGATTATATTTCACGATTTATAACAGAGTTTCACTTGATATGCACATGTAAGTCTACTTATGTACATGTTTATTTCTTCTGATTTTAAATACTGGCAACATTTAAAGTCATATCAGGATGAGAACTGACTTGTGATAGTGCACACTCATGGCGACTTTATAGTGCTGCCCCACTGAGAGACCAGGCTGACAACACCATGTGTAATGTATGTATAGGGAGTCATCGGGGGGTTAGTCCACCATGTGGCAGTGCAATCCTAATGACGTCACGGAAACCAATCTCCCACTAATCAGTCCTTGCCCAATCCTAGTAATGTCGAGAACCAGGCTAGATAGCGACAAGTATCAATTTTGTAATTAATTGGTTTGACTCGACCGGATTTCAAACTCCTGATTTCCACACAGCACTATTAATGATTCGTTGCACATAATTATGTATGTATATATATATATATATATATATATATAGATATATATATATATATACATATACAAATAAAGGCAAATACATATAAACGCATATGCGTCACTCTCCTGAAAACTGACCAGAAATGTCACATCGAGAGTTCAAATCTAATATTTGAATTTGTTATATTTTGTTGTTGCAAATGAAAGCTGGAAATCTCTACATGTATGTAAAAAAATAAATTGATGAGATAGCTTAATCATGGACATGTCATATGGCAGTATAACATGTGTTTCTCAGACGTAACACATGTTTAGGACACCACACAGTCTGTTTAATAACAATCTAAGCAGAATTAAATAATTTCATACCGAGAAGCATATTAATCATGGCATAATATACAGAAATATGTAGTGCTTATATTGATAAAAAAAAGTAATTCCCAGCCATGCTTTATTCACTGAATAATTAGTGTACAATATTTGTGTGGCATCCAGACACCACTGGCTACATCTGTGACAGAAATTTGAAATGTTATTTCTGAAGACATCAAATAATTTTTGTTTAAATTTAAGCATGCATACATGTTAATAAATACTTCCTTTTGATTTGGAAACTGTTTTGTTTGATATATTAATGCAATAGAAGATGTTAGTAAGGGTCCAACCATGTTTCATATGTCATGTTACAAATGGTTGACTGTAAAATGTTTTTTCTTTGGACAAACACACTTCACAGATAAAAAGACCAAAGTTGTTCATGGTTTACTTTATTTCCCTTATTTCTTACATCAAATCTGAACATGAATATGACAAGTATAAGGACACAAATAAGTAGGACGTTTTTTCATTGATGTTTTAAAATCCCATCCCATGCTGACCAGTTTTCAGGAGTGACCCACATCCATATAAATGCATAAATACATATATTATATATATATATATGTCACGTTTAGCGGTTAACAGCATCACGCCCTTATTCGAAGAAAATTGTAATCGAAGTGAGACAGATCCAATCAGGTTTTGGTTCTTTTAGCACCATACAGGTGGCGACCCATTCGCGCGCTCCGTACTGGGTTGGACGTGCGACTCCTAACGCATATGATATCGATAGTACAATAATACAATATTATAATTAAACCTTGGATTATGCTTCGTTTATTTTATATTATTATATTCCATTATAATATATATATATGTATATATCTATGCAGGTATTGCAGGTATAGCAATACCTCA
Organism: Branchipolynoe longqiensis; assembly: GCA_030323885.1. Classification (NCBI taxonomy): domain Eukaryota; kingdom Metazoa; phylum Annelida; class Polychaeta; order Phyllodocida; family Polynoidae; genus Branchipolynoe; species Branchipolynoe longqiensis. The sequence continues at coordinate 90,139,465 of CM059192.1, forward strand.
GGGAGTTTGACGCCCCTGCCTTGCAGAGTTGTAAACCACTGCCTTGTGGTACAGGTTCTTGACAGAACCGAAGGCTAAGGGAGCAAACCCTAAACTCAAAACCATGTCACTGTGGCAGTATTAAGGGCGGTTGATGTATGGAACTCCCAACATCTCCCGACCAGCCACTGCAGGGACAAATAGTTTTGTGCCTGTCTTGACATGTTCTTGCCAGTGTGAAACCTCTATTTGCTCCTCGAGAGAGTGCCGCTGGTAACTTGCAAAAGCCAGCAGCACTTTAACACTTTTGCAGGCAGCTTTCATGAAATGTACAACAACACAAAAATGGAGAGCGGCAGTCAAGTAATGAAAGCAGTCTTTGTCGCATCGTGACCGACAGCATGATGATGATGATGATGATATGTATATTCAGAACAATTGCTTGCATTGTCCCTACAAAGGCTTAGTTTCGGTAAGACCAGCGTTTTGCTGAGTAATTGTCAGTGAACAGAGACAGGTACTTTTGCGATGTCATTAGCGTCAATAAAAAGATAATTACAGAGAAATAATGAATGCAATTATTCCCGATTGTATGAATGAGAGAACCTGTTCGTAGAAATATGACAATTCAGAATACAGGTAGGATAATGGTTAGAATGTGGGTTCGAATCACACTTTAGGAAGTAGGTTGTGTTTGCAACATCCCTAAGGCAATACTATAATTCTCTGTGAGTAGTATAGTATGCTTCTTTATGCTGCTCAATGGAATGCTCCTGTCCAATAAAACTTATATCTGACTGCCTTAGCCTGATATTACCCATTACTAGGATAGGACAAGAAGCAGTCGAGTAAGGGACGCCATTGTCCGCCATTGAACATTCCCCATCTTAATCAAATAATGTACCAAAGTGAATATATATAAATTTCTAGCTGTGGTTAGTTTTCAATTAATTAAATTGAATTTGATTTAGTGCCGAATGACCAGCGCCACTACCTGAATCTACACTAACCATGTCTCCTGATTCATCTAGCCCACCACTTTCTGATTGGCCACTGCTTTTCCCGTCCTACCACTCAGTGCCACATGTCTGGGTGACACCGCCTCACTCTCTGGCTAGCTGTATAGGTTCCGGCTACAAATGACAAAGGAAGAGACAAGATAGTAATGGGTTGGCAACTTTATATATCAGTATATCGACCAATGGCTCGGGCACCCCGTACCGTAAAAGGAAAATTATGAAGAGTGGGACGAGTCAAACGCCGAGCAGCTGCTTATATAGGCCAGCGCAGGACCGCAGCACATGAAGCAGCACAGCTCCGCAGCACAAGGAGCACAGTAATAGATAGATATGAGAATTCAAAACGATCAAATAGCAATAATCAATATTAAATAAAACAAGCAAAGTGTATTTTCTGCTGCCTATAGACGTATAACGTTTTATACGCCCTATATATAGTATAGTTATACGAGTCTTACCTTGGTACAGATGATGGATAACTGTTGTTTTACCGAGGTATAAGCCTCGGATAGATGTGGGCTAGGGAGAGGTAAGCACGTCCGGTACCAGCAATCTTAACCTACTTATTGAGGATAAAAATGACTTTCAAACAATGGATACTATTACTTTACCGAAAAGGTACACCAACGGAATAGATGTGGCAGGGTGTGGCGGGAGGGCCCTAGCCCACATCTATCCGAGGCTTATACCTCGGTAAAACAACAGTTATCCATCATCTGTACCAAGGTAAGACTCGTATAACTATACTATTTTACCTCGGTAAACAGCCTCAGGCTAGCCTCAGGCTAGGGAGACCTTTACATAATTCATTTTTATCCTTAATATCATTCTTTCTTATTATTATAACATTCTAAATTTTTGTTCTCACCTATTCTTGTTAGTTGGCGAGAAGACGCTTTGCAACGCCGGTAGGCTTTTCTAGTCGTTTATTATAATGTTTTGCAAACGACTTAGCCGTCTTCCAGCCTGCATGCGCTAGTATTCTTTTCACAGAAATACCAAGCACCCGTGCCTTGGAGACCATGGCTCCTCTAGTTGAGTGGGAAGAGTATTTACTCGTATCCACTCCAGCCAATTTCAACACCGTAATTGTCCATCTGGCAAGTGTGTCTCGTGAAATCGCCTTATGTGGCTTTATAAAGCTCACTAATAGTTGTTGTGATGCACGTAAATCCTTTGTCTTGTATATATAAGCCCGTATGGCCGACACAACACATAATTTCCGATCATTCGGAAAACAGTCTAAGTGAACCGTTGATAAAGGGTCACCTAACGTGTTCGATTTAAGCAATTTTTCTAAATCAAACGTAGCTTGTTCCTTGTCTATTTCTAATCCAGTTAAGGATAAAGCAACAATCGTCTGTCCTCTGTGTCCGGTTACTAACAATAACAGGACCGCGACCTTAAAACCTAACTGTTTTATATCTAACCACGAGTTGTGAGGCCAAGCCTGAAACAACTTAAATACTATAGAAACATCCCAAAACCGACTATACTTTGGTTTTGGAGGATTCCTTTGATAAATTGAACGAAGTAAATAACAAATAACATGATGTTTTCCAACTGTTTCGCCATCAATTCTAGGTAATATAATTGATAACGCACACCTCGCCGCATTAATCGATCCAAAGGAAAGTCCTTCATCCTCTAGAGAACGAAGAAACCGAGCTACTTGTGAAATCTTTGGATTTGTTGGCTTAACTTTCATTAACAAACAATGTACACCCCATTTCTTTAAATAGGTTGTATACATTTTGACAGTTCCTGGCCTCCAGGCATCCGATACTATCCTATCCTCAGTAATTCTGTCCAATCCAAATTGCTGTAGCTGCTTCCTTAGAAAAGGAATGCCAATAGGGGCGTCGTTGACACGTCGCCGTGAACCACTAGCGGTCCGTGGTGCGTCAGATTCCCGAGTTTTCTTGGGAATCGTATACGATCTTTTGCCAGTTGTGAAACTGCTGGCAGCCAAGGTTGCGTGTCCCAATCGGGCACCACCAGTATCGCATGTGTCCCTTCCAAGCCGATTTTTCTCACTACTCGGCTGATAATGCTAAATGGTGGGAAAATATAAAAATAATTATTTTCCCAGGTAATAGCAAACGCATCTACTTTCCAAGCATCCGGTTCAGGATGCCAAGAAACATAACAGGGTAACTTGTTATTATTTCGTGATGCAAATAAGTCAACTTCAGGTGTACCCCATTTTTCACAAACGAAGTTAAACAAATGTGTAGAGAGAGACCACTCTAAATGGTCATGGAAATTTCTACTTTTATAATCTGCAAGTGTATTTTGTGACCCTGGAATATGCGCTACAGTCAGCCAGACTTGTTGAGCCTGTGCCCAGTTCCAAATCAGTTTAGATAACTGATTGCAAGACTTTGATTTGGTTCCACCCATGTTACGAATATATGCCATGGCAGTAGTATTATCAGTTAGTATTCTAACCTGTGATTTATTTATCTTTACTAAACTACGTAAGCCCAGATAAATAGCACGCAATTCTAGTGCATTAATATAGTCTGATTTTTCATCATCAAGCCATCTACCTCCTGTTGTGACCCCATCTCGATGAGCTCCCCAACCTTCTAACGAAGCATCAGTAGTAATTACTGTATTAGGTTCCGCCATGCGGATTGGATTTGGTGAACTTGCTATATGTTGCATCCACCATCCAATATCCTGTAACCCTTCTTGCGAAATAAACATCTTTCGCTCAAAATTGCCTTTAGTTCGTGTTAACGCTAAATTTTTATCTATTTCTAGCGACTTAATATGGGCCTTCCCATATAACACAGCAGGTGCATATGAGGTCATTATGCCAATAAGAACAGCAACCTGTCTAATTTTTGGCTTTGATAACTTAATAAGCTGAGTCGCTGTAGTCATAAACTTAATTAGTTTTTGTTCTGTTATCGACACTGTAAGGGACTGTGTATCCAGAATAAACCCTAAACATTTAAGTTGTTTTGTTGGTTTAAACACTGACTTTTGTTGATGTACATAAAACCCCAATTTAGTGAGTAATGCACATAAATCCAAAACTGCATTCACACAACCAATTTGTGTTGATGCTATAATAAAAGAATCATCTATGTATGGAAACATTATGTGACCCTTCCTCGCCATTACCGAGAAAACAGGTTTAAGCAATTTAGTAAATAAACGTGGCGCACAAGCTAAGCCATTCGGCATGCAGGTAAACTCATAGAGTTGGTTATCCCAAATAAATCGAAGAAATTTTCGGTATTGTTCCATTATGGGAAGCGTATAATATGCATCCTGTAAATCAACACTAGCCATCCACGCATCTGGTGTAATCAGATCCCGTGCCGTATCTAGAGAGAACATTTTAAAATGTCGATATTCCACCCTTTTATTAAGGATTGTTAAATCCAGGATCATTCGAACATCACCATTAGGCTTCGGTCTCGAGAAAATGTTTGAAATAAACTGTCCTGAACAGTGTGTAAAAATATACGGATTTTCGGTTAAGAATTATATATTGGCAGAGAGCATTATTATTCTTGGATGTCGGAGTGGGACTTATGTTATGTAAACTAAAAGTAACTAAAACTAATAGAATTCCACTCCCATGGTACATGATGCTGAGTGAGGTAAACTATATGTTATACATTATGAGTGGAGTTGATGGAAATGTATATGATGCTGAATGATGTAAACTATCTGTTATATATGATGTTTGGAGTTAATGAAAAGAGCTCCTTTGCAAGAAACAGTACATGATGATTGAAATGTTCTCTATGTGTTCATAAAGAATACAAAAGAGGAAAAGAATGATTTTACTATATACAATATCTGTAACTGTTGCAAGATCCTGTCCACCCAAGACCACCCGACTGACCCACCTGCCTGATTTGCATATGTATGGAGTACACCACCTGCAGCTGGTTTGAGTGACAGCCCTAATGGGGTGGTCACCCACCCAGTCTGTGGGGGAGTGTCTCATTGGCTGGCTGGGGAATGTCCGGTCACCTGACTCCCTTGTCCTATCCTGACCACACACTAGTCTCAACTAATTAATTATTCAAGATTTTGCCTCAGACACACTGAAGGAAAATCACTCTCAGCCTGGCTCTTGAGTGAGACACACCTACTCTAGAGCAGGACCCCAGACACTCTGTCTGATGCTATCAAAATTCAGCTATTCTAATTGAGTGTACACACAGCCATAGGACTCCTGTCCCATGGGCTGTAGGCACTGTTTGCAGTATACTGGTTAAAGAGACAATGAGACATAGTGTGGGCAGTATATGAGGAGTACAGGTGCTAGGTCACATGAAAGGGGGATGACAGGAGTTGCTGCCAATAAAGCACAACTTATTCACTGTTCATCCTTGTGACTAGTTTTCCTTCCTCTTTCTAGACATGGTTAAATTGACTAGGCTAATGGCATCACAGGTGAAATTGAAGGGGGAGAGTTTGTAGACTACATATGGGGGGGGGGGGGTGGGGGGGTGTCCAGCGGCAAGACCCGTGGTTTTATATGTTTCACTTTTTGTATAATTCCTTTCTCAAAGAATTTATGTACCTGTTTAGTTAGTGCGTCTCGTTCAACTGGTTGAATGTTATATGGAAAAGGTATTATACTTTGTACAGGAATTTGTGTAAAAGGAATTTGAACACCCCTAACTATTTCTATAATTTCTTGGTCACTAGTAATTTTGTGCCACTCAGAAATATGATTACTAATATTACCAGCCACAAAGTTGCTTACAGTTTGTGTGTTTTTAGAGGCTGCAGGGCAGGGACTTGTAAAGTTTGTGTTTGGACCTCTACTTGGACCCGCCCCTGGGGAAAGGTCTCGACGAGTTGAACCCTCGACCTATTGGCCGTGCGGTGTTGTCGGTCCAGCCTGGGCGAGCGCCCCGGCCCCGAAACCCTTGACCGAAGTTTGAACTCGGTCTGGTTCCTCTGGTGAACCGTCGTGGACGAAAATCCCCTCGTGACTTTTTGAAACGAGGAACTTCCTGTTTCTTCTTGCCATCCATGTTTTTGCCACTCTTGGCTGCAGTCTCTACCTCTTTATAGAGGTATTGTAGTTGACCGCCAAACATCTTGGTATTATCTAAAGGTTTCCCTTTAATCGGCTCTGGAGCAAGATAGAGCGTAAACTCCTTCCCCTCATTATCGGTAACCTTCTTAGAGCGAGCCACTTCTTTGCCAGCATCTGTGCAAACTGACTTGAAGACATTTTCATATCTTCGAAACGACAGGTAATTACCTGCCGCCGCTAGTACTGCAATGCCTTTGTCCATTGTCTTAGCCAAAGACGAGAACTTATTTTCACTCTGCATCCTATTAGCCACAGGAACAATAGCTGTTAGGGTAGCCAACACTGCCTTATGCACTGTGTGCAACACATCCTCAAACTTCTTACGGTCATCCGTCATATTGACATCCCGATCCATTTCTTTAATGATGGAGTTGGGAACACCCTTTATGCCTGTTAACTCATCTCCTAACTTGGAGATAACCTCCGCCGGTTTGAACGTGCGAAAATGACCATTCACGGTCTCGCGCATAAGCGTAGTGGTTTTAACCCGCTTAGCCTTTGGCTTCTCCACCTTCTTAGCCACTTTAGTGCCAATGTCCGCATAGACCCCTTCATATACGGTGTCTGAGTCTGATTCCGTAGAAGTAGACTCAGTGGACGACTCAGAAGAAGAATATTTCCTCTTCCTCTTCTTCTTTTTGGACTTAGTCTTCCGCTTTTTGCGCAAACCAGACTCTGCCCGCTCCTTGGTGAATTCATCACCCGAAGAAATCACCTGTTTCTTCTTCTTCCTCCGTTTAGGAGAAGGAGGAGGAGGAGCCTTAAGCTCCACCGCCGAGTCTGTGTCCAAGAAATCCTCAAATGAATCCTCTTGGACACTCGGCCTACGCCGCTTCCGAGACACAGGCGATTTGGCAGTCAAGATGTGGCTTTCCAATCTTGCAAAGCGAGCCTCCCAATCTGGAGGCGCAGGCACATCAGGCACTGCGTCCTCGTCCGGGTCGGAGAGGATATGCGCCCGGGGCTGTGTCGACGGCCCTGCCGACAACACGGTGAGGAGTCGTACTCCTCGTCCACTCCACTCGGAACACGCCCCTCGGCTGCTGCTGCACCGCGCTTACTCCGCTTCGTGGCCATCGGGAGCTGAAACAAAAATTTTTGATCAGTCCCGGTATATATATATGTCACAATATGGTTGTTTCAAACTCATTTGGACATCTATTGGTGTTAGAGAACGTGTTTATACCGTTATAACACAGGCGTAATAAGCTAAATTTGTGCGTGGGTTGTGGGTCAAGCCCAAACCTTACGCGGGGTCGGGACCAGTGTATCGGCCCGCCCATCCCTCTGTTCCGCACACTTCTCCCACCTGTGACTACTACGTCAACAAGTTGGAGAAAATGCTACGAAACTCGGAGAAACGCCTGAAAAAGTTTTGTCTAGGGGAGTCTATAAAAGAAACCCAGGAGCATCTCCAACATTACTCTCTATTAGAGTACGAGAGAATTTCCACATGAGATAGGGCGAAACCCACATCTCTACCCATAGTCACACGGTGACCCGGGTGTTGACATAACCGCTAATGACCGGTTTGGTTCCTTCGAGAAACCCACTCGAGTGTTCTATCCTTGGTTGTTTATAACCAAATAACTCGTCCAAATTGGACCAACGAAAGTCTAAACTTTCCATATTGATGCTCTAATGCATCATAATTAAGCTAACCACAGTTTTTATTATACTTACTGCGTATTTGCTTGTATGTAGACTAATTTTGCCGGAGCAACCCAACGACACGTTATCCAGTCGTGAGTTGTATATGCTAATTGCTGGTACCGGACGTGCTTACCTCTCCCTAGCCTGAGGCTAGCCTGAGGCTGTTTACCGAGGTAAAATATATATATCCCCTTATCACCTCACATTTGTTGGGCTTGTTGAAGGCTTCTCCCGCGTCTTCTCAATAAACCTTTCTTTACCCGCACTACCGCCTCCTTGTCGTTCTTTTATCGAATCATAAGCAATCAATTACCAATTTCTATTACCCTTTTTAAATCCTCGCTTTAAACCAAGTAAAAGAATCGAACCCATGACCTTTGTCACAGGAAGCGGGTCAGTCCACACGATTAAGCCATCCTGTCCGGCTTGTTGCCATGGTGATGGAAACTGCGTCTCACAATTAAGAGCTGGTATTAAGAACATTACAGATTTGTCACTGCTGTTTGACACAAACAGGCTGAATTGGCAATTCAAAACGAAGGAAGATTTATTTTTTTAAATAGAAATGAAAAAAGAAACACACTTCAATCGCGTGATGAAGTGTGGAGGAGAGGAAACATGAGCTGCAGAGAAACGTAACAATTCCACGCCCTGCAAGCTCTCAGTCTGTCTGCAGTCAGTCTTAAAGATGCATCATCCACTGGGTTTGAGTTTCTGGTACATGCGTTAGATAAATATATTAAATTGATAATAATAGCAACAATAATAATATAAGCAATAACAATAGCAGCAACAATAACAGCAATAATAATTGTCTTAACTTTAGTTTCAAGACCAGATGGGATGGCCGAATGAGTTAAAAACCAATGACTTAAAAATTGATACTTGTCGCTTCCTAGCCAGATGCTCAGCATTACTAGGGTAGGGCAAGGAGCAGTGGAATGAGGAAGACCAGTCGTCTGCGACTGAAAATTCCCCTGCTTAAACAAGTAATGTACCAAAAAAAGTAACTTATTTGAAGGAATTGATATTAGGGAAACTTTAGCTGAAAACAAAGTAAAGCTTATTTTTTAATTTATCGACGCCTCTAGAGCACATTGATTTGAGGTGAAAACATGTTAAATTAATTTGACCATGCACGTTGAAATGCGACACACCATAGGCTTAAAGTTGCATAGTCCGATGGTTTTGAGTTTCTGACATTTTCTGAGATAAATATATTAGGTTGGATCAATATAATCGGCCTTACTTTTAGCCTTCTGGATTAACAGGTTCTAATAAAGTGCCTCAGTATTCCCTTATTTGTGGCAACACATATTTAATAAGTGCATCAGTATCTGAATTAGATATGTAGAATCAAATTTAGATGATTGTTTTCGTTTTGAAAATTTGATGTTTACATCGGACTATGCAGCTTTAAGTAGGGACAGGTTGTATTAAATTGACTTAATATCCCTTCTCTCCAGGAATAAATATTTAATGCGCCAGTAACTGCATTAGATATGTATAATCAAATCTGGACAACTACTTCTTCTTTTTGTTGTTGTTGTTGTACAATAGTTGATTAAGCAGGGGAAATTTCAGTCGCAGACGACTGACTGGTCTTCCTCATTCCACTGCTCCTTTCCCTATCCTAGTAATGCCGATCGTCTGGCTAGGAAGCGAAAAGTATCAATTTTTAAGTCATTAGTTTGACTGGATCAGGATTCGAACCCATGA